>CM060835.1:65085000-65685000 GCA_030762175.1 Metallyticus violacea
CTTTTAGTGTGGCTGATAAAAAGTGACAATTTGTCAGTAATATTTTGACATATTTTTATGAAAAATATTATGGTCACATACAATAGTGATAAGTTGACATACTTATAAAATTGTCACAAAAATATTACAAGAGGTTGCCGATAAATTTACGAACGTGGTGGAATATGGAAAGCTCAGACTCTTGAGCGAAATTATTAGAACTATTTCACGAATAAAATAATAATTTAAATGCAATATCCGTAAACTTGGCTTACAATATTGTAATAAATGTACATTTGCATTATGAAAACTTTACCTCTTCAAGTCATCTTGCGACTGACGAATGTGCATTGTCAGTAATGACAATAGAGAAAGATCAAATGCGGGTTTAGGACTATTTCATGAATAGAATAATGATAAAAGTAGTATATATTTGAAATTCGTGCAAAGAATATTAACTACAGTACAAAATGTTACACTTAGTAATGAATACTTACCTATTCAGAAACCTTGAAGCTGAAATAAACGAAAGTGGACTATTACAATCGCTACCGTTCCATTTACTAATACTAACTGAACCAGGAATAAATTACCATTCAGAACAACGCATTTCTTAAAATTTATGGCTGCTTTGGCAGATGTTATGTAATTTACAAAATTATTTCAGATTGTTTGGCAGAATGCGCAAAAACTATTGTTTGAGTGGGTACACAATAAGTTAATCAAATTTACAATTACTGGAAACACAGAAAACAGGTCAGTGAGAAAAGAGGTGCGTACTCAGGAATTACATAGTGGGGTATGGAGTTGGCTGCGCTCACCACAAATCAAATGGACTTCGCACTTTAAAGGGATTTGGTAAAACTTTACGACAATTTTAGTGCGATATCAAGCTGCGGTTGGTCAAAATTCAAAAGTTTGCTTCATTTCATTGGTCGATTTTATAATGACGTCACATAAGTAAAATAGTCAAACAATTTCGACAAGAATTTTACCTGTCATAGTACGTGCGGCAGCGATAATTTACTGCAATATATATGTGATATAATAATTTATCCGGACTGTGTTACATGGTGCACCTTAAGCGATAATGCACATAAAGTTTTATCAAGTTTTTTTTTTTTTTCCTTCACTTCAAATTTTACAATAGAAAGCAGCGAATATTGCGTTTGTTTGTTTGTTTGTTTGTTTTGTTTTTCCCCTTTCCAAATAACTCTTAAATTCCATCTTCCACACTTGCTATTCAGTTTTTAAAATCTATACGGTATGAAATATGGAGAAGAATTTAAAGCAATCTGATGTGGTCATGCAGAACTGTGAATCCAAACTCAAGCTGTGAAATGTGGATGGGATTTTGTTCATTTCTGAAACTTTGACTGCACAAATATTAACGTTTCATGGCTAGAGAAGCTGCTAAACATTTCACAATTTTCCATTTATCGTTAATTCACTTCGGTGTTATTTACAATGACATTTTTTTTAAATTCTCAGTATATATAATTTAGTTTGTTCCGAGCGATTTCAGATGTTTCCTGAACCCACTGTAACGAACAGGATTGCAGAATCGCATAGAAGAGATTCTTATGTTTTTCCAGACAGTGATTCCTGTTTTTCTATTAACAAGACGCAGAGGCATAACAGACATTAATGAATTCTGGGCATTATTTCCAGGTTCAGAGCATGCTTGTTTATATTAGGAATGGTTGGAATTATCATCAAAATCTCATTTACAATGTAATGTGTAGTCTGTCATTGGGTAACATTTTGGAGGCAGTATGGTTCAGCAGGTCATGTGCTTCACTTCACAATGGTTTTCTTTTATTATGACATTCTGGGGGTAAGGAGCCTATTTAGCATTGAGAATAGTATAGTAGCTAAAGAATAAATCATGGTTACGTTTATTAGCTAATTTTCTCACTGTCATATACTGAAGATTAGTTGACTTCATGGCCTCAAAACATCCTCCTAGTTGTATAAACATTAATAAGTCTTTTATTGTGACCTTATTTCGTACGTGTGTTTATTGGTAGAATGCACCGATAAAGCTATTCCTTTTGTAATTCACGCACCTGATGTGCTCTGGCAATAAAATCTTTAGAAACATATTCTCTAAACTTTATTATGATATTCCCATAAAGTTCATGTTATACATGTGCATAGATTTTTTTTCAGTTGAATGGCGGGTCACGGTAATAGAAAGAACGTATGGAGGAGGGTTAGGAACCATTTGAGATATGGATATGCAGCAGAAAATTGCATAATGCAAGGAGGTGATTTCACTGGAAGTACAATTGGGGTTAAAATCTGAATGGGGAATGAAGCAATACATCAAAACACGGGCCAGACTCACTAGACAGGGGCTCGCGTGGCTCAGACTAGGGGCATGGCACTGATAAATATAAACAAAAACTTTGCCCCATATGTGGAGAGGGGTAAATCATGGAACCATATCCGCCTGTGGTGCCTCAGTAGTAAAAATGGGCGTAAAACACTATTAAAAAAATGGAACCATATCCTGGCTGAATGTAAAAGTACTGAAGAATGGAGGGGGAGATATCTACGTACCCCTTTACAGGACCGAACAGAGGGATGTGATCATGTTGGACTTTGCTGGCTGGCAAGGAACGGGAGTAGAGATTAGGAAAAATTCTGATGAAAATGAGACAGATCTGAAAAGGCTGATACCGAGGAGGGGGTTTGGGAAAACAAATTGACTGAATCCAGCTGTGTGTCATTCATAATGGGATTTATTTATATTTAATATGTATTGTTTATATTTTTAAAAATTATTCCTCTGGTATTTTTTCTAATGCATTATAAAAGTACGCACTCCGTTGGACCTGTGAGCCTTTTGAAGCTGTTTCGTATTGTATTGGTACCACTTTAATAAATGCAATCATAATACATTTTTCTAATAAAACAAACAACTTTTGTTTTTATTGCAAAAAAAGCAAATGCTATTAAAGTAAACATAAAGTATTTACAAATTATCTAAAATCCCTAACCAAGAATAAGTCATATCATAACGAACATACATATACAATAATATAAACTTTCTGCTCCCGTTTGAAGGGATGAAAATATTTCAAAGTTATAGGAATGAAGAATACAAAAAAGCAGATTTATACCACGATAGCAGTATTACATCTCAGAAACAGGAATGCGATTCCTCGCCCCCTCCCAAATAGTTTAATGAATGTAAGGTGAAAAATTAGCTTTATATGGAAATATGTTTGGCATTTCTACCGTAAAATTCAATTTTATTTTTTTCCCCGAACCACTGTGCGGCAGTTGTATGCGTTTTCGTCCTCGCATTTGGCAGCGGTGGGCTCTCTATCTGTACACATCTCCAAAGGCACGGGATAGACAATATTGAGCGGCCCTGTATACTAGTATTAGACATTCACAGCAAAATGTTTTGTAGTAATGCCCTTGCACAGGACAGCTAAAATGCGTTCATTAATTAATTAGGTTGAAAATTAATCGCAATAACTTAACAAAAGGGTGCACATGCTAACAATTATCAGGACTGATATCGTTTGAAAGTATATTAAGTATACGAAACGTCTTTGTTACAATTTGTTTTAATAATATCCGATATAAATCTTCTAAATGTTCCAATTAATTTCCTAAAACTGTCGCTATGACTAATATCACACAGCATAGTGTTATTATTCAAGCATAAAAACATCAAATGAATTGCCATAAAGGTAGTATAATGCCTGAATAAATCTGCAAAAAACAAACTACTCACTAAGAAGAGCAAGTTATGAAGTTAATCAATGAAACTTATTTTCTTTTACTACATTTTACGATATATTTAGTAACCTTATATCAGTTATGAGAGCATTAAAACTACTTGTGGAAATAAGCATTTAAATAAACTATCATGTCTTCAGAAATAAACACTGTGTTATTTTACCAACAATTTTATCAGTACAGAACTATGATAGCCAAGTATAAAATACCGCTCACTGCGTGTCAGACCAAACAACTCTGATTTATGTGCGGAGTAGCAAATATTGTGTGCATTTCTCTTAAGCGAGGAGAAGGCATTTTCATTCTCTGACTCTAGAGAAAGAAGTAGCCACCGTTCTTTGTACAGGACGACTGCAGCTTTCCAGAGAGGGGAAAGGATTTTCGGATAATCCTCGCGTACTTTCTGGCGGCAGGGGAAGCATCGGGCATCACGGTCAATACTTGGTTTCTAAAGCGATGTGAATGTACCTGTGCATTTTCAAGCAATTTTTGGGCACTTGCTGAGGAACAAGAAGGAAAAAGAAGATAACTAAGTATCCCACTGAAGATTCGCCAGTTATGATCACGAAGTCGTAACAATGGTTAGTTTTACTACTTAAATTCATAAATCGTCTCACATTTCCTACTGCTCTATGTGAAGCTATTTTTGCGGGTTCCTAATGTTGAAAATGTTACATAACTTAAAGAAATTCATGACATGAATAATCTTAATTGTCTTTTAGTTCTTCATGGAAAATTCTCTTGACCTAGCACGGCCATAATTTTATAAGCATTTACGTTCTTCTCCAATTATTACCTACGCCTATCATTTTATTTTGCATTGCAAATAATTTAAATTTTTCTATTAAACACCGAGAGTGCCAAAATATGTATACACATTTTCACAATACATATCTATTTAATATATTTCAAAGTTGGACCAAAAAGCAACAGCATGATGTTCTGTTATGATAGCGTTGCTACCTGACAGGTAAAGTAAACAATGAACAAATGAAGCCAAGATTATCGTAAGATGTTCTGTAAACAGACGTGATTCACATTACGTTATGCTAACGTTGCTACAACAAAATGGAGCCAAGATTATCGTTTGAACAGAGGAAAGAAATTTTGAAGTGGTATTGGAATGTTGTTGAAGTTCAAAGGCAATGGAGACGTGTGTACAGAATAGAACCGCTAACGGGAGTAACAATTGCACGCATTCGAGACAAAAGTGAGGCTCATGGTACCGTATGCGATGATCACAAGGGCAGATCTGGGAGACCTCGCACAGCAAAAAGACCCGCGTCCTCGGCTATGTTTTTGGAGCGTTTCGAGCACTCGCCGCAGAAATCTACAAAGCAATATGCACGTTAGTTTCCACCGCTTTCTCCGGATCTAACTCCGTTGGACTTCTACCTATGGGGAACTCTTAAGGATGTTCTACATAGCAGAAAATCAGTTACACTGGCAACACTTTGGGAAGAAATTGAAACGGCATGTGCTGCAATCGCCGAGAACACTTTCGCAAACGTTGCTCAATCAGCAGTTCAACGTACACAGAAGTGCATCAACGTGGGCAATTTGAGCATCTGTTGTAACTGTAAAAACCTAAGATGATTAGTGCTCATCGTTTTCTGTTTGTGTGAATTCAGTTTTGTTATGTTTACACAGTTTTTTCTTTGCTGAAGTGTGTACACATTTTTTGCACCCTCGTTATATTTAATATTTTAAAAATTAAAGATATATAGCATAAAATAATTATATTTATTAAACACTTGTGTTTTTACAGGGGTACAAAAAGCATATTCCGTTTTTATCGTCCTTTAAATAGAATTTGTTCAAATAGTATCAAATATTGGTTTGTGTAACAAAACCTAAAATTAAAGAAATGTCTGAATACATTTTAATATGAACAATCAACATTCTCAATAAAATATTTCAATTAACCAATTAATATTTTTAAATATTAGAAGAAAGCGAACAAAGATAACCTGTGTTTACAGGAATGATTACTCTCGACTTTCGGTGCGCTGGGTTTGAGTGCTTCTTCATAGAAAAGCTTGCTCATCATCATTGAGGTTTACAAATGTCAAGTCTCTCTCTACTTCCTTTCATTACTGTTCAGTTGACATCTGGATCAGCAGCAACAATTCTGCAGCTTGGAACTAGTTTTAAGCTACTATTCATTACCGCTGAAGCGGAAATCAGTACTGTGTAGGTATGCATGTGAGCAATGGATATAAAGAATTGCAAAACATACACTTGTAAAAGCTTTATTAGCATTGCTGATTTAAACACATTGTCAGGAATACTCTTATAAACCTTTCAGAGCCAATCTTGGCCTGTCCAGGTTTGTCCCGAATCCTGTAGCAATGTGCTCCCTTTATATTTCCCTAAGAATGTGGGTGTAATTTAAAAGTGGTTTGAAATAACTTATTTTAATGACTTAGGAAGATGGAAAACGTATTAGTCCTCAAATCTAATTTTAACGTGATACAGTAGTTTTGCATGTAACTTGGCGAAGTATATTTTATGGTAACGCTGCACACGCACGCATGCACAAACACACACAAGTAGCACACTTAAGTGGAATTTGGAGAAAAGTCTCAAGTATTTCAAGAACTTGTTGCATACTGACACACTATTGTTTTCTTTTATGAGCCTTTATAATGTAAAATATATCTCCTTCTCCCTTATTATAATGAATAGTTAAGATTAATTTTTCAACCTCTCAGCACTCTGACCTTGACGTGACCTGACTGAATGCCCTAATAATTTGCTCCCGTTAGATTTAATACTTTTTATGGTGTTAATAATATTTCTAGGTGGCATAGGAGCGAATTCTTCTGATCTAAGTTTTTTTATTATTATTATTTTCAGCTCATTATCTTGAAAACAACACGTTTTTAAGAAAACAATTTATAGTGAATGTTTCTTTATTTGAGGGGAACAACAATGATACTAGTTAGTTTATTTAGTAATAGTATATTTTCATGATTAACTCGATATTTTTAAATGGAAACTCCATTTTTTAACAGAGATTGTTTTACGCATAAAAGCAAATAACTTTTGTCTGAGACATTTTTCATTAAACCAATCATTATTTTATAAAATATTTAAGAATTTTAAAAAAGTATTAACGTCCTGGTGGTCTAGTGGTAACCATACTTGCCTCGTAAACCCAAGGTCTCGGTTTTAATCTCGGTCAGGGTAGATGAATGTTTATGACGTAAAAGTCATAAATATAGCTTCCTTCGGAAGGGAAGTAAAGCCATGGGTCCCTTGTCGTAGCCTTAAAAAAGAGGCCTCTGAGAAAAATATGTCGTTTCACGTCCTGAATTGAATGGAACGCTGATTACCTGAGGTGTTCAAGAACATCCATAAATAAACCGAACCAACAAAATAGCATTACACTGAAAGACACTTTGTTCATCAAATTTAGGCCACCATTTCTCGAATGCAATGCCATAGGACATCAGAGACTGCTAAACTTTAAGAGCATTTCACAAGCAAGTGCTTAATCTGATTAGAAATAATAGATAAACTCAGATTCCTCATGTTTAAATTCAGATTTGTTATGTCGTGTGTGTGTGTATATATATAATCGTATTATTGTTAAAATTATTATTATTATTATTATTATTATTATTATTATTTTCTTTAATTGTTATGTCACCTCCATTATACCGTTAGTGATTTTATTCGATATATTTTACTAATACATTTATTTCCATTCCATTCTCTTTCGTTATTTACATTGGTTTATGTGTGTATGAGTTATTGATGCTGCTTGTATCATTATTATCATGAAGTAAATATTGTAAATATGTTTAATTATTCATGTTCTATAATAATATTTGCCAGTACATTCTTTTACACTCTCATATTCTATGTGCATTGCCTTTGTTACTGTTAAGGTCACAATTGTGGTATTGTCGTTGAAACTTAATGTAATTATTGTTAAATTGGTTGAGTGGAAGAGAAGCCCATACCTCTGCCACAATATATAAATAAATAAAGAAAAGTTTCCAATTTGTATATAATACATAAATTTGTTTATTGTATCTGATGCTCCATTTCGCGTTTTCTTTTACTTTGCTTAAGTTCCTTATTTCGAAGTTAATAAACATTATCTGCTGTCAGGTTATGGTGCAATTCTCGCAATCATAAATTAATACTCATTTAACTAAGGTTCTATAATTTTTTATTTTTAAATATACGTTATTGTCTTCAAAATTCCCTGAAGTAATAATACGGTTTATTTACTGCTAGTCTTCCAACAACTAAGGTTTCACATTCATTTTAACTCTTTTGTTCTAATTAAGACAACTTTGCTTGCGCACAGTGAGATTTACGGAAAATGCGATATGGAATTTATTTGATTTTATATATCCAGTACATTCTATGGGATTAGTGTAACTAAACGCGATAAGCCATTTTCACTCTCTCTTCCCCTCCCTCTGGTTCATTTCATTCAGTCCTCCAGTTCATACATGTACTACCAAATAGTACAGGAAGTACTTTAACTGTAAGCTCAGCGTTTAATTTTCCCCAATCCCTTCCTCTCTGTTTCGCTATTTTTCTATTTTAAAAATAAAGGCATAGCAGTATAGTTGGAGCACGCCAAAGAAAAAACAAAAAGTTGGAACTTGTTTTGAAACGAAACGCAAATGCATCACCAAGTATTTACATTGTTAGTCCCTTATAATGTCTTTAAGGATATAAAAAAAAATAAAAGTCAACCTAAAGAAACGAAATATGTTGCGTAAAGAGGGGAAAAAATGTACCATGTATTCCTTCGCTCGCAACGGGACCCTGCTCATAAAATCCCAAATTATTCCCCTAAGACTGTAAAACCAAGAGAGCCAGTAGTTAACTAAATAACGAATATGGCTTAATGACGGGTAATTTAAAGATATAAAGGCAATTGTTTCCTTGAAAAGTTCCTAAATTACCTTTATATTATTTATTTTTCTTTCTTTGTTTCATTCTTCCTTACTCACTAATTTCTAAGTTACAAGGTCAAATTGGCTGCATTTAAATTGACTACGGATAGAATTTAACCGTTTTGCTCTCAGCCTCCGAGAGCAAATGAGGCCGTCTTCATTGTCTATTGTCGAAAGCATCTTATGATAATGATGTTGCAGTCCTGAGTTTTCTATTCATAAAAACATAAACAAGAATTTCTTATAATATTCTTTACTGCATTATATGAGAATACTGTGGGCGGATTGTCCTAGAAGCGTGAACGCTTATGCTCCGGGCCATCGGCAACAAGAGCTGTTGGCGAAACTAGAGTGTCTAATAATACAATTCCTTCGGCTAAACAAGAAATAGCCTGTCGCGAGTAGAGTACGGAAGATGGCGTTTGTGGCTGCATGCTTGTGCTGTTGTTTACTTCGAAACGTTAGGCGGAGTTCAGGATCAGCTAAATTGTATGGTTGATACTAAGTTAGCTTTGCACCCATGGTAGCAAATGTTACATCGCTACTAATAAAATATACAGAGGCCCAGGAATAACCAGCTACCGCTTGTAAATAAAAGTGGGCATTCTATCTATTGCGTCAATTTAAGCATAAGGTTTCTCAGCATC
The DNA here is from genome assembly GCA_030762175.1 of Metallyticus violacea. NCBI lineage: Eukaryota > Metazoa > Arthropoda > Insecta > Mantodea > Metallyticidae > Metallyticus > Metallyticus violacea. Next base: position 65,094,311 of record CM060835.1, read on the forward strand.
CGCGACTACAGCAGGTATAAGAAAGAACCGTGCCTGTTTGTTCCTAATCGTATTTTCATTAAATCTTATTTACTTTGCAGGAACATCAACACTGCAAAACTCTCCTGCGTTTTCCTAATAGAACCAATACACACGGACGTTGTTTCCACTATTCAATTCCTTGTTGCAGAGAATACCTCTCGCACTCAAGGTTGTGAACAACCATCTTCGCGGCCCACACCACTTTCTTACGTCAAAATATCTATCACTTAATGGTTGCGAAAACAACTTTCTTCCTTTTCCTTTCTACTTTCAGCTAGTATTCCTTTGTTATCTGATTCGCTGTGAACTGCTGCATGTACCGTCGCAGAATCCTGCAGGAAAAACGCAACCTTACGTTCTCTCACAGTTTTGTCAGCAAAAAAAGATAGCAAAATGGTTTGCATAAACCTGAGGCTGTTAATTTTCTTAAAATGTTGTGCTGTTATTCTAACAGGATAACTGTGCACTATACTCTTTATTTTTCGGTCTTAAAGATTATTACACTTTAGTTTTTCGGACTCTAGAGTCGGGAATTTTGCTATTTAACATAATATTCATTGAGCAGAACCAAGCTTCGTTGGGAAAAAAGAATTAGGTTAGGGTACATGGACTTGAATTACATTTCCCTTACAAAATCTACTTGGAGTAAAGGGCGGTTTAAGTTCTGGCATTGCAGTAATTTCATAGTATTTTGGTTTAAATAGCTTTTCCCCCACTCGTATGGAAGTCTAGGAAATTCCCATTTGCTGGGAAAGGCGCGAAGGCATATTTAGGAAAAATTACCTGTCGGTATTTAATGACAGCTAGAATTTCTTCTGTAACCTACACATCACTGTTTTGGCATCTTATCGTCAAAACTTCCTATTTTCACGAAATTTACTAACCAAATTATGGATCAAAGAAAGAACTGGGACGTATCATCTGTGAATTTCTCTTGAAATAACCATCTAACAGTATGAATGAATTATAAACTAGATCTTTCGAAAGAATAGAATAGTTAGGCGTATTATTTTTCATTTGCGCTTTCCTAAATTGGTATGAAAAATACCAACTCTAGTATCCATTAAAGATTGCATATCTGAGAGCATTGAATATCCTCTTAAGTTCCTACAGCAGAGCTCTTCTCAGCCCGAAATATCACTGCCACGGGTGGCCGAGTTCGTTGAGGCGCTGACTCGTGAGCGGGAGGTTTGGGGTTCGAATCCCGCCAGGAACCGTCCTCCCTGACTGAGTTTTTTTTCCAGGTTTTCCTCAGTCCTCACAAATGGCAAATGCCGGGGAGATACCCTAAACTTAGGCCTGGAACGTTTCCTTCCTTAAATAAAAATATTTTTTCCCAATTGATCATTTCATCTTATATCAGTGTCCACCGCCTCTGGTGCCTCAGCAGTAAAAACGGGCGTTAAACACTATTTAAAAAAACTAAATATCGGTCAAGGCCATGCTAACTTTCCGGTTGAGTTCCAACATGTCCACGCTTCATAGATAATCCGCCCACCCAGAACGAAATAAAATGTTAATATTTTTCTATTCTCTTGCTCTCTTTTATCTATCCCCTTGAAAGGAGTCTTCCGAACTGAAATATACGTCCTTCGCAAAGAAATTACTTACAAAAAATGAATATAAGGTAGAAAGATGTAGATTACCGTGCAAAATTTAAAAAGTCAACGCTAAAGCAACAAACTTTTAGTGTCAAGCAGGTAAACATAGACTAATCTGAAAGGTTTTCTTTGTGTTTGCGAAGTTAAATCACAATGTTTGTACTGAGGCAGCACAAAAGTTTACGCAAACACATTGCTTTCCGAAGTATCTAAGACGTGCCAAAGATTGCTGAACGCACAGAATTCAAATATGGGGGAAAGCTGGATCGATTTATTCTCCTTTGCGCGACGGTGTTTTCTGACGAACGGTCCAGGAGTGCGGACAGGGACGTGGTTTATCTACCAGAAAATTGCAACACAAAAGTGAGGGGAGGTGAAGCCATAACGAAGACGTTATTGTCTCCCTTGATAACACTCCTACGTGTCTTCCTGGAATGGGAACCTGGAGGATTCGTTCGACCGTCTACACGCTGAGAGTTCTGCACAAGTTTCAGAACTCGTTTGATTCATTCTGCTTGTGCGAATGTTTAGAAGAAAATATCGCTTGTAATTGATCATTAGTTAGCCTGCAAACTATTCAATAGTGTAAAAATAGATCGACAGAGAATTCAACATGAAATAAATGTACTGACAAGGTTTTGATTCTTGTTATTTTTCCCTTACATAGTAATTTCATAAAGATAGGTGTTGGCATTCTTTAAAAGCAGCTGAACAGTGCCGTAATTCACCAAGCTCATGATCTAGTAAAACTAGGCGTTATTCTAGTAATACTTATTTATTTTACAAGTGTGTGTTTCTAGAATTTATGAGCGTAAACTATTAGTTACTAGTGTGGCAGGCTGATATTATCAGCTGCGATTTTGTTTTATCGGTGTTCACCAAAATATTTGGTCTTGTAATATTGCGTATTGTTAACTAGTGCAATTCTACCCGTGAATAAGTTCGCGTTTTAATTATTAAACTCATTAAGGGTTATTTATGCAATATGCGGTCTCAAATCCACCACCCATTCTCGTACATCTCCAATTACCTATTTCAACCTGAAAAAATACCATAGAAACTGAGCCCTTACACCATTATTTGTATATAATAAAATGAATGTAAAATAAAAGCACTTGCCATGATAGCTTTCCTGATGTTTGACCAAAATGTGTCTCTCATATGTCGTAGTGTTTCTCCGATGTAATTAACCCCAACGCTTTCACATTTTGCGTTATTATTTCCACATTTCGAGTTTGTATTTCTTCATAATTTTGTAGGAGAATTGCCCAAATAATATTTCTTTATGCTCATTAAATAAATGCAGCATATTACCTTGTTCTGAATACTATAGATTCTTTTCGATGTTGTAGACATAATACTTCTTGGCTTGAATATGCGATTTAAAGTACATGCTGCGTAACAAAATTGCATCAGGGGGAAATATACAAGTTTTTTAATAGTGTTTAACGGCCGTTTTTACTACTGAGGCACCACAAGCAGTGGACACTGATGATACATGAAACTTAATGATATATCGGGAAAGGATTTTTTTAAGGAAGGAAACGTTCCAGGCCTTAGTTTAGGGTACCTTCCCGGCATTTGCCATATATGAGGACTGAGGAAAACCTGGAAAAAACCTCATTCAGGGAGGACGGTCCTGGCGGGATTCGAATCCCAGACCTTCGGTTCACGAGTCCGCTCCTTAACGACATCGGCTACCCGTGGCGGTATTTTGACAAGTGATTAATAACAATTTTAGGAAGAGATCGCTTTGAAAGACTTTTCTGGTGGACTTGTATGGACTAATAACACAGCTTTGAGCATCAATATGTGCATTTTCTTCCGTTGGCAGTAGGTCCATTTGCCCAAGCATTCGCTTTGCTTGATATATTGACGATTATCACCAGAAATTTTCTATTCAAAGTCTGCTATAAACAGTTCTGTATTCTTATTGTGTTTACGCCAAAGTTGTAACACAAAAACAAGTTGTTCTGTGGTTACTATGCGATTTATTTTACAGAGTAATTGCAATGAACGCGTGCAATTAGTGAAAACAAAACCGACAATGAAGTTTGAATATCGCAACACGAAAAGACAAAGCCAGCCCCATCACTTACATACAGTGGCTATATTTTATTTGGTACTTGGAAACTCGTTTGTTTATGTAATGATAGCTTTTTTTTTTTAGTAGTGTTTAACGCCCGTTTTCACTACTGAGGCACCACAGGCGGGTAATGATAGCTGCACCCTGCAAATTATTCTTTACAATTTTACCTAAAAGATAATATTAATTTGGCAAAAAATATATAAAAAAACAAAAAGAAAATGCTGTTCAATAACGTTGACTTATCTCTCCGCCATAATACAAATATACGTTTTCCACTTCTTCAGGTTTATTGAAATGTCTTTCTTTTAGAGAGGTTGCCTTGCATTGAAACAATAAGTAGTCAGATGCCAGGATATCTTGGTCATTACTGTGGATAAAACTGAATTTCGGTGCATAATCCCAATACTGGGATTTTACCTACGTTAATCTTATGCGTTCTGCTGAGTATTATTTTGTTGAAGTAGTGTATGTTTTCTGTTCATGAACGCAAGATAATAGCACTTAAAAACATCTTGCACTTGAACCAGTTATTCAATAAATATTTCAACGATGACACGACCATTTGGAAAAATTACAACACGCTCGCAAATCAACCAGATACAACGTCACTTTCTGACCAAAATTACGTTGTCGAGATGATAGTTGAGGTTTTCCAGCATGGGATATATATTTTGTCACGATCATGTGGAATTGTAACAGCAAGACTCAGTTCATACATAATAAAAATGAAAAATAAAGTAACTTTTGAACAATGTAACTAAAATAACAAGAATTAGAGAAGCAGAAATATATACAATACGAGGGTTGGAACTTAAATAGTGGCAACACTGCTGTGAAGACGCTATGCAACGGAATCTAATATTGTCGCTGATAGCACACGTTGTTTACATATCTATCTTTTCTCAGAGCAAATGGACTCTCCCTTCCCACATGAGTATTACCTGCGTGCGCACCATCGAGAGATACACAGTAACTTGTGACCTAGCGGTCTAACGTACTGTTGTCACTATGTTTTCGAAACAGGAACAACGGAGTTGGATCTAGATTGAATGTGCCAGAGGTCGTACAGCACGACAGTGTCATAAAGGTCTTCAAGAAGCTTGCGGGGAATCTGCATTTCCTTACAGAACAGTGGCACGTTTGGTAAAAGCCTTCAAAGATGGTCGGCAAACTGTGGCAGACATTCATCGGGCAGGTCGTCCTACGAGCGTCAGTGAAGAAGAAGTGCATGCTCTTGCCGCGTTACTGGACAGTGATCGAGGCCAGACGATTCGTGAGTTCGCCCAAGAAACCGGATTAGCGCATACGACTGGGTTTCACATCCTGAAGGAACCCCTGGGCATGCGAAAAATTGCATCACGATGGGTTCCGCATGATTTGACGGAAATGGAGAAATGGTTGCGTTACGACGCTGCTAAGACGCACTTGGAGCGCATTGAGCGCGAAGGAGAGACTTTCTTACGCCGTATCATAACCCTGGATGAGACATGGGCCAAATCGTGCGAGCCAAAACTGAAACGCCAATCGAACGAATGGCGTCAGTATGGGTCACCATGAAAGTCGAAAGTTCGTCAGAGCCCCAATACGGTGAAAGTTATGGTGATTCTCGTGTACGACTGTAATGGTGTTATCCTAACGTATTACATTCCTCCACGGCAGACCGTCAATGCTGAGTATTACCGTCGTTTTTGGAGACCACCTGCGACCAGTTTTGAGAAAGAGGCGGCAACACTTTCTGCAGAATCCACCCATCATTTTGCACGACAATGCTCGGGCGCATACAGCGCAAGCTGTGGCTGGTTTGTTCGGTCGATGGGGCTGGGAAGTACTGTTCCATCCACCATACTCCCCGGACTTAAGTCCTTGTGACTTTTATTTGATTCCGAAGATGAAGGAATCACTTCGTGGCATTTGCTTCAGAAGTGTTCCAGAGAGGCAGTAGACCGCTCCATCTGCACCATCAAGAGAACAGGCTCTGCTGAAGTTATACTACGACTTCCACATCGCTGGCAACGGGTTATACACAACGCTGGTGACTACATTGAAGGACAGTAAAGGTTGCTAACATGTAACTCTTTTGTATCGGTTGTAAATAAATAGTTGCCACTATTTAAGTTCCAACCCTCGTGTATAAATATTTAAATAAACACTTAAACATTTTGAACAACTCGTATTTCTTTTCAAAGGCGATTTTTCTTCTTGACAATTTGTCTGCACACATCTACCCATCATTGCACTTGTATTTCGATCAATATATACTCAATCCCATATTGGTGGAGGTGGCATAAGGCTAAGTAAAACATTAAAAGCGTCTAGACTTACTGACAATTCACTGCCACTGGGGAGTAGCTGCTCTTCGATTGAGAATGATATAATCTCTCTCTAGACAAATGGCCTTTCTGAGCAAGGTTTTACTCGTATCTTAAAACCTTGCGTCAACAATACGCTTAAACCAGTTTGATGCTACCTTACTGCTAACCATCCCTTCATCTTCAACTTCATATTTTTTTTCTTCGGCTGTTGATTTTACATCGTATATTTCTCTCTCCACCCCCCCTCCAAAAAAAAACAGAAGCGCTTAAACATTACCTAGTAGCAATTAATATCTAGATACCGTACATCATAAATACAGTCAATTAAAGCAATATTAAAATGTCTTTTAAAAGTAATACTAACAACAGATCCAAACAAATAATCCGTTGCTCAGTAATAAAATTCTAACTAATAAACACTTTTTAATACTAGCGTATCGTAATATAACAAAGGTCTACCTAATGTTAGAACTAAACGTATAAATTTATCGGCACTGGAATAAAACAACTGAATATTAGTGCTGCAAAGTAACTGTGCACTACTACTTTGAACCATTATTTTATAAATTACAATCGAAAATAGCAGCCTTGCTATTATCACACAATTTAATAAATAAAATTATGAAATTATTCAATCAATGCAAATTGCTTGCTGTTAATATGAATAGTTATATTACAAGAGATACAATGAATAAAATTAACTACACTTCAGATATAACAAAGACTTTAACATGGAATAAACAGACCATAATGTTGAAAATTTCATTACCATCGATTTATCCTGAAATTCCATCAACATTGTCACTAATTGTTATTTTTTTTTTTTTTTTTTTTTTTTTTGCACCAAGCTGTGAGTAAACCACGTCCTAACTTATATATATTTTTAGATATATCAGGCAGCAAAGCATTTCTTATATTAGTCACCGCTTCAACCATCTCAGTGGAGTTCCTTAAAAAGCTTTATTACTTTCGTCAAATTCCCTTTTAATTTTCAATTACACTTCATATCATCGATCTACTAAATACTTCAATAAAATCAAGAATAATTAACAATATACTAACGCGTAACAATACCAACTCACGTACAAACACTAATCAATTTCGATTCGATATTTCTAGTTTTCGTTATTTTTAACTTTACAATTTCAAATAAATTACAGTATGTTACATTATGGTATGGCAGTATAAAAATAGTATGTAACACACTTATTGACAGGCTCATTGCAAATTTCGCGTGAACCTTAGGTTGCAACTAATCACACTCGGATGCGCAATAGGTGTCTTTCAACATATATTACAACATACCAATTATTGAGGACCTAAAATAAGTAATAACACCCCAGTAACCACATATATATTTTACTGACTAAGTATTTGTCACTGATTTAAATCATACATTTAAAGAGGAAATAGGGTAAGCCATTAGAAGTTAGAAAAGTCATGTTTTTGACCTTATACACGTCTAAGAGCTGTTCTTTAAATTTTCCTTTGCCTACACCGGGTCTCTCTTGTCGCAGCACATGACATTAACCTTTATGTCTTCAGACTTCGCAGTTTGTACCTCTTATTCACATCTGAGAAATATTACACAGCTCAATGAGCTCATTCTACCACTTTGGTCTTAAGGCGGAGTGAGAAGCGGTAGTTCGAATTCAATATTATACCAAATGTTCCTTCATTTCATCACCACCATCGTCATACCACTGAGAGTAATGGGCCTTGCCCTCACGCTACGCTCATCAGGGAAATGGATCCAATTATCACTAGCTAGAGCCAGATCCCAGATGTCTTAATGACGTATCAGTTACAATTATATCAATAATTATCTTCATTAACATTTACCGTCTGATGTTAAACACTTGCTGCCTTAAATTACTAATTGTATGCTTCGCATTAATAAAGTTAATACGTAAGTTTGGTTTTAAGTTAATTTTATGTTAGTTACTGCACACCAAACTGCGACCATTATCTACCTGTACAATGGTTAACCTTCAACTTTAGGAATATTACTTCATCTACTTCTTTTTCCCTGCACGCTATTCCACAAACTTCTCTCTCTTCTGCCTCAGCACTCCAATCCAATAACATCTTCGATATTCAGCTGTTCTTTTCAAATATACAGGCTCTTCTTTATTCGATCGCTTCAATATTATTCCTTTTAACTACCATCACATTATCAAAAGTAGAACTTCTCACATATTCTTCTTGATTTTCTCACAGTTCATCTTCAAACATTTATTTCGTTGAATAATAACAATTTTATTTATTTGCCTGCTTTTTATCTAATATCAATTTTTCTGCTCCTTGAAGTTCTGCACTACTAATAATTTAACTATAAACAATGTAATAGCGATATCAGGGTAATAAGCCGAGTGAAATCATCATTAACAATCAACGCCAAGAAAACTTCAAAAATTTAACTACAAATAATTTCAATTTTATCTAAAATGATCGAAGATCACATTATGTTAAAAATAATCTACACTTTGCTACACTATTACAGTTTAATGAAGTTCTGTAGCTTTAAAAAGAAATCCGTCGCGCAGGAACTGCGTAAATTAAGCGATTTCCTCAGTAAGTCGATTTTGCGAAAGGTATTACAGATTGCTACAGAAGAGGTAATTGAACCCGCAATCTTGGGTTTAGGAGGCAAGTATGGTTACCGCTATACCACCAGGAGCGAGTTGGTTTCAGGTAATAGTTTGATTTTGATTTTCAGAAACAATTTTTCTTATTTTATTTCAATGACATATACCGAATTTCATTGAGAAAAAAAAATTGCGGCCGCAAGAGCAATTTCAGTTTACGTTAACTCCACACTTTAAATTTCGGTTTTCAGGTATACCCTCACTCCTAATGGTCCGATTCTCCCGATTTTCAGAAAATATTGTTCTTATTTCATTTAAATGGAGTACACCGAGTTTCGTTGCGAAAAAAAATATTATGCCGCTAGAATGTTTTTTAAATTTTAGGTTTCAGGTAAATTTCCAATTCTAATAGTCTGATTTCGCTATATTACAGAAAATATTTTTATTGTTTTATTTTAATGGCATATATCAAATTTCGTTGAGAAAAACAAAAATTGCAGTCACATAAAGATTTTTAAAAGTTCGCTTTAGGTTAATCCCCAACCCAATGGTCTAATTTTGCGGTTATCGAACTGAATCGTTTGTCATTGACTATTATAGGCCGCGTTTCATTGAGGGAAAAAAATTTAGAGAAAAAAAAACATATATATATATATATATATTGTGTGTGTGTGTGCGTATGCATTGCTTTAGGTTAACCCCCACACCTAATAGTTCAATTTTGCTGAATTTTGAACTCGACGAATCATTGTTAATGATCGGTACATCCCCAGTTTCGTTGCGAAAAAACAAAAATTGCGACCGCTAGAGTGTTAACAATCAGAGAGAAACATAAATGCGCGCACTCACATTCACCCTATATAATATATATTTTTTGTATCTAGTAAGTAGGTTCTATGGAAATTTGAACAAAATTTTCGAAAACATTTTCATATGTGCAATTCCTTCGGAATTCGCTAATTTAGGATTATATACGGATTCTACCTCGAGTAGAATGACAGCCGATATGAACAACCGACAACCAGGGACATTAATGAACGAATTTCTAAACAAGAGGAGGCCGGTTTGAATAATACAAGGTTTTTAAAGCATTTTTCTCAATTTCGTCAATGGTAAAGGCAAGAGAGACATCTCAAACTAAGGCCTGAAAAGCTCTCTTCCCCAAAATTCCTTTCCCACTTTCACCATTTCATCACATCCGTGGCCACCGCCTTTGATGCCCGGTTTTAAACACGGGCGTACACACTATTCCAAAAGCTTTTCCAGTGAAGTAAATATAAATCATATAAGATGCAAAAATACTTTTTTTTTCATTATTCGCTCATTAAAGTATTTTAAATAATTTACCTAACACTGAAACTGGTATTGATACAAACCCTCACGATGCCACACTCTTGAGGGCTATTATCTAATCTCGATATGCTCACCTCTTATCCGATTCTTTCTTAGTTAAGACTAGCGGAGAAACGTACTGATCTCTTACACTTACTATTTCGCTTAGCATGTTCAAAGTGGAACGGTGTATAGGTTGATACCCGTCGCACGGTTAAGCTCTTGTGTGCATTCACGCTCCGATAGGAACCTTGCCTTCTTCTGGAATCCTCGAGACCTTTCCCTCCCTTTTCTCCAGCAAGTGCTGCGATTTAAATACGCTTTCCTTTTCACTTCACTTACCGACACATATTCAACCGATTTCCGTCTCTGCTGCTGTGAACTACTTTTGGATCCGGGTTTATCCTTGCTCGAAATTATTATTTGGTTGTGTGAGATGTCGTACACCACAGTTCTGCGGACTATATCCTTCAGCAAGGGTCACCCATAACATTCTTGTTTCAACTTCATTCAATGTGGCCTAATTCGTTTTTCTATGATGAAAGCAGTGACCTGAGTAATTAATTGTTTATTGCCTATAGATGCATATTTTCATTTATCTTGCAGTAAGAATTTTTGAAATTGTGTGTTGGCTTTTAGCTTGTTTTACCATTGTTATGTTTTATGAAGGAGTTGTTTTCTTAATGAATTGCTCCACCATAGTTTGTAAGAGGATTTTTGTCTATTAAATACTCGCTGTCATTTTCAGCTGTTATATCAGGTATCCATGTAAAATTAATTTAATGTTTCATTCATTTACAATTCAAATTATGAATATGTCAAAATATGTTCGAAAAAGCAATATTTGATTCATATGCAAATTATTTAAATTGTTAATACTATGTAATTGTTAAATTCATATTAACATATTATATATGCACTTGAATTTGTTATACTTTGTATTTAAAACCAACTATACAAGAACCTTTCAAGAACAATAATGTACTGGTTTATTCTCCATTAAGCCGCTTGCCCACATTCATTCGTGGCATAATTTAGTATCTTATTTATGTACACTTAGTATGCGTCAAATTGCATGTTGTACTAGATAAAGTGATGTAGAGAGTCAAAACCTGATACTGCAGCTGCACTGTGTTTATTCAGTATTGTACGGGTGGTAAAATGTGATAGAAAAAACTTATTACCACAGCACTTTTATTAAAAACAAAACATTTTACAATAATAAAAATAATGTGGAATTTAGCAGCTCTTGTCGTTCCTTTCTTTTATTGATATTTTTTATTTCTTCTCTATTTTCGAGACAGGTTCTTTGATTTTCTCTAAAATAGCACCCTATTAGCCTAATAAATGTTCATTTACCACTTATGAATTTGGACATTTTAAAGCTTTATGTGTGCGTTCTACTTTCATATGTTAAAGATTGTTATTTGTAATGTGCAGAATACGTTTTTGATTGGTACATATAAAAATCCCAAAACCCATTTCAATAAGTGCTAGTAAACTTGTTCCATTAGTTTAAAATTACAATTGAAAACTTGGTTAATGCACTTCTTGTGAACGTCAACAATTAAGCTGCAAAAGAAGCTCTTTAGTTAGTGTTCTGTTTAAGATCGAAAACTCCATTCCTTAACTCTAGGGAGCGTGAAAGATACTAACCTTCAACACATATCTTCACCCGCTTCGTGAGGCTAGGAAGCTCCACCGACAATTTCATGAGCTGGTGGGCGGGAAAAGGGGGCGGTAGCAGTTGCAGTGCCAACGTTTGTTAAGGAACTTTTGCATGAAAAGGCTCCCTTGTGGCAGTTTGTGGAAGTATACCTCTTGTGGTAGGTAGACTGCCTTTCACTAAGGAAACTCGTGCATGTCATTCCCGCCAGTGTCCCATCATGCTGTGTATTTATACCAACGTTACTCGCTCGAGCTTATATCGAAATTTATACGTAGTTGCAAACAGGGCTTGTTTATAGTGCAGTGCTGGGCTCAGGAGTTGAAGTGAGTAGTGCACTTTGCATTATTTGAGGCTTGTTGTAAACAATAATACTAGGAGCAACTAATAAATAAATTACTGAAGACTGGTTTTCTCTGAAAATGTAACCTATCTTTTAGAATTACGCGTTACACTGGGCTACAGAAGAAACGCCGATACATATATTATTGTTTTCCGAGCAAATAAGGCGAGGCGTATAGTTTTTTAAGGTCAATTCTTAGTCCTGAATCACATTCCTAAGCCACTTTCAATGTTTTCCAAAAGTTATTGTTTATTTATAGGTTATTGAAGGCATACACGAACAAGGTGAATTATATGATAATAGGGTTTGTATGCAAACTTCTCTGTATATGTTATTTGTTTCCTGAAAGTCCTCCTAACACCATAATATTTCAAAACGGCATTTCTTCTGCCGTTAGTACATTAGTACATTAAATACAATGACGCGATAATAGTGCTAGCGTCTCACAAGTTGCGCTGATGTGCGAAAAACAAAAATGGACCAGTCCGCGCATCAATTTGGAAAAATTATGAGACTTCAGAATTTTTTTGTTTAAAGTTTATAATGTAATTGTAACCAAGAAATATTTGCGTTATGTTACACGTACCCCTTAATAATAAATTCATGCTTGCTTTGTGCACAAATCTTCAAAAGAAGTACTCGGGAATTTCTTACGAGTAAGCAATGCCAGCTGTCGTGTCCCCAGCTGCGACGATAGGTTGGATAGCTGGTAAGCCAAAGGCTGCGAGGATATGTTGGACACTTAAGTATTAAAATACAGCGTCGAGTTCTTTCAACTAAAAGAATTTATTTACAGAAAAGTAAGAATGTGAATACAGAATAGATAGCGAGACAATTGAGGCATTCTCTAAGAATTTCTCAAGTCCCCAGGAGAGAAATTAGGATAAGGTACTTAAAGTAACAAATAGTAAAGAATAAGATGCTCCGTCTCAAGAGACACGCGAGATAAAGCCTCGTTGTCACACGATGTGTTTGTGCTCACCCAGATAGTGTATCCGGAAGCTTAAATTGTCTGCCTAGGGATAACAAGGGTCGAAGTAGGCTTGTACCAACTAAGAGCGTCTGGCTCTCTTTGCCAGATGCTCGTAAATTAGTAAGTTATTATCGCATCTTAACTACTTAAGAGTGGTCCGATTATTCTTGTAATAAAACATGTAAATAAACATGCCAATTCCTTCCATTATTTCCTTTCTTTGTGGATTTAATAAGAGGTTATTTCAAGTTATTATCTCCTTAAAAATACCTGTGTCGTAAGTAGGAATAGCTGGGTGGAAAAAAAGAAATTGGATTATGACGTTCATTAAAAGTAGAAGACGATTATCTTAATATCGCGGTCAGAGGTGTCTTCTATTTGATGGAAGGGATGGGAATTTGAGTGAATAATAAAACTAATAATAATAATAATAATTATTATTATTATTATTATTATTATTATTATTATTATTAAAATTAAATTTGGTGTTTTGCTGCATTTCTATTCTAAAGACCGGGTTTATTCTGTGTAACATACCTCCTTTTCTCTCTCTGTCAAAAAAAAAAAAAGTCTTAAGATGTATATCCTATAAATTATGAGCAAAGCAGTCATCCAAAACAATGCAGGTAACACAAAACCATTTTAAGATCTTTTTATACAGAAAAAAATAGCATGGCACTAAGAAGTTAAAAAAAATGAGTTGAAATGTGAAATATGTAATTCATAATAAAATAGAAAACAAATCTAACCTAACCATTCAATGGAATAACGAAGCCGTTATTGCACTTAACATATTGTGGTATATGTACTATCATGAATCATTGTAGTATGTATTTGTTGTCTTAGCATTATTGGGGGAGCGGAAGAAATCAACCGTAAGTAAAAATGTCCATTGCTAGCTTGGCGTAGATATTTCTGGAAACAAATGGTTTTGCGCTTTAACCTGATGGGTGCTTTGAAGCTCTACCACCTATGTAACAAATAAAGCAAACATATGCAAAGCGTATGACCGACAGTTCCAAACAGGCTCGCAAGCTGATGGGACCTATTATTGGTACATCTCTCTTCTCCCACTTGGAGTGAAGGTCGTTTACAAGTGTACATTCTATTCTATGTAGCAATTATAACTCTCTTTGGAAATGTGCAATAATAATAAAGTGGTGGGATTTAGTAAATTACGTGTGTCTATTTGCCCTCATCGTTCTAGCCAAGCGAGTGTAATTAGTTAAACCCCGTAAGACTACGTTCTTATTCTTGTATCGTAAAAGGCGGAAATGTAGAACTTAAGATTGCTGTTAGTATTTATCTTCCCATAACTCGGGTTAACAATATACTGTGTGGTAGTAATATATATTTTGCACGACACTTTCGAATATAATAATATTGAAGTAGTTTATAATGGTAATCTCAAACTTCCTTTTTGCCTTTCCAATATAAAACCCTGAACAGTTGGCTACCTGCAGTTAAGCTGACATATTTGTACCATCGACGTAACAATTTCACAGAATTTTGTTGTTAATAAGATATTTAATACTAATGGTTACCCTTCAGTTTTTCATTTTCTAATTCATCTCACAAGATAATTTAAAAAAAAAAAAAAGCTGTTATGTGCAATAATTAAATCCTCAGAAAAATAGTATTTGGATGCTTATTTGTATTCTTTACAACAAAAGCCTTAGCTTCAGTATTACAATCTACCACTGCTTTGACTTTTGTATAACAAATACAGGATGATTCAAAAGTCCCACGCTATAGGACAACTCCGTTTTAGTGTAGGTACGAAAAAGGAATGAGGCGAAATTGTTGGACATGCGTAATTTTAAAGCAGTTGCCTTAATTGTATTCGGATGTGCAGTCAATGGGATGACAACCGATTATTTTAACACTTCCTTCCTTCTGTGGTGGCTCAGTAGTAAAAACGGGCGTTAAACACTACTCATAAAAAAAGATCAACACTTACTTCTTAGTGTGAAAGCGAAACAATTACAAGTTCAAGTGAGTAAATCTTTCAGTTTGCCATTGTGATTCTCTGAGTGTCAAGTTTTTCTTAATTTATGTGTGTTTTCAAGCAGCCTATTAAGGTGTCCTTTAATGTTTCTTTTTTCGATAATTACTATAATTGGCCTGAATTGTGCATTTTCCGTTGCACCATTAAAACACATTACTACTACGTATTTCCAACAATTTCCTCTCTTTCCTTTTTCGGTACCTACATTGTTCTATGAAGCGCAACTTTTGAATCATGTGTATATATATCCAAATCCTATATTCAGGTTATTTATTATAAAATTTTGGGGGGTTTAGTGCCAATATAGAATATTAAAGAGGTCAACAGAATCAGAAAGAGGCGCAAGAAATAATAGTTACGGCCAGTGGCGGCTCGTGTCAAAGAGAGGGTCAGGGACATAACTACATGGCACCCCGAATGGCATTATCAAGACGTATATTCCTCCCCGACATTCTCTTATGACTGCAGTGCCATCGTGCATGTATGCTATAATGTTTATATGGAACTCTTTTAGTTCAGCTGTTAAAATACGCGTTAGGTCTTGTGTAATCAATTCAGAAACAGCAATGCATTTTATGAATAATTCAACCGGTTTATCCCCATTTGTGTGTCGTAATATCACAGCAAATTGTGATATGATATATGTCGTTTCATCGGCCTGTACAGAAAAGAAATTTGCCATTTCTATTTTTTTCTAATCTCATTCTTATAGATAAGTTTCTTACATCACACAATGTGAGCCAAAAACTTAATTTTATGCCCTCTTGCTGAGTAAGCTCCTACAGCTTACGGTTGATGAAGTCCAAAACTTCCAACTTAGCAATTAAAAGTAAACTCGAAAATGGAGTCTTCAATAAAACATCATTTGTTGCCATAAAACAGGTACGCTTTTTTGTAACTTAACAGTTAGCACTGCGAAAGTCAACTTTCCGCTGACAAACAGTGAGGAAACTACCCAATTTCAAACAAAGTGCGAAAACAGCCCCTAGACAGTTATGAAAGTCAAGAACTTTCAACATCTGGCTCCTAAGGAAAGAGAGAATACCGAGTGTTAGCCATGGACCGTCTTCCTGCTGGCCCAAGAGAAAACAGAAATAAGCATGAGGAAGGCTAACCGATCTTGGAGGAAGACAAATACAAGTCCTTGTAATTTTTTCTGGCCCATGAAGGTATAAGTTTAAAGCTAACGTTTTCCGTGTTGGTCCATGAGCCCCCCTAGCTAGCGGAAGACCCGCATGCCACCGCCTCTACTGTAGAGAGGAAATGCTCTTATTGCGTAAGATACAATTAAGAATTAATCGGTTATACATCTTATTTTCATGCATTTTTTGTTGTAAAAGTTGACCAGGAGAAGAAAAAATGGTAAATAATTAGGTATTTTCTTTAGGAGGGGAGTGGACCCATCTGACCCTTTTTGACGGGCCGTCCCAGGTTAATGCTGTATGAAATGTGTATTTTTTTTTTTTCACACACCGTTTACTAGATTAAGGTTTAAAATATGAGTAAGATTGGATAAATTAGAGGTGACGGCCGGAACTTCGGCTTATCGCGCGATACTCTTCCCATTTGAAGTATGCGCCCTGATTCAATCGCAAATCTCCCTCATCTAAGTCTATATACCTTGATTACCTCTAAAGTTATCTTGTTGCAGTTGTATCTAATGTATTCAGTGTTTAGTTCTCTTAGCTTCAAGGAGGCATTTTAACAGAAAATGCTCTGCGAGAGATTGGAGAACTTAATTGATGAAAGTTATAATACAACAAAAAGTTACTAGGGTAACATGAAAAGATTGACTAAGAGAGACTACTGCTCCATATCTCACAGCCGCCACTGACGAAATGGTTTGCACACAAACTACCACCTAGTGATGGCTCATCAAATGCATGAAAGAGTTGAGTCCACTGGGTTATTATATCTTTGGTTAAGACATTTCTATTTTGTGCTGGGAATGGTTAAATTGTTAGCGCGACTGGGTTTTCGAAGCGAATATCCGTTATTAGAAAAACCAAAGAATGAATTTCACAAGACCGCCTGAACAAGTAAGAGCCAGGGACTTTTACGGATGAATTAAAACAATGGATCAGTCATTAATGCATCATTTACATCTCATGAGAAAGCTCAATTAAAGAGATGTCGTTTTTCCTCGCATGTCGAAAGTTATGCATCCAACAGAGGCTGGCAAGAGCATTACGTCAGTATTTCGAATGCAGCCGGAGTTCAGATGATCAGCTTCCTGCACCATTCAGGGACCATGATAGGTAACTACAATACCAGCTTGATTGGAAAGTTAGCAAAGCAATTAAAAAGAAGAGGCGTGCCAAATTGATTTACATTTTGTTGTTCCATTAAGACAACGCCCCTAGCACAAGTCCTCTGTTGCTACAACCGTGATTCGTGTTGATGGATTTATCCTCCATTGCCTAGCTAATACAAGCTGAATGAGAATCGAGTTTATCAACCGATGATATTGTGAACAATCAGCTGTTAGGCAGTCAGGACGAAATATTTTTACAAGGCATAAACTTGAAGTAACATCGTTTACATAACATTTAGATAATGGGAACGTTTGTTATTTGTGTGTTATGATTAGGAGCTTCGGAAAAGTATTACTAAAAGACAATAATGCTGCGTACTATGTCCATGTTTACAAACAGAATATGCTTATCACAGTGACTAGGGGTAGAGTTCATTCATAAGTTAACGCAGCACAATAGAGGAAGATTACGTTCGTTCCTTCAGAAAGTAGAAGTAGAAATCATGTTTCTCAGTACGGGGCAGATGTACTTTCTGTCGTTGACAATGCTCTTTTCTGTAAGCTTTGCCTGGACGAAGTGTGAGGTACTATGGCTGTAATATTAGGAAGCAACTATGCAGTAATAACTTATAATAGAAAAAGGCTAGGTAATCAGGTGAAAAGAGAGTCCCCCTACTGAAGACATGTACCAATGCACTAAACAAATAGTCATTAGGGGATTACCACCGAGAATAAAAAAAAATAGTGACGTGAATTACTCCCATATACAATGAACGGTATACATTTTTCCTTTACAATTAAATATTCCACTTAACAACTACAGGATGATAAAAATGCATGGATTTTTTTATAAAAAAATGCACTTCAAGTCACATCCCCGACTGTTAAGCACGTCAAGGCAATCTACAACGCAAATATGATAAACAGGTAAATGATACAAAATATAACACTAACGTTTTGGGCTGCAGAGGTGCAAATAGGGGAATTGGTCTGGGTTCAATATGGCAACGAGGTAATGAAAATAAAAATGCATGAAAGAAGGTTAGAGCAAAGCTAGAGGTTATCCGTAGGTAGAAAATCGAGGAAGAATAAAACACAAAAGTGTTCTTGAGCCTATCGAATGAAATGAAATGAACCTGGGGAGAAGAGGTGCATATATCTTGTTCAAGGGAAAGAGGCAGGATCCGGAATGACCTGGTTGACTGGTAGGCTAAAAAAAATTAAGGATAGTTCTGGTAGGAGAATCTGCTCATTTATTGGAGATGATGAGGAATAGGTGCATATTTTGGCTAAATGTACCTCCATGAAAACACCTGTGAAAAAAGATGTTTCCAAAATATATAAGAATTCAATTGGAGATCTATTGGCATGTTGCGACCTGCTTATGTATCACACTAATTGGCTGAATATGGGCATTTTTCTATCGCAATAATAGTGTAATTGTGTATAATATATTTGTAAAATGTTATTACTTTATATTATTATTATTATTATTATTATTATTATTATTTGTTCCTCTTTCTAATTGCGTATCACACTTAACCAAGTATGGTCGAGGACTCATGCATAAAATATATTTGTAATATGTATATAAAATTTTATAGCAATAACATGTAAGTGAATTGAGAAATAAATTTGAAAATGAGAACGTTTGGATTTCAATCGACGAAACCACTAATTTCGCGAGGCGTCATCTTGCCAATGTGGTTGTAGGTAACTTGAATGCAGAGATTGCCGGTAAATGGTTTGTTTGTTTTTTGAATGGTGTTTAACGCCTTCTTTTACTACTGAGCCACCATAAGCGGTACGGTAAATTGTGAAATTAGGAAATATTCCAATATGATACACATAACTCGCATTTCTATTCGCATGCTTTGTAGGAACAAGCGCCATACCTTTCGATTATCCCCAAGGGGAGGAAAGGACTGAGCGGCAGTAGCCTCACTAGCAGCTAGCGCGCCTCTCTTTCTACCCCTGAAATCTGCATCAACTCCTGGGTGGTCCGCAAATGCATTAAACAAAAACAGAAAAGAATAACTCATACATAACATCATTTTCTACAGTTTCTGTCCATATGTTTAGAATTTTTGCATCATATCAATTTAGGCCACGTGATAAGACAGTACAGACACTCCGCATAACACTGTGCGCATACTTATTGAGGGATATTCAGTACTGCACTGTTAGAAGTGATTGTGGCACTTATTTTCTTTGTTAGACTTAAAATTTGCAAAAGGAATTAAAAGCAGCTTGTGATGCATTTGAACTCTCAGTGCTGTACTGGTGTTTTAACGGGTTTAATTCCAACAAACTGAATCTTAAGTGAGCAGTAGAATCTGCCACTCCCCTGATACGCTTACTATAAATACAGAACACATTCCTGAAAGTCCATTTCTCCTATAGGGAAAAAACGGTATCTCTACACGGCCTTAAAGGGGAGCAAGACCTCCCCCTTCCTTGTAAAAGCCGGGTTTCCATCAGCAGCAGCCATCATTTGATGGAGGTAAAGATTGAAATTGGCGTCCCTGCGGCAGCAAATAAAAACTGATTATGTTGCCCTTGCCTCTTCCCGGCTCTGCTGCCTCCAACAATTTAAAATTTACCCCAAGCGCCTACTACAACGAGTAGGCTTCTCTGAGTGCGAATATTCACACTCAGCTTTTCATCCTGGTAGTCCTTTTCATGAGGTATTCAGTTAGGCAGTAGGTTTCAAATGGCTATGGTTCTAGAAGGCACAGGTTGGTTTTCCTCTTAGCTGCATGAATGATAGGCATGTTGGGAGAAAAAAGTAAAGATATTTTATGTTTCGTTACAAACTACTAAAAAACATGTAGGTCACTAAACCATATCTAGTTTCCAGTCGATCCTGGTGGTGTAGTGCTAACCATACTTGCCTTCTACACCCAAGATCACGGGTTCAAACTTGGCCAGGATCGATGGATTTTTTCGCGGCATAAAAATCCTAAGTATGGCTTTCTTCGGATGGGAAGTAAAGCCGTGGGTTCTTTGTCGTACATTTAAGGCAAGATAAAGAACCTCAAGCCTGAAAGAAGAGGCATCTGAGCAAAATTTGTCGGCCGTTTCACGCCCTAATGAATGGGACGCTGATGACCTGAGCTGTTAAAGAGCGTCCATAAATAAATCAAATCAACAATCTAGTTTCCAAATCTATTATGTTTTTACCTTTTACAAGTGTTAAAAGGAAAAAGTACAGTATCTCAAAAAAAAATATTAAAATAATCTCCGTTTAACTGTATATACGACGACCTTAAAGTTATGCCCAGGCTTTAAAAAATGTCTGTAGATTTTGTTTTATGCACCTTATCTTTCGTTTATTTCCAACTTATTAACTCCAGCCTACAAATACCTTCAAATATTCCATATTTAATTATTTGCCTTCAAATTCACGGAATAAATGACTGGCTGGTGATTGTAATCACAGAACATATATGTCTCAAGGATCAAAATTCTAAAGCCACTATATGTTGACTAAAAACTGTACCGAAGAATTTAATTCTTAAAAATGTTCGTTAGGCTTCTATAGATTATCAGGGGAGACGCCCTCAAGCTATCATCGATACTTACAATTTAATACAGAATTTCTTTATATCTCAACCCTTTGTTATTTGCAGTTCTGTTTCACCCAGTTCGTTCAAATATTCTCAGTTATATTCAAATGGAAAATGTAGGTTAACATATACCAAAAACTGGGTCTAACCTGTGAATTTGATTAATTCCTTTGACGAGAGAGCTGTGCACTTTCCATGCACGAGCGATTACGATCCCTGCATTCGTGCAATAACACAACACGCTCAATAACATCTGACGTTTGCAATTTCAATGCAAAAATAATTCTTCCTCCATTCCATAAAAAATGACGTGAATTGTAAAACGCATTCGATATTCCGTACGCCCAGATGCGAACATTCAAATGTTTTCGCCATGCAAATATTAACTGCATGCACCCAAAGAGAATTCATATGGTAAAAGGGCTGCTTGTTTTATTTATATGCAATGGGCGATTTGGTCCACCGCGAGTATACGAAATCAATAAACAGTTGATCATACAGATGTAAACCACGAACTCAAAGCTTCAAACATTTAAATTCCACATGAAGGGCATAGCATATACACTATATACATACACACACATACGCTTTGTTTTGTCAATATCTTTACGTATGTCTTCGTTTCTTATACATTTTCTATACATCATTTGGCTTCTTTCAAATGTTATTCCTATGCTTTCATTATATATTTTATTTGTACTAACACATAAAGCAGCACTCTGTTGTCAATATATCATAGAGCATACATGTTTTTTTTTTATTTATTCTTAAAAGTCATTAGACACTACATATTATTGCATATTAACAGAAATGTTTGTCTATATCTGTATTGTTACTTGCGATCTTATCATAAGTTCGATATTTAAAATGATAAAAGTATTCATTTGATACCACTTTATAATATTTTAGAGGACATTTACCCCCCAAAAGTATTACTTTAGATTTTTTTTAAAAGTACAGTCTTTACTTAATAAGTAAAATACTGCATACAGTATTGTAAACCGTTCTTCGTTTACTGAATTAGTTCTAAGTCATCAGCACGGATTAAAATGTATAAATTTTTGTTTTGATTCAGTTTAATTCCGATGTTAACTATACTTTCACATTTTAGGATAATGTTATTTAAGTAAGGGCTAGTTTCATCCACAAATGTGGATGTTAATGCTTAAAGATTAAAGATTAAAATTAACAAAAATTCTGATTTTCGACTTGAGATTCTTTATTGTGCCGTTATTGTACGACGCGGGAACCACTGCTTTACTTCCGAAAGAAGCCATACTTGGGATTTTTACGCCCGACCTTGGCTTTAGAAGGCAAGTATGGTTACCACTACACCAGGTACAGAATGTGAAAAACAGTTGTCATAGGATGGTAGATGAAATACGAGAGAAGTTATAGCACCTTTGTGCCTCTGCTTCTTTTAATACTCCTTGCATGAGCCGCAAGTTTTAATTGCGATATCCAAACAAAAGTTAATTGGAGTGCGTTCAAAAGTCTTTCGGTCATGACACCGCCTTCTCGGTCCGTGCTATTTGCAATACTCTGGAACCTTAACATTATGCTAGAAAAACAGAAATCTTAACATACTGTTAAAATATTACACAATGTAAGCAAACAACATGTTAGTGCATTTTTAACATCTGTTGAGAAACCGGCCCTAAATGTTAAAAAGTGTTCGATAATACGCTTATCTCGTTTATTTATCTTCTGTTCTCTCTTTCTTCGTGTTAACTATACTTTAAGGATTTATCTGTTACATTGTTTTGCAACAATGACCGGTGTAACTACTGTGAGGGACTTACTGGTAAGATAGGGGTAGAGAGTGCCCAAACATCCTCCATATTCTCCAGATATAAGCCCCCGTGACTATGATCTCTTCCCCAAAGTAAAGAAATTACTCAATGGAAAGCTTTCCAATCTAGCAGAAGCAATCCTTGCAGCAGTAGGACGCTCGTACTATACATATAAACCAATACTGATGTTGGTATTTGGCGACTTCCAGAAATGATAAATGTTGCAGAGGATTATAATGAATGAAGGTAATATAATGATGGCTGTAGAATAAACGGTTCTCAGATATACATAGATGTGCTGGCATTACTTTTTCCACCTCTTGTACGTTCATTAGTTTGAAAGTAATAAGGAAAATTACGGACCGAGAGCTAGTGAAACACCCTGTAGCTTAAGTACATTGTCCAGATCGGAACTCGTTTTGTTTCGAGAAGCATTAATAAGAGACTATCATACTCTTGTTATACTTTACAGCTTGTTTATTACAGCTAATGTGGCTTTCTCTCACACCCCAAATATCCCATTTTCTGATCCTCTATTTGTTCCCTTTTATGATTTCCACTTTTTCCGTCTTCTAGTTGGTTATCTTTCCATTGCTTTTCTTGGCCATTTAAGAGGTTCCATTTTCCAAACATGGCCATATCATTTTAGTCCCTATGTGCTATACAATATCCTTCTCCATTCCCATTCTCTTTACTACTTCGTCTTTATGGAACGTTACAATCAGAATACTTTACTATGATCCATTTAAACTCTTTTTAAAATATCTTGCTCTTTCAACTTCCAAGTGTGTCTACTAACGATACACGAATACTGAAGTTTAGTGTCATGAATTCGTTCTTACTTTTCCTTACAATTTATTTTTACCACAAGTAGTGAATTTAATTTTGTAATTGCCTGCAACATTTAACAGTAGTTTCACGTCCTGAATAGAATGGGGAAACTAAAGATTTTAAACAGCGTCTTTAAATAAAGTAAACCTAATCGAAACCTATCTGACCTTAAACTACCGGATATCGACATTAAGTGTGCACTTAAAGCTAATTTCGTTTTCCTGTCATAATGATATCGATAATATGTTTATATGAACTTTTTTACTTGTTTCAAATCCTGTATCAATTGTGTAAAGAATTCCCAAGAGTAAAATAAACGCTGTATATTGCACATGTTACCTGATTATAAATGGATTCAGTAAGTTCATTTAATCTCCAGGTTGAACTACTTGATATTAATTAGCACATGGGAGCTGACGCGAATGATTTTCTTTCTCCAAAGTTTCTTGCTTACCTTACTAAGACGGTGTGCATTGAAAGGAATTTTATTACGTGGCGCGAATTTTCGTAAGTTTCTTCCATTTACCTGAGTTGTTCATGGATGGGGTGCATATATGACAACTGAAGCACACACAAGTATTCATAATCAGAACCCTTAAGGATGTAAATCATTTACACCTTACGAGGTTTGTCCTAAAAATAATCAGTCAGTTGATATTACGATGAAAAAGTAACTCGTCTGTCACAATTACATTTTAGCTCCTTGCCTTGGGACCTCACCAGTCATTCCAGCACTCTTTCTACTTTTTAAGCAAGGCTAGATATAACCTTCATAATCGTGTCTATGATCTGAAATGACGAAAAGTCAGAAATTTCAGGGAGCCAAATTTGGAATCTAGACGATTCGCTGCAGAACCAATTTCCTACAGGAAATCGACTGTTCGGGCATGCACAGAAAACTTCCACTTATTTGCTTTGTCAAGTTATATGTTTTAGCTAGTGATTTCCGAGATATTCAAAATAACTCTGGATAGTTTCTGGACAGATTCTATGAATGTATAAATTAAATATCACAATCACTCTGAAACCGTTCTTCTGTTGTCTGTGAAGAATATGTGTGTGTAACTAGCGATTCCATTTAATATGAAAATTAAATTGAAGTAGATCTGGAGATTTGTTTATCACCTTAAACCTTCCTAAAACATATCAAAGCCCGGAAATACGAATTATAATATCGGAAATTGGACACCCTGTTTTAGTATTCTTAAACTGTAGCTTTTGTTAAAAGGCATACAAACAAGAACTGCAAAGTTTTCGAAGTAAAACAAACTTCGAAATTAAAAATTTTTTCTTGTTACGCCGAAGATCATATCTACTTGTGATACTGCACATGGAAGCCTATGCGTTACAATATACATTATCCTCTGTAAATTTGATTCGATAAATTTTTAGGTTTTTTTTTTAATGTCAATCACATCCGACACCAACAAGCTTCTATAAGTTGTCCTTTACACGCTCTGTGTATGCGTGCTCGATATTTTTCAGTTAGTATGCTGTCTAGACCACCTCCCCTTAAAGGCCCGGACCGCAGTCCATGAAAAGCTTTAGAAGGCAACAAACAGATTCTTGCATAACAAGAAGCAGATCCGGAAAGCCATTCCGGGAATGTTTGGCCATCCTTTTCTGCTCTTCACTCTTCGCCTTCCTTAACCAACGGATGCCAAAAACCTTTCTCGGGTCATTTGGTTTCTGTCTTTCTATGCCGCTCGTTGGTTTCACAGCAATTAGTTCGTGTGTATAAGGCTGATCCAATGCACGCTTCCTCAAGAAAACCTAATATTTATTCCTTAAATATTTCCGCGTTCTTGTGATTAAATGTTGAATTGTTTGAGTTGTCCATTTGTTAAATTGACATTTTCCACGTTTCGGGAAAGAGGTAAAAAGTAGTTATAGAACCTATAAAATTTTGCATGTGCGTTTAACCACTTGAGCATTTGTAACTAGCTAGTTACTAGATGTGACTGTAAAAACTTCTTTGAAATATTAACCTTTCAAATTTGGAACTGAAATAATTTAACAGCACAATCTATCACCGTGCAAAAACCGATAAAGGTACATATGAATGAATGAACTGAATGAATTAAGCCACTTATGTCCCATCCAGGGCTAGCAAAGGGCTCATCGGTTTCTCATATGGTGAGCTAGTTCATGTGAACTATTGTACCTATGAGTTTGTTTCTTACTTTATAAGTTTAACTAGAAGATTCAAGTGCCGAGTCTATTTAGTTTTTGTATTATAAGTTTGGTATCACTTTCACCATTGGCTTCGGTTGTTCTCTTTTTTTCTGCAGCTCTGTTCTTGGGTTCTTCCAGGTACTGCGGTTCCGTGCTACGCTGGGCCAGTGTGTCCCGGCTGCTTTTCTGAAGGAGTCTACCCACCTCGTTCTCGGTCTTCCTCTTTCTCTCCTACCGATACGTAGGCCCCATGTGGTAGCTATATGTCCTGCTTGGTAGCCTTGCCACATGTTCGCCCCATTTACACTTCAGGCTATTTGCACGTTGAGCCATCTTTAGTGCCGACATCTTTCTTAATTCCACAGATGATATTTTATACATCCCTAGTATTTTCCGCTCCATTTTACGTTGGCAGATGCTAATATTACTCTTTTCCACTTCTGTTAGGCTCCAAGTTTGGCATCCATATATAGTGTTGGGATTATGCATAAGTCCAGCACCCCTAACCTCAGTTTTCCGCTCAAAGTAGTCCATCAGTATGAATTTCAATGACCCGAATGCTCTCCATGCTGAGGAAATTCTTTTGATTTCTTTGCTCATACGATGCTGGAATGCAACTATTTGTCCTAAGTAGACATACTCTGTTACGTATTTTAATGTTGTTAAGTTGATTCTAACGGCCGTTACTTGGCTGTTTGTCATGATGTGTTTTCTCCATGTTCATAGATAAACCGGCAGTTTACTTTGTTCATTCAGATCTTGTAGCATTCTGGAAAGGCTCTCTGCTGACCTAGTAAATATGCCTATGTCGTCTGCAAATCTTAAGTTCGTGAGTTTATAACCATTAAGTATGTTATCTGTTTCCATATTTTATTTTGCGGAGTATTTCCTCTAATATATTTGTGAATAGTTTCGGAGAAATTGGGTCTCCTTGCCTTACTCCTCTGTCTAGTTTGAAGGGTTGCCCTTTCTTATATATTGCTACCTTCGCATGTGATTCTACGCTACATATACAGGTGACAAATAAATGTTTGCTAGAAAATTGCACCAATAATCAAACGATGAGGGAAATCCGTATTCTGATTGTAGCTGATTTTTTTGTGCCTTACAGGTTAATGTCGGTGAAGAAGAAAGTTGCGTAGATGGTCGCATACATGCTAATACTTATTAAGAAGCAATGGAGACTGGAGCTGAGTTTAACAATCGGAAACTGATAGCAGAGTAGTTGAACCGAAGTGGATGGAAGAAGGACGACATTAAGATAAAAACAAAACCAGGAAGGATGGAAAAAACATTGTGATCAACAGAGGAAAGCGTAAGGAAATTCCGACAGTGTTATATCAAGCATTTCCACGTTATTCCAAGTATAATAACTTCCAAAGAAGTGGTTGAATGTAGTAGCTTGTGTATAAGGTAATGAAAAGACTTTTAACTGGAAGATGATGTTTCACTAATATTCAAAATGTTCTTAAAGACGTTTAATGATAAGGTTTTGATGTAGTTTTTGGCGCAATGGCACGTTTACACTATAATCTCTGCTGAGATAATTCCAAAGTTTACTTGAGGGATTAGTTGCTATAACGAACGTGCATTCAGAATGACGCGGCAGCTATAACTGTAACTGCCTTAGGATAGGAATAATGATTTCCGATACTGCTCTCTGGAACTCACAGACTCTGCTGAGGTTTAAAGCAGCAATTCTTGATGGAGATGGTAACAGGGTGGCGTTAAACATTCCAAAATACTCTATGCATCATTTTCTCCTCGTTGTTTCCACCTTTAGCCTTGCTTTCTTAAATACCATAACCAGATAGTTTTTTTGTAAATGCGCTGTAAGCTTAATTATGTAATTTTTATAAAAGGTTTGCCACCTGCGTTTTAAGAAAGTTATTTGTTATGATTGCAAACGAGGCAAGTTTAATTGTAATCTGGAAATTGTAGGCGACACTCCGTAAATAGTGGCCACCTGACCGCATCATTTTTTTTTTTTTTTTGAGTAGTGTTTAACGCCCGTTTTTACTACTGAGGCACCACAGGCGGTGGACACTGATGATACATGAGATGAAATGATGAATTGGGAAAGGATATTTTTTTTTTTAAGGAAGGAAGTGTTCCAGGCCTAAGTTTAGGTACCTCCCTGGCATTTTCCAGTTATGAAGACTGAGGAAAACCTGGAAAAAACCCCAGTCAGGGAGGACGGTCCTGGCGGGATTCGAACCGCAGACCTCCCGCTCACGAGTCCGTGCCTTAACGACCTCGGCCACCCGTGGCGGTGACCGCATTATATTATGCATAAAATTAATAAGGATATTTTATAAGCATTAATTCAAAACGTACTTCTTTCTGAAGTGCAATACTGTCAGATCTTGCGCTAAATTAAAAAATTCACAGCAACAGCCGTTAGAAGTGTTGAAGAATGAATTAAAATGTTAAAACTACTTATCTGGTTTGAAAACTGTCTTAAAGCTACCCTTCACATTTCTGAGTCCATGTGTAGTTTGTGAATAAATAGTCTGCTATTGTACAATTTAAAAAAAATAAAAACAGCAATGAAAACGCTATCAAATTACACGTATGGTAATATTTGTGCCATATTGTAAGAGCATTAAAAAGTTAACGATATGCATTGTTGTTATGTGGCTTTAAAAATAATATTTCAAGGATTCGAATCAAATCATTGCATATACTTATTTTATAAACCCTTTCTCTGTTAGCGCAGAAACTGTCCTTTGAAGCTGATATGTTCGGCGTTCGCAGATGACATATGTCAGCGAAATGGCGGGCAGCCAGCCAAAAGTTTGATCAATAGATCGGATATTAGTTGCGGTACCTTATGCACGCTATCACAACTACGATACGGTAACGTGTTTAGTGCTTTATTGGTTTGCAATGAATGTCAACTTCGGAGTGTAATTTTTACAATCGTTATTTATGAGGGGAGAACTTACAACCGCAATATTTTGACTGCTCGTAGAACTGCAAGTAAAGAGAGTTTCTCAATGAATGAATGAATGAATGAATGAATGAATGACCGATTTTACTTCAGAGGCACCACAGGCGACGGGCACTGATGATACATGAAATGATATATTCGTTTTTAAGGAAGGAAACGTTCTAGACCTAAGTTTTAGGGTACCTCCCCGGCATTTGCCATTTATGAAGACTGGGGAAAACCTGGAAAAAACCTCAGTCAAGGAGGACGGTCCTGGCGGGATTCGAACCCTAGACCTCCCGCTCACAAGTCCGCGCCTTAATGACCTCGGCCACCCGTGGCGGTAAGGGGTTTTTTGGAGAAGTAAACTACATTCTCCAAGATCCGTACAAAATGCTAAGCTCTTAATTATAACGATATGATTAATAGATTAAACCACATCTAGTTCATAAGAATTGTTGTTGAAATATATGCAGTGTAAATAAAACTGCTGTAAAGTTAGTATTATAATGTTAGTATTTATATTTAAAACTGATGATAATAAGCACTAATCTGCTTTATAAGAAACGTTAAAAAGGGTGCTCCTCAGAGGCAATACATGGCTGCCATCTGCGTAGGAAATCCATGTTATTTCATTTAACTTTTCATCCGTAAGAACATGGGAGTTCGAAATTTTTCTTATCCTTGAGAGTTCCTGTCTCTCGTAACCTTTCAACAAGTTGAACAGTTTACCTACCTTGAACACTATTGCTTAGATATTTTCTTACGAATCAGTTTTCACATATATATCGTACATAAAAGCCCGCTCCTTACGATTACGTTCTATGTAGTGGCATAATTAACAATTAGGCACACAATTTACTCGCAAGGAAAGCGACGAGTAACACACGAAGACACAAACCCTAGCCGACAAAGCCTCCCTAAAACATTACAAACTGCTTCCTGGTATGTGCATTATAGGCTTTGACGACTGAACTCTCTCAAATTACCTCGCTATATACATATATATATATATATGTATATATATATGTACACATAAGGGCCCACAAATCTAGTCTATAGCGAATTAATATTAATCAGAAAAATACGCTTTTCCCGCAAAAGTTAAATTTTTACGCTATACGAGGGATGTTCTAAAAGTTTTTGGCCTGACAGAGATGTCGTGAAGATGGGCAAATTACTATGATGGTTGTTAAGCATCATCCTTTGATGGCGCGCTGTGTGGTCAGATTGTTCGTGATGATTGGTAAACAAACTAGTGTTAACATTTTCTACAAACATGGATAATATTGAAATACGAGCTGTGATAAAATAGTTTGTTTTGAAGTGTTAAACCCCAAAAGAAAAATAAAATGAGTTAGATTCTACATTAAAGGATCCACGCCTTAATTTTCGACGGTTAAAATGTGGATTGTTGAATTTAAGCGTTGTAGTACATCCTTCAAGATGATGAGCACTCAGGATATCCCAAAACTGCTGCGAACGACGAGATTGTAATAAAATCCCACAATGCCGTACTCAATTCAATGATCGCTGATTGTACGCTAGTTGGCTGACATTGCAAATACCTCGATTGGCCGTGCCAATTCAATTCCAGTGAATTTTTTCACATTTCAAAACCGCACATGAAACACGGATTCAACACTACACGCCAGAAACGAAGGAACAGCCCAAAGGTGGGTGGCAACAGGTGAAAGTGCACCGAAGAATGCAAAAAAATTAAAATTAATTAAGCTAAATGGGTCAACTCTGCATAAAAATGATTTTTGCTGTGCATATGAAACACACATGATTTAATCCTAATAATAATAATAATAATAATAATAATAATAATAATAATAATAATAATAATAGAAGAAGAAGAAGAAGAAGAAGAAGAAGAAGAAGAAGAAGAAGAATTCTAAATATGTGATTTGTCTTTTGAAATATTTGTAGATTGCAAGAATTCTAATTTTGTTCCCTTTGCTTTTGAAAACTAGAGTAATTTCACTACAGACATTTATTTCTAAGTGATTTCGAAGAGGAAAAAACAGACAAACCTAGTTAAGTAATGCATTATAGTTCAGTTTTTCTTTAATTAGTTAGCTTTAAAGTTTGCCGTGCTAATACCACACAGCAATGCAATAACTATTCCATTAACAATAAAGCCATAAATTGCATTTGATGCTCTTTTTTAAAGTTATTCTACTTGCTGAAGGATTCCCTTAGTTTACACAGCTCCTGCGTAACGTACTTTTGCGAAATATTTGCCTTATAGAACATTTACCTGTTTCTATACCATAATTTGGAAAATGTATGTTATATCATATTTTGGATCAACATAACTTAAGATTTCTACACCATATTTTGGGATGGAGGGAGTAACTATTATAAAAAACTTTACAATGAAATTAAATTGACTAGGCGTTTTATTGTTTATATTATTTTCCGACGATTTTTTTCCTCATAGAGTAGTACTGATGCGGCTGTTAAATCGCTTAATTTGATAGACTGCATGAACTTTGTCTACTTGCATTTTGCGCACAGCTCATATTTCCGCACCAAAAACAATAAGTGTTCACATAAGAAAACGTTACTCTTAGATAAAAGAGAGTTATTCTCTCTACTTCGCCGCAAATATCGTATATCATGAGCCAAGAGCTAAAGTAAAATGCATATGCATGAAATGCAAATGACACAGGATATATACGTAAGGGCTGATGCTAAAGGTCGCCGGAGGACATCAAAGCCGCATTCATCAAGCAACTACGAAATTAAAAGCAGTAAATACAGGGAAACAAAGTAGATATAAATTATCTACTAAAAGGAGAAAAAATACCTTTGTTAAAGAATGTTGTCAATTTGGGTAGCAAAGGGGATTGAAAGATTGATTTTTTATAAATGATTTGTAGCCTGTACTAAATTGCGTAAGTCTCTCTCCTAAGAGCTGTAGGAAAATTCTGGAACTATTTACTCTGATATCCAAATATTACATCAAATTGAACATTAAGTAAAACCTCCGTCTCCTTAAAAACTTCCACATTACGGCTTAAAGCATCAAGTCTAGAAACACTTAAAGTATCTTGTCCAGAATTAATTTACAATTTAGCTTTTTCATATTTGTACTGTTACAATTAGTTTCACATGAACGTTCTTCAAAATCGTTTCCAGACCCTTCCCCGTGGCTCCTGATGATGGAAAATTCCTCCCACGAAGGTTTTCTTCAATTTGGGGAAAAGAAAAAATCGCATGGGGCTAAATCTGCACTGCAGGGAAGATGGAACAAGTTGCAAGTAGATTTTTCTAAGCTATTCAGCAACAGCATTTGCAATACATGGCCGTGCATTTCTAGTATGCCTAGGTACGGTTGGTGTGCAAATACGACATGCTGGCGAACCGTTCCTTGCATGTCGAAAAATGAGATGATGTTAACCACCACAACAGAAGAAACCGCTTTTGTGCATGTTTTACGGAGATTTCACACAGAGGTTTGCTATTTGCTCTTAGGATAGAAATGATGCAGACAAGTTTCATTGGCAGTGATTTATCTTTGAAAGAAACTCTGCATCTTTCTGTAACATCATCTTCAACTGTATACGGACGTCCTTTTGTTTAGGAAGCAGCAGTCTTGGAACCCATCGTGCACAAACACTCTTACCAACATGTGGGTAGAATTGATGAAATTGGGTTTACTGCCTGATATATTTCTCGGGTATATGTATATAACCAAAACCCTAAAAATAATTATTGTCGAATGAAAGTATTCGGAAATGTCTCCAATAGACTCTAAAGTTTAACTCACCGGGTTAGTGGTGGTTGGCGATTATGGTGGCACTACCCGTTCCTATGAATTACAAGTTCGCGTATATTTATGGTTGCACAAAGTATGGCTATAGTACAAAATGTAATGCTAAATCGAATTTCTCTGAGTAATTCTGACCAAATGGCACTAGAAACTTTAAGTTCACGCTTGTTCACTATGGAAAAAAAAAAAAAAAAAAAATAACACTGAAAGTAAATTTATTCTGGTATAATGGTTTATCGCGTGATAGGTATTAACTGGTTAATCTGATGTAAAAGGCGCAAAACACAACATTTATTTTTAGAGATCAGGCATTTACGGTAATTTCAGAGTTCAAAAGTTAGGCAAAATATCTGGGTGGGTATATTTGAATCAGATAGAAATGAACATATTTCCCTACATTTGGGGTCAATAAGATCACTTTTTAATTTGCCTTTTTTGCTTCGGTTGCCCATTTTAAGGTTTAAAATCTTTTTCTACAGTTTTAGATTGTGGATTTTTCTGCAATTATTTACGCATTTTATAAAGTACATAAATAATTGCAATATATTGCAGAGAAAAAAAAATTGTAAAAATTTAATGGCATTTTCACCTCACAAAGATATCTATCGAGAATCTTGTTATATCTTTATTTTTTTTTTTTTTTTTTTATTTTTTACGCAGTCAAAATTTTCTCCTCAACCCATTCACTTAACCTCTTTAAATAGCAGAATCTTCATTAGTGAGAGGTCTGCACGTTTACCTCGGGCATACGAATACCAGGAAATAGAAAGGATGAGGGAAGTACTGTAGTTTTGAATAGTCCTAATGACTGACTTTGTATCGATCTGCGCGAGACAATCCTAGAAAATCTGTGGTGGAAGTAACTTCTCAGCTGCATAAATGTAAAAAACAATTGCAAGCAAGAAAGATGAGAGCGTTAATCTGTGCAATTAATCGTCCTTACAATGTGTTCAGTGCTAAATTAAGAGAGATACTAACCTGATTACCCTATAAACGCATAAACAGAAAATGAACTCGACCGGAAACCACTGAGCATCTTTTGTTCATTCGCCAGGACTATTCAAAACTGTCTTGATCAACATTTCTATGATATCCTGAAAGGTGAGTTTTCTGTTGTAACTTGTAACTGGTGTGAGTTCTTCCGATATATATAGCTTGTATTAAATATGCTCTAATCACATCAGTGGAAGCAGATCAAATAACGATCCATGATGAAAAATGTTCTCTCTGATAAGCGGCTGGCTATCACATTTGATACCTTGAAAATGCATCTTGTTACTTGTAACTACGTACTTTAATTATGTGATAAAGAAATTACGAGGTATCTCAAATGACTAGTTTCATTAATGAGTGATATTACTTTCTGTTTTCACTTTTAATAAATGCCTATTTTAATTATATTACTACCTATTTTAACCAAAATAAATGCCTGAACTTCCGGGCTCTGGTTATTATAAACTAAGCTACGTTCACCAGCTCCTTAACCCAACATTTTTGCATCCAGGTAAAATCCAAAAACGTTACAATTTTTAAACTTAAAGAAGGAATTTAGGAGAAAAAATAAAGAAATAATAATAATGCATTAGATGCATGACCGCCATTCAGAAACCAGCTATAAATAAGCAAAACTGAATACAAGGGTGAAAACACACAATTACAACCATAATTACGTAATATTTTACATAATTACCTTTTATTTTAGTGGTAAACACAATTTTGAAAAGAATGAAGTGAATTTTCGTTATGATTAATAAAGCTGTAACTCCTAGGCTTAATACCTGTTCGTTAAACACACTAGTTAGCAATAGCAGCGACATCTTATGACTGCATTGAGAAGTAAACCCAGTTCGGAGCGGGTTTAGAAGAAATGACATCCAGCTACCCCTACTGTTTCTTTGCATTCTGTGGTATCTCCATCTGATTGATTTATTTATGGACGCTCTTTAACAGCTCAGATCATCAGCGTCCCATTCAACTCAGGGCGTGAAACGGCCGACAAATTTTGCTCAGAGGCCTCTCTTTCAGGCTTGGGGTTCTTTTTCGTGCCGTAAATGTACGACACGGGACCCACGGCTTTACTTCCCTTCCGAAGGAAGCCATACTTAGGATTTTTACGCCCCGAAAAAATCCATCGGTCCTGGCCGGGTTCGAACCAGCGATCTTGGGTGTAGGAGGCAAGTATGGTAACCACTACACCACCAGGACCGACATTTTGTGATATTGTGAACGTACCTGCCCACTCAGCCTTAATCGCTGTACAAAATAGATGTGGGATGCTGGTAAAAGATAAGGAGATGGCGCCTTTATCTCTATTTGTATAAGGTTCATCCAGTAGAGATGGGTGAAATATCGTTCCCATTGTTTATTATTATACGTCCCGTTCTATAACATGGCTAATTTCTGAAATAATAAAGATACTGGCATAATTAAAAGAACTAGTCAATGTGTCACTAGATGATCTACTCCCTACATTTTTTCCCTGAAATTCTGTGAATTATATTCAGTGTCTGTCTCTTTTATCAAATATTGAATCCCTTTAATTCAAGCTAGTCACGGTCCTTTTTCATTTTTTGTTCTTTGTTCCATTTAGTCCAAATCTATCATTCTTAGTGATATCTCTTTTCTACAATTCTATTTAAATATCTTTATTAGAGTAATTGTATCTGTATATTATAATCGAGGACTGAAGTTTTTACATTTATCCTATTTCCCATAGCATCATTTCTAAATTAACGTTTCCCTTGGATGTCCTTCAAATATACAGAACACTTGCTGCAAGCAACTGTGATTGCATTATGTGTTCAGGGCCAAGTATCTGCAAGTATATGTTAAATACTTTTAACGACAGATTTTAATTTATTTAATTTGGTTTTCTTTAGGAATTTGTCTATCCCGTTAAATGCTATTTAATATAGTTGTACAGACAGGTTATTTTCCTAATTTTGCTATGTTGTTTTCGGGCATTTGTAATCTGTACTCCAAGATTCTTGTGTTCTTCATAAGGTTTCCTTAATCCTTCTGAGATCAAATTTTGATTCCTTTCACTTATTATCACTCTCTTTTACATATTAATACTCTTATCATATATTTAATATCTTCCAAGTTTTCAGCTTAAATGATTCGGTCTTCTGCAACTTGTAAAGAATATAATATAGTAAAGAGTGATATATATAGAATTAACACATTTTATTTATTTCAAAACAAATAATTCTAGTCACAACTAATTATATCTCAAATATAGAATATCTTTGGAAGATTGTTATGTTGAAAATGTCCTTCCTATTCCATAATGCATAATTTAACACGCCGTGCCTTGTTACTGGCGCTCATTGCAGGACTGTGTTGTCATTAACATTAATTTCCTGTGTAATGTGCTTCACATCGCCCATGCCTAGGTTCGTGTGGCGTAAACTCTGTCTTTTAAGCTCCATAGGAAGAAGTCCGGTGTTGTCAAATCAGATTTCGGTGGCCACAGGTTCTTGGAGATTATTCGTCATCAAAGAAAATTTCAATTGCCATGGATTGGCTTTATATATTGCATGTAGCACCATCTTGTTGAAAATATCCATGACTCAGCTCTACATTGTCCAGTTGCTCAATAAACTTCATGAAAATCCGGCGGTATTCTACAGCGTCCACAGTCTGGTTAAAAAATATGGTCTCAATATTTTCTGTGGGACCAATATTTAACTGAATGCTTAGGTGCTTCATGAATGACATGTAGATTTTGAACGGCCGAATAGAGTGAGTTCTATGAGTTCGCATAACCACATAACTGGAAACATGCTTCATCTTGAACTATGTGATGGACAATATGCCAGGATTTTACACAATGGACTTCTTGTTGTGTCATGCCTTATGCAGGAGGGAGGATATTTTCAACATTTTCTTTAGAGATGAATAATTTCCCTAAATTACTCTATATTTGAGGTGTAATAAGTGTAACTAGCATGATTCGTTTTGAAATAAATACGAAAGAAATGTATTACTTTTATATAATGTAGTTCTAATTTTACCTTATTATACTTTTTTCCCAAATTTCTATACATGAAAAAGGTTGGTTACAACATCTTTACCGTAAATCCTCTGCCACTTGTATATTTCCTGTATTTATTTTTAATGCTAAATATTTATATAAATTTTTGATTTTGTATATTATACAATGTAGTTCTCATTCCTGTAGATTTTGACGTCTTCCATAAAGAAGACAAAGGAGCACAATTGTAATATTTCTCTGGAGCTGTTAACTATTCTATCATCTCATTTAGATAAAATACATGCTCCACTGTGGGTAGTGGAATATTCAAATTCCAAGATATGTTTTAATACTCTTCCATACACTCTGTTTGAAATAGTTGTCACCACTATATCCATAATTTTTTTTTCTTTTACCTTTCTTTTCTTCTTCTTTTTTCATCAAAATGGAATGTGTTTTATTTTCTAAACTTCTGGAAACTATTCTCCATTTACATACGTGCAAAGAAAGAAAAAAGCTCAATGATTAAGAATTTAGAAATACCGTTTTGAACACGTTTGCTTACATTTCTCCTATTTCGCTAGCCTCACAATTTCCAAAGACTAATTAGAACTGTTGCCATCATTCTATAAAATGGGGTGTGTACTTTAAAAGTTAATTAAACCTTCAATGCTGTCCAATAATTGTTTCTCTTCTATTTATAAAGCATTTTAATGCATTACTTTATATCACTTTTACCATCCTCATTTTTATATATAGAATGTTTCTTAAAATGGCTAAATTCGGAAATAATAAAAAAAAACTGATATCATGGAATGAACTTGTGCAATGTAATACAACAATAAATATTACAATATTGACATAAGAACTTATTTACATTATCATTAGATTTATTTTTCTTTTTTTTTCCATTTTGTGTTTTATTTTATTTATTCCTTTTTATTGTATTATTTTGTTTTGTCGCTGCGACTGCATGTGTCGTACAGCGATATCTATCGGTAACTGATCGATCACATTAAATTCTCAGTTCATATCCATCGGACAGATGGCACTACATACAAAGCTGCATTCCTTTTGCATCTATTTTGCTATTAGTTTTGATTAGATTTATATTATCCATTTCGCAAGATCTTAAGCATAGTATACATTCTATTACATCAACGAATAAAAAGAAAAGAAAAGAAAAGTATAAACGACAAATTTATCAATACATTTCTTACAGTATGTACAGTACTAATGATCATGATTATGTGAATATATAAACGCGCATGTAAGAGTTTTTATTTTGTATACATTTATTTAATCATTCTCTATTAAATTTTTTGAAGATATATTTTGATTTGCACCCTGTGCGTTAACAGTATAACTATGGCAATATTTAATAAACAACAACTTTTGCATTTATTTTCTTGTCTTAAGCCTAACCTAACCAAGGTCAAAAGTGCGTTAACAGTAAAATTAGATAACTTTTGCATTTTTTAAACAATTGCTACCTATGCGTTGATCTCCTTAAAAAAGGTAAATTTTATTACAGTAAGAAAAGTATCGACAATTTATGCAGAATTAAAAAAAAAAAAAAAAAAAAAAAAAAAAAACTACCTCAAGAGGAAGGAAACCCATAACATTGGTAGCAAAAACCAACTGAGCTACCAGGCCGATATGGACATGGGTGTAACTCTCCGCTCACAGTAGTTGAGCTCGGTTTTTCCGCTGTCGCGTTCCTGAGATGAGGTATGACTGGAGCAGCCGTTGCGTTCATAATGTAGAGAAAAATCTGTAAAGTTATCCTGTATTCATCTTTTCAGAGTAAGAAAAAACTTCGAACAAAAACCTTATATAGACAGTTTGACCTAACTAGAATTCCAACCCAGGACCTCCGGATTAATAATCGCGAATGCCAGCGCTAAACCACGGACGATGTCTATGTCTAAATAAATTTAAAACACATTTACAATATGAATATACGCACAGCACATAATATAAATAATTAGTAGTGTATCTTATGCAAAAAAAAAAAAATAAATAAATAATACAATGTGGTTCTAATACATATGTTATTAAAGTGATGCATTACAGATTCTTCTTTAAGAGAGAGTGGCACTTTATTGTATATTTTTACAGCATATGTAGAACTTTGAACAATGTTTTATGTAAAATTACAATTTATTGCATTATGTAGCATTATATTTTAAAAAGTTACCTACAACTGGTTTTCTTCCCTATCTGCATTATAATTTGTATAGTCCTCTTTTGTAATTTAAAAATTATTTTGTATTGCAAAGAGTTGCTCCCAAAAATTATCCCACATTTCAAAGCAGATTACAATGTTAGAACAGCATTAGGCATGAGTAAGACAAAGCATATTTTACTGTTTCTTTGACACCGCTTGAATATGAGTAAACCATTAAGTTCCCGTTCACTCATCCAACCCTAATCCCGGGAAGTATGATTTATATATGCATTATTATTATTATTATTATTATTATTATTATACGTACTTCCAGAATATTCAAAAAGTTTGTTTTGCATGTGATGAAAAAATATCTCTATTGGTTTCTGCTCCCTGATTGATTACTAACCTATTTCTGTGAAATCATTCATAAAATGAATTTATTGTTTGAGATATATGTATTTGTTTTTTCTAGCATACTAAACTGTTATCAACACGTAGTCGTCTACAAGTAATGTACATATCTAAATCTAAATCATACATATATAAGAGCTAATCACAGAACACCGGGGTACGAGGATTGTTTCTAAAGTAGTGGGGCTATTTTTGAAGTAGTTATTCTAGGAAGATGAAACTTTAGGATCTCTTTACACAGTCCCCCGGAAGTTCTTGGTATCATCTAACGCTCGAACAGCATTTGGGACTATTTGGGACTTTCAGATGCCGTGGAAAAAAGTGAAAGTCGGATGATAACAAATCCGGTAACAGTTCAAAGGCACGATCATGCATTGTCTGTAAGGAGGTGCGAGCAGTTTGACAGAGTGCATTGTTATGGAGGAAGGTCTCACCACGTTCCATGTTTCCAGCAAGCTGCCGAAATATCTGGGAGAGGTTATTTGGGTACCTGCTTATATACGACATCTGTATACTCTTTGAAATTATTTTTGTGTAGTTCATTAACAATCTGCATATATGGTATTTCTGTAAGGGTATGCACATCTTATTTACCATATACATGTTGGCTAGTACTAAAAACAGTAACATCTATTAATAAAAAAAATACGTTTTGAAACAGTTTCCGAATATATTTCATACCTAGGCCCTGGAACCATGGCTTACGCGTAATAATATCAAAGATGATGTGATATTTTATTTTTATCATTCTCGCGGCTTCACTTAACAGCGAGTTCTCATTCACTTTATGGAAAATAGTTTTCTATGCAATTACCTGCAGTATTTTAAGGGAGGTGGAATTTCGTACCTTAAGTATTGAAGATTGTTACACACATACAGGGCGTTAATAAATTACACTGCAAGACTTGCAGAAATTTAAAGGGGCTAATAAAAGCAATTAAAGTTATCCCAATGATTGTTAACTTATGATTTGCTTGTTCAACTTTCAATGTTATGGCATTAAGTTTTTAAAGGACCTAATGAAGCTTTCATTCGAAATACCGCAGCAACTTGTGAAACAGTAACCTCACCGTCCAGTATATTATTATTGAATGTTTGCAATAAGAGGATCGTATAAAGACAAGTACTATTCCTAGAGACCAGTCGTCGGTCCTGGTGGTGTAGTGGTTACCATGCTTGCCTCCTAAACCCAAGATCGCGGGTTCGATCCCGGCCAGGACCGGTGGATTTTATTCGGGCGTAAAAATCCTAAGTATGGCTTCCTTCGGAAAGGAAGTAAAGCTGTGGGTCCCCGTGTCGTACATTTACGGCACGATAAAGAACCTCAAGCCGGAAAAAAGAGGCCTCTCGGCAAAATTTGTCGGGACGCTGATGACCTGGGATGTTAAAGAGCGTCCGTAAATAAACCGAGAGAGAGAGAGAGAGAGAGAGAGAGAGAGAGAGAAGAGACCTGTCGGCAGCCCTCGATGATGGTAAAATAACATCGCTATATAGGCAATTGTGACTTCATACCTCAACCCACAACTTTAACACCGTTACATTGACAATTGCGAACTTTACCACTATAAATCTATGCAAAAGTATTTTCAATATATGATCCTTATGTTGCAAAGTCTCAATATTCCAACCTCACAAGTACCGATAAGTTTTAGAAGTAAAAGCGGCTATAAACACTTCATACAGATATGAACAGAAGTTGTGCAGCATGTCTATTCACTACAACCACATGTGACCGAGGTCGTTAAGGCGCGGACTCGTGAGCGGGAGGTCTGGGGTTCGAATCCCACCAGGACCGTTCTCCCTGACTGGGTTTTATTTCCCAGGTTTTCCTCAGTCCTCATAAGTGGCAAATGCCGGGGAGGTACCCTAAATTTAGGCCTGGAGTATTTCCTTCCTTAAAAAAAGTCCTTTCCCAATATATTTCATCTCATATTTTATCAGTGTCCACCGTCCGTAGTCCTTCAGTAGTAAAAACGGGCGTTAAACACTACTCCATGTCTATTTATTGCCTTCATGTAAAAACGGATCATTGTCATAGAGTTTGTGAGCATACTTTAACATAAAATAAATTCTGCTCCGCAGAAATCGAACCTACGATCTTCCAAATTACAGTGCGTGGACGCATACATAATGTCACATAGTCAGGTATTTAGCTCTCTCTAGACTTAGCTAGATAGCACGTAAAATAAGTTAAGTAGGTTTGAAGACATTCTAAGACAAATTTTTACTCCAATTGGCATTAACACTCACTTAACAGAATCTAATTTTATCGCCATATAATTCCGTTATTATTAGTGGATCACAGATTACCATACCAAATTGCCTTTCTAATAACCCTCTACAATCTCTGAAATTATTGTGATGTAGTTAATTAACACTCGGTATATGTGAGATTATGGTCCATAACTCTACAGTACCACAACGCAGATAAATTAAATCCTTATTTAAAAGGTTAGTAAATTCTATTAAATGCCAATAAGTGTTATATATCATTAGCAGTGTATAAATTTTGTCTTTCAAATTTTATGAGCAAAATATCTTTACGGAGTATTTTATGGGCGTCACTAATTAAAAAAAAATCGGTCCTGGTGGTGTAGTGGTAACCATACTTGCATTTTAAACCCAAGATCGCCAAATCGATGGATTTTTTTCGGGCGTAAAAATCCTAAGTATGGCTTCCTTCGGAAGGGAAGTAAAACCGTGGATCCCGTGTCGTACATTTACGGCACGAAAAAGAACCTCAAGTCTGAAAGAAGAGGCCTCTGAGCAAAATTTGTCGAACAAATCAAATCAGCTGTATATGTTATTGTACTATATTGATTACAATATATCTGCTTTAATATCAATTACCTTTATGTACTTAAATGGTTATATTTCCATGCATGTAAGTTTATAAAAAATTTAAAAGATGTTCTTAGTAAAGTCCGTCATCGGACCTACCCGAGAGCTCATTATGTGTTAATGGTGCCTTAAGTGATATTGACAACACGCTGCTTCCGGCTTTCGGTTCAAGGACTGGAAACAGTTTATTAGGTAGTAACAATCGCGAAACTCCTGTACTCGCGCCAACGCTCTCCAAGCGACCAGCAATATTGTACATGTTTACAATCAACGCCTGCGAATCGATTTTTTTTTCTTTTAATTTTATGTACTCTTGTGGCCTTCATGCTTTTACAGATTTACTAGAAATAAAAACCTTGCTGTCATACAAGTCTGACTCCAGTCCTATCGTTTTTGTTTCTAAGAGAGGCGGAAAGGCGCATGTAAAAAAGTTGTTTGCTCTAAAGATTTCTTATTAATATCTTAAAGCTACAATAAAAAGCAGCAATTATGCACATTAACTTAAAGTGCTTTACAACCAACACCAGCTTTATGAACAAGTTTTGTTACCTGTCTCTTTTATTCAATTGATTGCTAGGAGTCGATATTTTGCACCAGAAATATAAATGAACGGTTTCATTTATCTTAACGTTCCTGTTTAATCAATGCAAGAACTTCAGTCAACTCAACTAATAACTCGTAGATATGTGCTAGTATCACAAACAATAAAACAAATGTTCGATTTTTTGCGTGATATGTTGGGTCTATACCTATTCAAGTTAGTTTCAAATATGTTAAGTTCATAAATAATAAAATGCAAGAGAAAATAAAGAGAGACATTTACTGGAAAACTGTTTACAACTGGTACTGCTGGCTTGCATTACAATTATAAATTTAGCTCTTTTCCGGAACTTAAAAAAAGTTCGTTGCGTTTTACAATATTATTCTCCAAAGGGGTTTCATTTCAAAACATGCCAATCTGAATTACTTCCTATTTTATTTAAACAAAATTTAGACATTGAGAGGGAATTTGAAAACCAATATTCATCACATTTTAGATTTCACTCCCTCACTTACAGCCAAATGGCAAAAGAGTATTCAATGGTAATCAGATTTTTTTTTTTTTTTTTTGTTTTCTGCCGTTGCCTGGCAACCTGTATTACTGTTTATATTCCTCCGCTTGAGAATGCTGAAAAACTAAATAAAAAAAAAAAAAAAATTACAACCAAGAATGTAACAGGATTAGTGAGGAAACTTTCAGAAAAAAAAAACTGTATTATTCTAGCCAACAATGGAGCACATTTTAACATTTAATTTAAATTAAAATGTTAACATTACTAAAAATAGTATTCTTTTCATCCTATATGAAATTCGTTATTTTTTTATTCTGTACAAATGTAAACAACAGTACCAGTAATCAAAATTTCTAGGCAACAACAGAAAATAAAATATATTATAACCATTAAATTATCTTTAAAATGAACTAGCAAAAAGTAGGAGAGGTACTTGAGAGTATGCAATTATAAAGTTTCACGACAGATCTATTTCATATTAAAGAAGTGCTAGATTATATATACATAAGTCGTATACTATTACATACTAGTACAAAAGTAGAGTAAAATATTCTTTG
Source organism: Metallyticus violacea (assembly GCA_030762175.1). NCBI lineage: Eukaryota > Metazoa > Arthropoda > Insecta > Mantodea > Metallyticidae > Metallyticus > Metallyticus violacea. The sequence continues at coordinate 65,137,592 of CM060835.1, forward strand.
AAATGCATATGCTTAAAAAGGTTTACAATTTACAAATCTATTATTAGGAAGACTTCCACTGTCGACGTAAAGGGCTTTCATTTCAAAATAGTATGAATAACTCCCTACTTAAAAGAAATTTAATTTAAACAAAAAAGAAAAGTCAATGCAGATATCGATGAGCACTTTTGAAAAATGCAGATTGCATTTTACATTTCACCCCGGTATCTCCAATCATCCTCACTAAAATCAAAGATTTTATTCTGTTTGTAATTAGTTACTGGCAAATGTTCTTTGGGCGTTCGTTTTTCTTTTTTCTCCCACCCCCTTTTTGCATAGTGTTTAACGCCCGTTTTTACTACTGAGGCACGACAGACGGTGGACACCGGTGATGATATATGAAACGAAATGATATATTGGGAAAGGATTATTTTAAGGAAGGAAAACCTCCAGGCCTATGTTTAGAATACCTCCCCGGCATTTGCCATTTATGAGGACTGAGAAAAACCTGGAAACAACCTCAGCCAGGGAGGACAGTCCTGATGGGTTTCGAACCCCAGACCTCCCGCTCACGAGTCCGCGCCTTAACGACCTCGGCCACCCGTGGCGGTTTGGGCGTTCGTGACAAAGGAGGAGCCCAACCCAACACTTTCCTTAGTGACAGACAATGGATACACCCACTGGTTACTGACAATATGGTTCAGTGTTTCTTTCAGATATACTTTCGGCGGAGCCTCCACCGTCTCCACAGATAATAAAATAGGCCTTCGATGCCGCAAATAGTAAAAGTTGGTTGTAACCTAATTAATGAAACAGTGCTACTTCTTATGCATTCAATGCACGGAAATATAATAACCGTTTTCCTCTCACCATTTTCCAGTTATTTACTATACAGGATGCCCCATTTATCTTGCTCACCCAAAATAACTTTCTCCTGATGCGTCAAATGAAAAACTGTTTCAAACAAAAGTTTGTTTTTTTAACATAATGACGGAGTTCTTGTTGTGGTATACATTTTTTTATTTCCATTAAGAAGGAAATATGGGATAAAGTTGGTTTTTTAGATGGTACCAAGCACATTTTATTCAAAAATACATCACCCTCTCCAAGAGCTATTCAGAAATGCATTACGCTGTTTAATATTGGTCAAGAAAGCAGTAGATTTCGAAATGATAATTAATGCATCATTTCTTTTATTTAATAGTACTACGATGCATTTGTTTAACTAAATAATTTAATCTCTTCAAGGCCTGTTTAAACATCTCATAATGATCAATAAGCAATGAGGAATGCAACAGCATGGGCTGTATTGTAAAGTAGATGGATCTTATTATTGTACATTATTTATCAAAATTCAGAAGTAAAATGATCATGTGTAGCACTATGGTATTGTGACTACCTGCACAACAGGTTGTTCACATCTCATGTTCTAAATGGTGACCATTGGCATTATATAAGTCCAGTATGTGGATGAAGAACGCCCTACATCGTTCTATTACTTCCTCCTGGAAGGCTGTATAAGCATCAACAATGCGTTGATGGATGTCCTCTGGTTTTGTTGGAACAGTTTGATAGGCAAAATCCATGACCGCGCCCAAAAGAAAAAAAAAATCTAGTGGCGTAAGGTCCGGAGATAAGGCAGGCCAACTAACTGGTCCACCACGTTCATTCCACATGGTCGTGCTCGTTTGGGGTTAGGTTCTGGGCATCCATCATGCTGATACCACATGACCTTCTGCTAATCATATCCACTTCTTCTTAACTAAAATGGTTCGTTGTGAACACTTCTGAATAGCTCGTTGCAGAGGGTAAGTCCATTGTTGAATAAAATGTACCTTGTGCCATTTAAAAAAACGAATCTCTATCCTGTTTTTCCTACAAAAAGTATGCCCCCAACAAGAACTCTTTCATGATGGTAAAAAAGTTTTATTTGAAACAATTTTTCATTTCATGCATCAGATTTTTTTTTTTTTTTTTTTTTGTGAGCAAGATAAATGGGGCACCAATACTTGAATTTCTGAATACATTTGTTCCTTATTGAAACACTGGAAACTACAGTAAAGCAGAAAATTTTGCCAATAGTTTAAACGCATTATTAACTGTACATTGTTGTACAGTGTGTCCGGAAAGTTCGTACACCCTTATACATCATACTTTAATTAACAACCAATAATAACTAATACACTAACGACATTTCTAATAACTGCAATATGATTATGATTATTATTATTATAATAATTATAATTTGATATAAAGAAACTAGTAAACCCCCGGACTTCCCGGACACACTGTATATTAGATGCACAATACGCAGTGCAAAACCAGCACGCCTGATTGAGAAAGAAAAATTCTTTAAATTTCACAAATTGGTCCCCCCACCCCAGGTAAAAATCTCTGGAAAAAACACTCGCAGGGATCGATCCCGATTACCTCTTTAACCAACTACTTCGGTTTTTAAAGTTATGCAAAGTTATACGTAAGTAAAATACGCCAGTTCACATCTTTTAAAATGTCTGTTTTAAAGCGGTGTGCAGAGTGGGTCAACAAAAAAGTAATCGTCTTTTTTTCAGCCTGAGAAACTCCGGGAGATGTTAATTACTTTCCCATGGAGCAAGCCATTGTTTTAAGACTCAGGAAAAAAGACGAAGTGTGATAAACGAACAAGTCACATAGCGAGAACAATACTATGAAAAACTTAGTAGTACATTAAAACTGACATTTTAAGACGTTTTAGGATCTAATATAACAACAAAATAATTATTTAATGTATCCTTCATTTTCAGAACCCTGTCATTAAAGGCAGGTATTGTTTCCCAATTTATCATTTCATCTCTGTATCATCAGTGTCCACTGCCTGTGATGTCACAGTAATAAAAACGACCAGCGTTATTTTACAAAATTATTTAAAGTATCAGTTGTGTAATAATCAATTGTCTTAATAAACGAACTCTCCCAAGCACATTTATCAAAATGATTCATCCTGAAATATCATAATCTATATATGCAATACTTTATATGAACGCTGATTACCTGAGATGTTAAAGAGCGTCCATAAATAAATCAATACTTTATATGAACTAATACTTAATATTGTTTTTAAGGTTATGAAAATGGAGACCTGTGGCGTTTGACATAAATTTACAGGATCAGTAATATCGCCATTTATATTACTGTAGTGCGGGATCTGGCTTCTCGGCTACAAGTCGAACATCAGCTGGTAAAATGCTTTCTATAACATTGGAAGCACAAATGAATGATGAACCCTATCAGAGTATACATTGAAAATAACCTCCTTCTGCCTGTACAGAAGCAAAATATTGAGAGTATGCTGTCACTCTTTCGTCTCAGCTCAACATCTAAAATTCTGCTTACTTCATGTTCAATATTAGTCTGGAATTGTGTGGAGATTTGTACAAACACTTTGTCCTTCAAGTTATGCCGGAGGAAGGCGAGGGCCACAAGCCAACACTTTTTACTCTTATCACCGAACATCTTACATATTGTATTTAATGACTCAACTAGTGAAGAAATTGCGTTAAGATTAGAGCTTGATTCCGATCAGCATTTACTGTTCGTTAAAAAAGATGTACATCATTTTAAAGACGCGTGTCATGGCCAGAACACTATGCGGTGCGAGTCACATGATTTTAATAATCCTAAGATCACGGATGATTTTAATGTCAAGTGGAGTAAGGGAGAACATATAACGGGAGTATCGCTCTTAAGATTTGCGTATAATTTTCCTAAGTATGTAGATATATATACCTTTAATATTGGAATGTTTTACTTCGCAACAGCTGTTATCAGAGATGAAGATTCCTAAAGAATAAACTTTGGAAAACGAGAATACATGTGAAAACATTAGTATTGCACACTTACTAATTTTTTATTTCATCTATGTGCAGGATTAAATATGCTTAGTTACTTATTTCCGCTCCATAGTTATATGGTGATATAGAGCAAGTAAATTTTCTTAAGCGTGGCAAAAAAAAAAAAAAAAAAAAGATAAATAAAAACAAAATGCTTCAGTTTAGAGATTTGTGTTTCGAAACTAGCAATGCGATATACATGGTTCTTGGCGCAAAATCTACATTAAAATATTTCTTTATAGATTAATTAATATCATGTGGTGTCTAACATAGGAACTTTAAGCAAGCCTAATGCAACAGTTTGTATACTTTTTTATTAATGATGATGTGCCTACACATTTTACATTCCTTTACGTAGCTTCTCCACGAGCTCTTCAGGTTAAATTAATGTTATATTTACTTAAACTCTGTTTTACAAATTAAGTAGTGTATTAGTAAATTTAAAAATGTGTTTAAAACGATGATTGATTTGACAGCAAATATTCTTCTCTCCCTCTGGCCAACAGTGTCTCTGATTATTTCCCCTGATGCTTGCGTACCTAAAGATGCAACAATTTTTTTACCATTGAAATGAAAGTTAATCCTGAAATGGCAGGTTGGTTATACTGCAGCGTGTTACATTAGGCTTATTAACCAATTAAATAAGACTATAAATGTTAAAAAGTGTGTAGAATAAAGTTTTTAAAGTTAAAAGATGTCTTAGCTGAGAGTGGTCTCTATCTCCCTTAAATTATAAATATGAAATATACAAAGTTTGTAGACTCATTGTATAATGGCGATTAAATTAACACATAGAAACTAGCCAGCAGCCAGTGGCGGATCGTGACCCCCGTGGAAGGGTGGGCCAGGGCATACCCAAATGGCTTGGGGAAAGATCTCTTATCAAGACTTATATTCCCCACCGACATTCTCTCATAGCTGTAGCGCCATCGTACGTTTGTGTTAACATGTGGTTTATATGGAACTCTTCTTTCAGCTGTTATAGTGAGCCTTGAGTCCTCTGCAGTCAATTCACGAACAGCAATGAATTTTATGAATCTTTCATCCTGTTAACCCCAACTAATGTATCACAATACCATAACAAAGTGTGGCATACATGTAATATCTGTTATTTCGTCGGCCTGTACAGGAACGAAATTTGCCCCATTTCTTTTCTAACCTCATTCGTATTCACTACATGTGCTTCTTATGCTGTCAGTCAAGATGTTTTTTCAAACCATTAAAAATCTTTCGTAATTTTGTGCTCTCTTGCTGCGTAAGCCCCGACAGCTTTCGGTTGATGAGGTCCAAATCGTTTCACCTGCAACTAAACAGTTAAACTCAGACGCGAAAATGGAGCCCTCAATAAAACATGCTCTTTATTCTCTGCCACAAAACATGTGTTTTTTTTTATAACTTAACATTTTACACTGTGAAAGCCAAACAGTGAAGAAGTCAGCTAATTTCAAGAAAAATGCGAAAACGATCCCTAATCACTACTTCTGCTGGTGTCAGTAATCCCTCAACATCTGGTTCCTAAGAAAAGAGAGAATGCCGAGCTCTGACCGTGGGCCGTCTTCATGCTGGCCTCAAAAGAATGCAGAAATAAGGAGAAAGGCTGACACATATTGGAGGAAAACAAATATAAGTCTTTCTAAATCATTGTTAGCCCATAAAGATGTAAGTGTGAAGCGTATAATTTTCCAGACTGGCCCATGAGCTTCCCTTTCTAACGGAGGACCTGCATGCTACCGCTACTATAGTAATGAGCAAATGCGCTTATTGCTTAAGATACAATTAAGAACTAATCGGTTGTATGTCGTTGATTTCGTGTATTTTTCGTTTTAAAAGTTTACAAGAGAAAATGGCAAAGAAGTATGGCCTTTTCTTTGGGGGGAGGAGGAGGCCGGGCCCATCTGACCCTTATTGACCGGCCGCTCCTGCTAGCAGTTAAGATTTTTTTAAGTAAAATAAAACTATGTTAGATTACAACACGATTTGTTTAAAAAAATATTATGGTTACATAATGATAACACAAATATTTACATACTGCTGAAAAAATTTAACTGTGAGAACGGGAGGTCTGAGATTCGATTGCCGCCAGGACCGTCCTCTTTATTTGAGGTTTTTTTCCAGCTTTTCTTCAAACCCCATAGATAGCAATTCCCAGGAAGCTATCGCTTCCTTTATATATATATATATATATATATATATACATACACATATAAAGGATTTTCCCAATTTATATAATGATAAATTCGTATCACCAGTGCCCACCACCTATGATACCATGGTATTAAAATTGGGCATTAAAACTATTCAAAAACTATATGAGAAATGGAGAATAAATGCCAGCTATAAATGGAGTTGCGTCAGCTATTTTTATTATTAATAATAGGCCAAGAATATTTTTAATGAATAGGGAGATTTTTAATTGGGTATATTTAACCTTCCGTTACAAATATTTTTTCATGTAATACATTTTAAAGCATTTATAATTGAATTCACAATACCCTTTTGCTAGAGGTTTCAACAAAAATATTTAAATGAATACATATATTTGGCTCAAAAATGAATGGAATGAAATAAGCTTTAGCCAAAACGTTTTCGAACTCATATGATTAACAGAAAGACAATATGGATTACTCCTGCTTAATAATTAATCTCTTTAGATGTTTTCTTTAAAACATCTGTTGAATAAGAACTATAAAAACGACTTTCTCGAAAGAAATGTTTTGTTGTTTAAACTTTTCTACCTCTCTCTTCCACTAAAACGAACGCCTCCTCCTGCGTCTATCTTTACTCTCTGCATGTTATTTACGTATATTGACCGTGTCTGCTTTAAAGCGTGATGTGCGACCAACTCTTCTATTCCTAGCAAAGAGAAAAGAAACTATGACCTGGGAAACATGAAGGCTACAGAAAAAGTAGGTATTAATATAATTTCATTTTCAACACCAATGTAACATCTATATATGTGTACATAGATATACACACCTATATATGTCCACGCCATTCATGGGAAGTAAAGCGTGCAAATTGTCGTTCATTTATTTTTAGCTATAAGATGCCTATTTTGAATTATATCACAAAAAATTTAATTCTGAAAAGGGGGTTAAGCAAGTGCATTGCAAATACAACCATGAAAATCTTGTTTAGAATGATTACAGATGAGTAAAACCTCTAATGCAAAATACATTTTTGTAGTTATTTTAAATATGATGCACTCTTTCCTTTTGTACACAGCGTAAATTATTTCAGCTACCACAATAATTCACCTCGTTAGTTTTAGTCAAGCTTTCGAATACCGAAAAAGAACCATTTCTTAGAAACCAAGGAATAAATCGTAGCTGAATGAATGCCAAACATTAAATAAAATAAAGGAGTAAATTATTTCTTGAAGAACCTTCCCTTTCACTTGACACAATCTCAAATAGTCATAAATGTAGGTATGCATAATGCATTTCCAAGGAGTTCTTGAGCACATCAAAAGCAATTGATTTGAAGTCTTCTGAAACGATGTTTGATACGTTTGCTGTGCCCAATCGCATTTCATCTTAGTATACCAAGTGAGAGAGCCGAATTCTACTGGAAGACCCGTCATTTCTTTTGATGAAAGACTGGTAACAGACCAAAGCAAAACAGGCAACTTTTGGTAAGTTCTGAGATGTTAATTTGACGGGCATTACCAGAACAGCTATTAAAACATGTGATCCAGCAGAGACCATCAAAGATTTGGATGCTGCAACCCAAATACTTATACTTGCTGATGAACACATCTCAATGATGCCTTGGTACATTTCGATTATTATTGAACGTTACTAATTCCGTTAAAAGTTTATCGTAAAAAACGAGAATACTGTGACAAAACTTTCCAGCGTGCCTTGAAACCAATTCTTCCATTCTTGCACTTTCTATGACCCAGGTTCTATCTTAAAGGTTTAAATTTAAGACCCTGTCTGTGAGAATGACAATTATTGGAGGTCAAATGATTGTCTTCCTTTGATACCGGCATTCGTTTTTCGGGGTCTGGCCTTCTGTCTCCTGAGAAAACTGCAAATGTTCTATGCGGCATGTCATGCAGAAGTTCATCCCAACACTATCGATCTTAGTACATCTCTGGATGACAAATGTGGCAGAACTAGCAACCACTCGTTTTCCAATCGCTTGAAAGTCTCATAGTACGATTTTCATTCCTAGTAAAGGTTAATCACAGTAACATACTTTTACATGGTACTCTTTATTTTCACAAATATTATAGGCAGAAAACTAGAAGGGTTAATGTGTAAAATAATGGTTCACACTACTGTATTCACAACCTGACTTTATTCCCTGCATAACTTGAAAGTCAATGAATCCCAGTAATGTTAAAATAGCTATGTAGTAATAAAACCCATAAATATTTTGTGCAATTTTTCAAAACCTATTCATTCTGGAATGCTGGTATTTAATATACAGAAGCTCAAAATAATTTGCACAATATTTTTTCTATAGGTATATCAAAACTATCAAAGTTGTATTGGGAATTCCAGTATTTAATTCATTCTCCAAAGCAATACTTTTATCTATTTTTATGCTCCATATTAGAGGAACAAAAAAAGTTGTAATTCCCCAGAATATATTTCTGGCCTTGAAACATCAGGAATGCAATAATGCTCTTGAATCCTCAGGAAACAAATCTACAAAAATTGTTAACCTTATAAAACTTACATTACAACGCTAGTTATTTCCATTTGGTAATTCTTCTTCTCTGTAGAAATCGACTGACAAACTGCTTATTAGCATTTTAAGTTCATTTTTTGAATATATGGATGCAATAAACACAAGTTTAGTAATAACTGGCACTTATTAGTGTTATTTTTTCAGTTAAAGAGTATGCTAGAAGTATATAATTGTAATATTCTAAGTCAACATTTCCTTCAGTGCACAAGAGTCACCAAAATTGCAACTCTGGGTGTTACAAAATTCCATCCTGAAGCTCCCTTACTTTAAAAGTTAACACTACATACTATGTGCAATACAAGGTTTTTTTTGTAAGCACATAAGATTATGACATTAAATAACAAAATATCTTAATAGAAAGAGCTTTATGCACAATAATGTTATACAATTTTCTATCAGTAATTTTGTGATATAGAAATACATAACATTATTTGTTCCTCTGATGGGACAAGCATTGTGTATTCTTCATACTATTACATTACAGCATGTTATTATTCTGATTTAGCATTTATACATCAAAGAAATGGAAATAAATCCCTCCCAAAATTATTTTTTCTTTTATTCTAATAAACTTTATTAGTGAATAACTTTACATATATTGCTCCAAAACCTAATTATATCTGTAAATATTTTAATCCAAGAATGCTAACACAACCATACAAATTTGTAGCAAAATGAAAAATAAATAGAGGCAAGATGCTTACTCAATTGATGTGCGCTTAAACCACATTTAAAATTGTTTCACTTTCACCTAATGCTTTATAACTAGTAAACAGAGATACATCCCTTTAACATTTTTTTTGCAAGTTCCTATTAAATTAGCAAAAATAAACCAAATTATAAAAATATAAAAATGATTACCTAAAAGCATTCATCAAACTGGAATAATGTTTTCTTTTCTATTTTTAATTGTCTTCTTTAAGCTAGGACACAGAATCATAAGGTTTGCATTAAATTTTTAAACAATATCACTGTTTACTTATTTTTGTTGCATATGTGAACCTAGACATTCACAATGAAACATTCGAAATGCATTAAAGATATGAAAAGCCAGGGGCAAAGCTGCTATTGTGAGTCAAATATTATTAGTGCAAATTCAATTTCTAATCTGAAAAAATTTATCAAAACGAACATCGTATGTCCTGAGGAATAAGAGATTATCTTTATATTTCAGCATTTGTTCAGATATTCCATGCTATAAAGAGCCTCACTCACATAACCCCTACCACATGCATAATACATTTTATAAAAATATTAGTGGCGGAAGCTATTAATAATAAATTAATTACTGGTATGTTCTTTAATTATGAAACTTCATGCTATTGTAATCTAACCAAAGAAGAGTTAACAAAAGTGTCTAAAGTAAGGTTATGGCATGAACAATCTGGGTCAAACTGTGAATTCATGAAACATAAATGTTTTCACATGACGTTTGTCCTGATACTTACCACGAATTCCGTTTCGGAGCTGTTGCCTTCAAGAATTTTCTGTGGCACTGCTTGTAAGCTAATTATTACACATACACACACACACTATGCAGACAAGAATACTGCAATACTACATCACTCGGCAAGCCGTCATTCACAGACGTCAATTCCCGGACGTACCTAACCATCAGAAACACGTGTCTCTCACGGATAAGCTATAACTGCATGTACGTGCTATATAATTGGAAGAAGTTGCATGATTATTGTATTTTTAATCAACACTCTGCATTTAAAGAAATCTTCACTCAACCACTCCTTCGAACAGACCTAACTACTGCAGCTGACAAGTACAGCGATACCGGCACTCTCTGTTGAGTAATCTTAGAACTATTTCAAACTTGCGACAATCGATTTCAACCAACATCCTCGATTGTGTAGTGGGCGGACGTGGTAAATTCAAAAGGATTATTGCCAGGTCCGTTTCAAAAGCTGGCCTGTTTCATACATGTCTTTATTTTTCCCTTCTCTTTCTTCATGTTTTTAACAAACTCACATGAATACATTTAGCTTATATACAGCACATCTAAACAGCTTTTCAAGATTTAACGCATGCAGATGTAATTGTGCTTGAACATTTTCTTATGTTTTTCTCTTTCACATCACAATTAACGAATTTCAGAAAAACAGTACATTTCCAACGGATATACCATGGAATTGATAACGAATCGGTTTTTGTAAAAAAAAATGTAAAAAGGTTTTCAAGATCTTTCCAGAGGAGAGAGTTTGGCTCATAAAGATGTATTGTGCTTGAACATTTTTTTATTTTTTTTTTATTCTCTTTCGCATCACTATTAACCTTATTTCAGAAAAACAGTATATTTCCAGCGCATATATAGTACGAAAGTTGTAACGATTTGGACTTTGTAAAAAGATCTTCAACCACTCCCGCATCCTAACAACCTATTGTATCTGCTCTTTTATTTCGCATGCTTCAAATTTGAAACTTTTTCATTAAACTAACAGTTCTGTTTTTCATAAACACACTTATATTGGGCAATTTTAATTCTTTATATTTTATAATAAAGTATTCTTTTAACACCTTTTGTAATGTTTGATGTCATTGAAATAACTTTAATTAAGAATAGGATAAAAGATCCCCTAAGCTATTTTAATTCATTTCCATCAATTGATCGTGAAATTAACTTTGTACATGAATAAGCATGGAATAAATCTGTGTAATGCTTAATAAACAGTCATTATTTAAAGCCTCATACTGTTAATTTTACTAACATAAACAGTTTTCTCCTAAATTTTAATTTTTTTTTCCTTTGGCATATTTTTTTAGTTATGGTATCAGAATCATTGATTAAACCTTAATATAATAACCTCATAGAAATGTATACTTTAAAATGTTGGGAGCCGAGTTTAATATAAGCATATTTGCGTGTAATGGAAGTAACCTAAGCTACATCAGAGAAAACTAAGTTTAAAAATCAGTGTTTTGAAAAAAATTTATATTTTCATTGAAAAAAGAAAAGTTTAAAAATTTTAAGGGATTTTGGAAGTTTAAAAAAATATGAAAGTTTGTGTACAAACGTATAGTTCCAGCACGTTCCAGTTTAGTTGCTTTCGTCATAGCAGTAAAACACTTGCTCTATAGTTGCTCCTTGATTGGCCTTTTAATTCACAGCTTGTTTATTAAAAAAATATGGCTGAATGCTTATAGTCTCAACTATGTAAATAAATAGGAACCAGCCATCTCAAAATGTTGAGCTTATTTTAATATATAAATTGAAGAAGGCTACAAAGATAAGATATTTTAGAGATCTAGAAAATATAAATATATAAATTAGAATCATGTGAAATGTATGAAAATAAGACAGCATAAAGATTACTAAAGATAAAGAGTGTATGTCCATTTAAAATAGGATTTTTGAAATTAAATACATTTTACATGTTACTTTTTAAATAAATCTTTCTGTAACATTTTTATGCTTTAAGCCAGGTATATATTAGCCGATCATATTGTGTCGGTCCTGGTGGTGTAGTGGTTACCATACTTGCCTCCTATACCCAAGATCGCGGGTTCGAACCCGACCAGGACTGATGAATTTTTTCGGGCGTAAAAATCCTAAATATGGCTTCCTTCGGAAGGGAAGTAAAGCCGTGGGTCCCGTGTCGTACATTTACGGCACGAAAAAGAACCTCAAGCCTGAAAGAGAGGCCTCTGAGCAATTTGTCGGCCGTTTCACGCTCTGGGTTGAATGGGACGCTGATGACCTGAGATGTTAAAGAGCGTCCATAAATAAATCAATCAAATAAAAATCAATCGATCATATTGCATTTCACTGATATCAGTTCACACGTTATCATAAACAAATGCACCTCCACAGGTGGCCGAGGTCGTTAAGGCGCGAACTTGTAAGCGGGAGGTCTGGGGTTCAAATCCAGCCAGGACCGTCCTCCATGACTGAGGTTTTTTCCAGGCTTTCCTCAGACCTCATAAATGGCAAATGCCGAAGAGGTACCTTAAACTTTGGCCTGGAACGATTCCTTCCTTAAAGATAAATCCTTTCCCAATATATCATTTCATCTCATGTATCACCAGTATCCTCTGTGGTGCCTCTGTAGCAAAAACGGGCGTTTAACACCATTCATTCATTCATTCATAAACAAATGCATAGTAAATTACGTATGTCACCTAATGAAAATGCGTTGCAACGTATTTTTTGACATACACCTATAAGAGTAAGTATTGCTAAACGTTAATGTGAATGTGACAATTTCAAATATGTGCAAATATCATTTTAATTATATGAAATAAGCTTGTACGGGGTGAACGATCCTTCACGCAACCGGTTTCGCGGCGTGCGGCCGGCTGGCGAGGCTGGCTGCTGTGTCGGTGGTGCGTGTGACAGGAAATCCGCAGTAAATATAGTACCGTTTGTCGCGTAAATTATTTCTAACATACATAATACTCCACTTAAAGAGAAAAGTAATTAAGCAAGGGGATGCTGGAACTGCCTCCCTTCGTTGTTCAAGCATTTCTGACATCGAACTAATTTTCTAGGAGACTTTTCCAGAGCATGTCCCTGTTATTCAGAGTTTCTTCTCTTAGTACTGTACGTGGTTGTCTAGTTATATCTAAAAACATTATGTTTCCTGTCAAGAACACTTTCCGTTTCACGAAATTTATTTACTTAATCGATAAATCGTACCGATTAGAAATGTGAATATTAGAAAATTCCTCTTGAAATAATCTCCTTACAGCACGCGAGGATTCTGTACGCACGTATGAATCATACCTGAATACTCTTTGGGGATTGGAATAGAATGCATCACCCCATTTCACTTGATATACTTTCATTCAATAGCCTGTATTGCGTCGCGCTACTTGCGCAAGATTTCAAATCAGACTGAAGCCTCGCGCAGCGGAGAGGAAATATACTCCCCACCTCCGCCGACATAGCGCTCCCGGCCGATGCCGCGGTTGCGGCAAGCATTGCTCACCCAGTATAATCGCAATACCTGACAAGCATTGATGAAGTACGTTATCTTTAATTTAGAGAGTTTTGACAAAAAGAAGTTGCTTTAAATAAATTATATTTAATAGCTTTTCTATTCAATTAATTAATTGATTAATTTAAATATTAAGAGTCAATTTAGCGTTTTTAAAAAATCTTCAATCTTTTGTATTCTAGAGGTCCACTTTAATTATTAGCCTTCCATATAAGAGTACAATGAAAGTTATTGTTATTTTATTAGTATAACCCTCTTTTTACTTGCATAATCTGCATTATGCATGATTTGCTCTGTACCCCAACTGTTATTTATTTTAAAGTATCAATGTAGAAAAAAATAAGATTCACAAAACATTTCCTCTCCTTTGCCCTTCACCCGTCGGAAATTTCTCCACACGTCTTGAAATACCATTCAATTTTGCTACCCACACATGAGCGGGAGGTCTGGAGTTCAATTCCTGACAGGAACATCCTATTTGTCTGAGGTTTTCTCTAGGTTTTCCTCACTTCTCATAAATGGTAAATGCCAGATACATACCCTAAACTTAGGCCTGGAATGCTTCATTAAAAATCTTTTTCAAATTTATCATATTCCAACATCAATAATATCCAATGTCTGTGGTGCCTCAGCAGTAAAAAAGGTGGTAAACAGCATTAAAAAAATTACAAATTAAATTTCATTCTAAATGATGCAACAACATTCTGGATGTCTAATGATCTAAAACACTGGATAACCAGGCAGCTGCATAGCATTCTCCTTTCTACAACAAATAAGTTAGAAGAGTAAATAAAAACACTTTTCCAGATGTTCAAATTATTGTTTTTATATAGTTTCCAATAAAAGCAGTTGATGTCAGATATATTAGCAAGTTCAATATTCCTTTCTTATGCCAAAAAAAAAAAGCTGATAAACAATTCCCTCTCAGGGTGTTGTGCTGTTGTGACAAATGCAGTAAAGTCAGCCCACTGGTTTCATAGTCTCCATACAAGCTGATTCACTTTAAAGGGGACTGGAAGTTGGAACCTTTAAATCAACAATTTCACATTTAAACTGAAATAAATCTTAATCTCTGTCTGTGTTGTACTCTGTTGTTTCAAGGGAGATGGTTTTTGTCTACTTATATATTCTGTTCTTTTGTATATCTTAATTTATCACTGTCAGAGTTTAGAGGCAGCATTTATCTAACTGAAACCATAAATAAATAATAAATTGAATATTATGGGGACTTCCCATACTCTAGGTTCAACATCACCTTCTAGAAAAGGAGGTCATTCATGATTAAAAAAAATTAAAATAATCTGCCAAGACCCTGGACAAAGATTTATAAAGGACGACATGTTCAGATAAACAAGAATGTCTAGTCACTCTATGACATAATGTTCAGCATATACATTGGGAGACAACATTAAATAAATCAAAAAATTATTCTTAATTGCAGTAGGATTTAAGCCCATGAATCTGTAGTAAATCAAATGAAACCCAGTGATTTCTCATCTAAGGCAAGAAACCAGAGCTATTTTCAACTCAAGCAAAACCCAAACTCAAAAATAAAGAACAATTTGTAAGTTTTGCAACAATGGCAATGAAGTAATGCACTATAATTAAAATGACAGTTAAAGATGGCAATTATTATACTCCCACAGATTTACAGGTTTATACTGTTCCATATACACAAATCACAGAAGTACGATTCATAAACAATAGCAAGACTGGCAGTTGTATTACTGTTCTTTTTAAAAGGTTATTTGTTTTCCAAAGAGCAGAAGCACTATTTGGAGCAATATTTGTGTTGATATGAATAATACTCCTAAAGCTTTTATTTTGCAAAATACTTTAATATCCTTAAGGTTCAAATATTGATAAAATGATCCAATAATATGTTCATTATGTTCATTAATGTTAACTGAACTTCTATACTTATAGAGTCAAAATTTAAACATTAACAAGACTGTAGCATGAGAGAGAATACTCTGTCATATTGTTTTGTACTTTATTAAGCTAAATATCATTTGCTTCTTATACAGAACAGGAATTAGATTATTAATATCTTCATTATATATCTCTCTGAGTCTGGGACTTTATTTTATAATTTTGAAACAAGGTGTACTGAAAGTAGCAAAATGAAATAAAAATGCCTTCATTTAGTTTCACTACATAACATTTCAAGAATGACATTCAGAAACATCAAATTTTAGAAAAAGTAAAAAATAATTTTAGTTGGATGAATGTATATCTACCAAATATTCTATTTACTCTTAAAAATTACTTTGAATATAAATAAAACATTAGCTTCAGAGAAAAATAAGTTTCTTGTATCAAATAAAAAACGTTATTTTAATTTTAAAATAAACTTCCTGTTACAGCCACTCCAGTGAAGAAATCTATATATTCTACATTAGGCTGGTAAGTGAATAGTGTATTCTTATGCCCAACTTACCATTGGTTTGCTCAAAACATGTTTCACAGGCTATTGCCTATCATCAACTGCATGTTGGATGCTGGATTTCTTGATGATTAGACATCTTTGATGTAGCTCTGGTGGGCACTTGATGAACTTTTGAATCAATTTTCCTCTTTTGGGATCTTCAAGTATGAGGATAAGATTATAAACTTTGAGATCCCAACAGAGAACAAATTGATTTAAAAATTCATCAAGCGCCCACCAGAGCTACACCAAAGATGTCATTCATCAAGAATTCCAGCAGTCGACATGCTGCTGATAATGCAGACAATAGGCTATGAAATATTTCTGAGTAGTTTAATGGTAGTTGGAGCATAAAAGTACAAAATTGATTCATCAGCCTAAACTAGAACTTATTTTAATAGTTAAAAGTATTTGATCCTCCACTGGGGTAATGCTAAGGGTTATGAAGATTTAACTTCCTCATAGCAATGTCTATTATTGCAGTTTAAGAATCTGCTGACCCAATCTTTGGTGAAGAAATGCAAGCCATTGGAAACATCAGTCTCTTGAAATTGTACAATACTAAAAACAAAGTTTCATATGAGAGGGAAAGTAGCAATTGAAAACTCGCATATAATGCATGTGCTGAAAAATAGAACAAAGGTATGACTTAATATATAATCAAGAAAATAGGCCAAATGAACAGGAAACATCACACAGACAGGAGAATTATTCATATTTCAGTCAGATATATCTATAAGTTAAATTAAAAAAAATATTACAATTAGCCACCTCTTTCCCCCAAAAAAGAACAAGAAGACAAATTGATATGTAAGCCATTAAAAAAGACAAAGCATAATAGAAGGGAAAAATCTGTGACTTCACATATTTGCAATTGTACATAAAGAACTGCTAGCTCTGCTTTCTCAGAGGCATCTGTGATGGACGAGGAGACCACTGGTGTAGAAAAGACACTATCCATAAAGTGGCTTATATGCAGCAGCATAAATCCAGGTGCATAACTTTACTGATGCTAATGCTCCTGCTAAATATAGAATACAAACTTCTAAGTGGAATCTTAATAAGTGGAATTAACACCCATGTGAACGTGACTGAACATACATAACTCAGAGAGAGAATATTTAATAAGAAATGTCATGGTAATGCACCTATTCTAACAAAAGAACTTATGGAAACAAACTTAATGATGATCTTTGACTTAGTCTGGAATCTGCAGGATGAAGTCTACCTCTACAGAAAGCATTGTATGAGTATATGCACTTCATGTGTTTTGAAATCACAGTTTGTTTCATTAATACTTACGAGTTGGACTACCCAATTTTTAATATAACCTATTTATAGTGTTCAATTAACACAAGACGAATTAAAGCAATTAACTACTTAGTGATTTACATGAAACTGTACTAGCTGCAATTCAGCAATAGCTTATATTTAGTGAAATTAGCTATTATCCTGCTGGAGAGTGTCTACATGATAGCATTGTTACTATAAATGTAATATTACTTGATATTGAAATAATACATGCTTTCTCATATTAAATATATGGATTCAGTTGCCATTAATGTACTGTTTCACTATAATTCAACAAGAGCCATTTAAAATATTTTGCTCACATTTGTAATATAACAACAAAAACAACAATCAGATGTATTAAACTTGAGGCAAACTTTAATGGGAATGGACATGATGAGAGGTGATGTTTTAGGTGATGCATACACATAATGGGCAAAAGGCTCCATTCAAATTCTCCATACATTGGTTTGCACCGTAACTGGATATCAAGCCCCCTACAAATAATAATTGCAAATGCAAATACTAGGTGCAGAATATTGTTTTTATTTATTTGTTTATTTCAATAGATAAAAATGCACTAAGCAAAAATTATAGTAAATTAAATTTTGACTTTTTGAAGGTAAAGTAAACTAGCAACCTCCTAGGAAAACTGCTCCAACCTACATTTAAGTATAATTTACATGAAAAGGCTATATTTTTTATTAAATATTGTAATTAATTTAAATTTAATGAATTTTTATAATTGTGGTCTAATTAGTTCCACTGTTTTAAACTAATGAAAATGATGACTTTTACTCATTACTAAGAAGTGGAAACAAAATGCAGTTAAATAATTATGTTAATTAAATGTACTTACGAAGCTGTTGACAATGGAGTGGTATATATATAAACAATGTAATATAGTTTTTTTCACACTAACTCCATTCACTTACATAAAATTTTGGACATATGTTTCAGGAGCGATCCCTCCCATCTTCAGCCTGTTGACAAACTGTTGTTAAACGTGGCGGTTGGGTCTCTTGATGTTCTTGTGGTGGCATCTGTTGGTTCTATTAGGAATTTGCTGAGTTCATCCAATGGAAGGAAATCGAAATTCATCAAATTATCCTTATTTTTTGTAATGAAAATGTTTTCCCAAGTGGAAAGTTCTATTGCATTATGAAGTTGTTTAAGTAGTTTTATCTCTGGTTTAATTTCATGATTTTTATTCCAAAAGTGCGCTGCTATTGCTGATTTATCAATTTGTTTTAAGCAAATATTTCTGAAGTGTTCTTTTTTCCGGATTCCCAAATTCCTCTTCGTTTTTCCAATGTATTTTTTATCACACTCTGTACATTCTATTATGAAATAGAATTATGTTAATATTGAAAGTTTGTTGGTTTTAATTGTAATTGTATTTTTAATGAATTCTTAAGTTATTTTAAAATTTTTCCTTTTATACCACAGTTTTGCTTTTCTTTCCTCACTGTGTAATCATATGTTCATTTCTGTTGGATATGCAGAGAATATTATTTATTACGAGAAACTTGTAGTATGCTTGAGTTCTAAAACATTATAATCTAAACAGTTCACTGCTTAGCTGAATGAATCTGAATTTACAGTATAGGGAGAGAAGGTAATCTGAAAGCCAAGCCACACATGTGACTCCCTCATATTGTGGGGGTTTTTCAGCTGAGCAGTGAACAGTAGTATACAAATCAGGCATCATACCTTCCCCTTCATGGTATCAGCTTTACAGAATTTCAAGATTAAGAGTAAAAACATATGTTAATCTCAAAACAGTAACTCCCTGCAAGATGTTCATCTTCTATAAAATTGTAAAAGATACACAGGCAGAATGATGTCAAACAAAGCATCTATTCCTTAACCCTTAACTTTGTACCCAAGAGAAAAAACAAGATCAATATATTAGTCAAAAGACTTGTCATACTTATTGAAAAGATTAGCTGGATCTAAATGGGGCAGCTCAATGGAAGTTTTAAATAAAACATATAACGGATATATAAAACCAGTACTAAAACATGGATGTGAGCTACTATTAACAGCAACAAAAGAGAAAATTAATAAGATTGAGAAATGCCAAAATCAATGTTTAAGGCTGATAACAGGTGCCGTGAAAACAACACCAGTAATGTACTTCTGGCCGGAACAAATAATAATCCAATGAAAGCCAGCATTGAAACACAAGCAGCACAATTATACATAAAATTAAATACAAACCTAAGTAAACATCAATGGTTTCATCAACTACCCAAAAAACACAAACTAAAGACACAGATCACAAACAAAGCTTACTTAGAGAAGAATTACAATTATTTAAACCTGGCAGAGAAGAACATCCCATAACCCTCAAGAACTAATCCAATGGATTATATTAAGATAGTAACAGATAAAAAACTGACAGAACAATTAAATAAACAAGAAGGCTTAACAGAGGTATGTAGAACTATAGCACTTGAACATCTACACAACCAATTCCCTGAAACAGAGTGGCTTAGAATTTACACAGATAGATCTGCAGACAGAGAAATAATGTGGATTGCCTAGACAATCCACAAGTTATGAGGGTGAAATGGTGACAATATAACGAGCGCTGAAATAGATATACTGTAGGACTGATATACAATAAAATAAAGTACTGATTCTTACAGACTCTATACAAGCTATAGAACGATGTGAAAGTTCATATGAATGTTACAATGTAAGGGACGTGAGATCTTATTATAGATTACTACAAACAAATAATACTACTGTGGATACCAGCACATGTGGGAGTGATAGGTAACAAGAATGCAGACTTTCTGGCCAAAAAGGGGGCAGTGCTATGTTCAAAACCAATAAAGCCCCGTGGGTTAATTGTAAAATTAAAAAACATCAAAACAACCACAGAACAAAAATATCAACATAATATTCAAGTGGAAATATCTAATAAAAATTATTCTAATATAAAAGAAACAGTACATAAATAAAAAAATCTATCAAGGAAGGAAGCAGTTACTCATTTTAGACTGGCCACTGATTGTCTGGCAGAACATCTACACAGATTTGGTTTCATGAATGATAACACATGTAAGATCTGCAGTACTGGCAAGATTCTAAACCGAGAACATCTAATGGAATGCACAGAACTGAGGAAAACTGTACCTGACGGGAAAATACACAAATTATATTGGCTGACCAGGGAAAAATTGATGGATCAAAATCCTGCACATTAGATCAACAACAACAACAACACTTGTCATACTTAATGTTTTGCCTAAGAATTTTGTGTTTTTCTTTGTACTTTTAAAATATGTGTGCATTTTATTTTCATGCACAACAGAAGGTGGCATATTGAAAGAGTTTAACTTTCTCTTGAAATCAAATAAGATGCCAATGCATAACTCTATGTTGTTTGTACTTCTAGATATTTCATTTATTCAGTTATTTATAGTAACAAAGGCCAAGATTCAAACATTACCTGCCAAAAGGACTTTATTTAGTTTTGATTGCCATCCTACAAGTTAATGTCATATATTCCACGTCTGGAACACCAACAGTGTTTTTTCTGAAGGAATAGGAACCAGGGTGCTTTACAAAAATTTATTAGCTTCTGTAAAAAACATACAAGAAAAATGAAGCATAACATGACAAAAAAAAAACCACACATGCACGCGCACACACACAATGACCTTTCAGAATAAAATGCATTAACAATACACTGTGTTGTACTTGATGAAATATATTTACCCACAAATGCATCCTTCCAAATTACTATGGAGCATCATCAATTCCATTAAAATGCTTGTTATCCCATGGCATTAACTTCAGCTTATACTATTATTATTTAATTCATTACCAATAAAAACAAAAAAAAATACTTAAAAAATGCAATAGTAGTGAAATCCTGAATAACAAATTGTCTATATGGGATAAGATTACATGATGTAAGTTTAAATATTCTCTACAAGAAAAACCTAAAAAAAAAATCACACATACTTTTAAAATTAAAATAGAGGCTTTAGTTAAAATACATGTTTAATGCTCTAAGAAAGACCCTCATAGCTATAACAGTTATTTTCAAGTTGTAAGAATTACAAAACCTAATTTCAAGATGCATAAGCTATATATTTATTATATTACAGGGAGCCATATGTTACGAGACAATGTGGGATTACATGAACATAATTAATCCATGTAAACATACATGTTCTTTATTAGACATAGCACTCTATTAATTTATAATAGATACTAATTTCATGTTAGAAAACATATGTTTGTCTTTGACAAAATTTCCTGGCATGCTATAAGTTTTGCAAATTTGCACCATGGCAAATGTTTTGTATGTTTTAATTATAATATTCCATGAAATCTCAAGTTACTTCTAAATATGTAAATGTACAGTATCATAATTGCAATTATAATATTTTCTCAATGTTATACACAGCTTGCTTCAATTCTCTGTTATTCTCTTCCTAAATTAGCAAATGACTACTTCAGTCCAGCACAGTTCATGTGCCAGCTTCATCATTTGCATCCCTTTGCAGTCTCTTGCATATTTCTTACTGGACCTAAATTTCTTTTAATAATCCTTGTCACTAAACAAATACTCAAATATATGATTACATGTAAAATGTCTGAAATTAAATTTTATTAAAGTAAGTTCTTTTCCAGGATTAATTGTAAGTCCATTGTGGTTGTATTAGAGAATAAAATACCCTTAACACTACTACCAGTGTGGCCTAGTATTGTAAAAAGAAATTGAGCCACAATCTCGGCATACTGCTCTTCATTTTTGCAAAATTTAATGTGGTCACACAGCAACAGGTTATCTTGTATAATTATGTTATGAATTTGTTTTTTCTTGCAATGAGAGGAAAAAAAAAAGCATACTGTCAAACAAAAAAATACTGAATTACCCAACAAGGAAATAGGTTGTGGGTATCTAGTTTGGCTCCGGTGGTCTTGTGATAAACTTGAATAAAGAGCTGTCTGCTTATGGGAAGTCAAAATTCATTAAGTTTTGCTGATGTTTTTTTATGTGAATCCTTTCCCATATGCTTAATTTCTTTGGTTGTTGAGCCATTTTTAATAACATGATGCTTTTTCCTATTTTATGGTTTTCATTCCAAAAATGTGCAGCTACCATGATTTTCTATTTTTTTGTAACAGATGTTTCTCCAATGTTCCTATGTGCAAATTTCTCTTTGTTTTTCCTATGTAGATCAATTCAGATGTACAAATACAGGATAAGCTAAAAATAATAACTTTGGCCCAAGATATTATAAAAAAACTAACAAAGGCTCTGGATAAAAAAAGACATGATTTAAACATAGGCTGATAAGGTTAATTAAATTGTTATTTTAGATAAAGAAGACTACAAGCAAAGGATGCAAGAATTATTAAATAGTGAGGAATTTGTCAAAATTAAAACAGACCCATTAAATAAATGCATTAAATCCACAGAAGAAGCCTTGAAAAGTAGTACCCTGATTCCAAAAACAGAACAATTAAAAATTAAGGTCAACAACCCATCTTTAGCCAGGATATATAGCCTTCCAAAGATCCAGAAACCTGGGAGAAGTATGAAACCTATTATTAACAATGTAAATAGTCTACCATTTAGCAAATTAATATCAAAACGTTTTCATTTACTATCAAAAATTGATAGCTTAAATTTATAAAAATCTATGAAACTCATTAACAAAATTAAAGACCAAAAATTATCACCTAACGACACAATGATTTCTTTTGATGTCAAGGGCTTGTTCCCCAGTGTAGCACAAAATAAATTAGTTTTTTTAAGAAAATGGTTATAATCAGTCAATTAAAAAGAAGAGCACATCAGAAAATACACCAAATTCACTAAATTGTACTTAAATCAAGCATTTTTTTTTTTTAATATTTGAGAACAAAATCTTTAAACAGGAAGTAGGGCTAGTAATGGGCAGTCCATCTTCACCTTTTATATGACCTTAGCTGTTTTGCGCTCCTTAAGCAACAATCATCATAATCACCTTTCATAACCAAACTATTCATGAGCTATTTTGAGATGCACATCACTAAGGCTTTCCCCCACATTTTTAAAGTTTGGCACAGATATGAAGATGATGTAGTCGCCATAATAGGCAAAAAAACATGTGGAAGATGCATTAAAACTTTTATACCTACAAGAGCCTACAATTAAAGTCACTGTCAAAACAGAAACAGATAATATATTGCCATTTTTAGACCTAAAGATAATAAACAATGTAATAATAAACATAAATTTGGCATCTACAGAAAGGACACACATATAGATAATTATATCAAAGCCTGTGGTTTCAATCCTAGATCACATAAAGAAGCAGCATTCAACAGCATGACATACAGAATAGTAAATATGCCACTGAACAAAGAAGAATACAAGAATAAATATCTATACATAATAAAAGCTGGTAAATCAAATGGATTCAGCAAACAGATGATTAACAAAAAAATTTTAAAAAATCCAGAAATAAAAAAGAATTAAATCACAACTTTGAGTTATTTAGCGAGGGAAAATTTTTTTAAAATGTTCACTTACCATCTGTCAGCCAACAAGAAATTTCAAAAAAAATTCAAGGTGTACAATTTCTTCTTAGCACCTCAAAATGTACAATGTAAAAAATTTATTGAAATTAAACAAAAGGGATTCTAGGCCCAAAGAGAAAAATCTGGAATTTACCAGATTAATTGTCAGGATTGTGAAAAAGTCTACAAAAACAAAGAAAAATATAGGCATTAGGTTAAAGGAACATTGGAGAAACATCCATTACAATCAAATAGAAAAATCAGCACATTTTTGGAATAAAAACCAAGAAATGGGAAAAGCATCAAGCTATTTAAAACAGTTAACAAAAAGAATTAAACACATGGTAAAAAATTTACATATAAAAAAAGCAAAACTTCATTTCGACATCTCAGAAGCAGACAGCTCTTTATTCAAGTTTATCATGAGGAAATGGGTGATAGAATAAAATTTTCAGTCAAATATCAGACATAGCCCAAACCAGATCAAATGCAAATAAATCCTGCAGCAGTTGTGCATTCTGTTAGTTGTTTTATCTAACAAGTTCCTATGCTTAAAATATTTATTTGATGATAATCTACCATCAGGCATTTTGCACAATTTTACTTCCCAGGGTCATCTTCATAATTATCATCAATAATGATGGCGACTTAGTTATTCACACATAGTTCTGCACTTGATGACTTGATGGCAGACACATGATCCATTTTCAATTTGCACATAGCAGATGAATGGCAGAGGAAAAAAGCAGATTTAGAGGAGACAATGTTAAACCATGAATTACATATCTTGTACCTGACTCTGGAACAGAAACCAGCATGAAACAAAAATGGTATGAAAAGAAGAACAAGAGATGCTGCATAAAGAGGGGGAAAAAAAAGAGCAATGAAGGGGACTACACAACAGACACTGTGTCATTAAAATTTAGAAATTCACACACCAAAAATGAAGTAAAAACAATGGATCAGTAGGAATGATATTAGAGATGTTACCCTGAAGAGAAGATTTAAAGAGTAGAGAGATGTAAACAATAAGAAGATTCAAAATTTATCACATCAAATTGTCCAGTGCTTAAGCTGCAACTCAGTAGAGCTTCATACATTACTACATACTGATCTGAAAAATCTTGAAATAAGATACAAGTGTTGAAACAATGATCTATTTAGGTTGGTGAACGAACAGTGTATGAAAAGCTCTTGAGTATAGGGGTTCATATATTTTTGCAAAGAATTATCTGAAAGCAAAAGAGGGTAAATAATCTAAAGGGCATAAAAAACATAAATATTCAGAGAGGTCAGCAACCAACATTTAATTTTATATTATATATTTGTGTATTTTGACTGGACCAAAAAAACCTACATTCTGAGAAACACTACAATTTTCTAGAAAAGAAAATTATTAAACAGATTTTCGATTGCTAATAGACTCATGTGCAGCCTAAATTCTTTGGTAATGAAGATACTTTACCATGGAGTTGTGGAATCTTTTTTTGAAGTTCTACCATCCTCAGCTGTACAAAGAACTAGTGAAAAAAAAAAACTGCAATGAATTTTATGATTAAGTTCATCTACATTTACAGTTCTGGCATAGTCATAGAGGAAGAAAACATAGTTTATGTTGGATGTTTTTATTTCGATATTATAAAGATAATATCGAAATTCTTCAAAAAGGATATAAATTGGCAAGCATTTTCTCCATTTTTCAGGATGAATTATTTGCATTGAGCCATGCAGTGATTTATTAACAGTAATAATTGGGTGTGTATTTACAGTAACAGCTTACCTTAATTCAAAACAAAATAAACATAAACAATATCCCTGACCTCCTAGCAATACACATCAGGAAAAACATTTACAAAATCACAAACTACATCTTCTTAATGAGTCAAAGATGCACTGAAATTTTTGGCAAAGCAGCTTCAAAACTTGTTCAATCACCCATGTGAAACATCTGCTTAAGAAAAGATTTGAAATACCCTATGGATGAATAGCAGTAAAAGGCAGATTTATTTCCAGCACAGAGGCCATCTAACTTTGAAATTCTTCAAATCTTCTTTTATCACCGCAGAATTCATTATTAGACTTGGAGAACTTAAAAGCTACTTTCATAAGTTCAATATTGAATGCTCTGCTAGCCCAATGTGAATGTCTAAAGAAACAATGTCTCATTTACTATTACACCATAACATTCCTCATATGAAAAGATCAACTAACTTTCTTGGTAATCTACAATCATGCAATGTTGACTTACCTAAAACCCAGATATGAAGTGGCATTTTTAGTAACAATTGCTGCAATTAGGCCTTCAAGAACTATTTAAAATAAATATTTAAATATCTTTATATCATTCATGTAAATATATAAGTTGTTTTAAGGTTACTGTATCATGTAGCATAATATTAACTTGTGTAAATTATTTCAAAACTCCAACCCTAGTATATCATGAGGTAAAATGGGATTCCAGTATGAGGAGGAGGAGGAGGAGGAGGAGGAGGAAGAGGAAGAGGAAGAGGAAGAGGAAGAGGAAGAAGAAGAAGAAGAAGAAGAAGAAGAAGATGATGATGATGATGATGATGATGATGATGATGATGATGATGATGATGATGATATAACTTTGGAATGTTTCTGTACAAACTAGAAACAGATATTAAAAATGATTTCAAAGTACAAAAATATTTCTGAATCAGTAACTACATAGGGATTTCAAAGGGCAAAAATGGATTATTTGCAGGGATTGAAATATTGATTTTTTGCAAGAACCTATAGGTAAAAACATCTTAAACATTTTTAATCTGAGAAAAATGTTACCAAGAAGAAGAGGAAGAGGAAGAAGAAGAAGAAGAAGAAGAAGAAGAAGAAGAAGGAGGAGGAGGAGGAGGAGGAGGAGGAGCAGCAGCAGCAGCAGAAGAAGAAGAAGAAGAAGAAGAAGAAGAAGAAGAAGAAGAAGAAGAAGAAGCAAATATATTATCTCCTGCATGTCATAATAATGAAAAAAGGAAAAAAACCAGCAATATTAGATTAAAAAAAAAGGAATAAAGAAAACTCTAGCAAAAGGATCAAATTCTCAAATAGCTTAGAGAAGAAAGGTTTATTGAAATTCTATGACAGTGTACATAAAGAAATTTAGAACTACTTATAGAATGATCATATATAGTGATAGATATATAAATAAACAAAAACAATGTGGAAAATAATTCAGAGGAAATAAGGCCAAAGTCATTTAGCATTACATTAATATTGCCTTAAATCCACAAAATTAAATTAATTTTAATCACCAGAAATGAAACTGGGCTCATCTAACCCAATTTTTAATGCTGATTTCAGAAACATATTCACTTTACTTTCATCACATATAGGTTTTAAAATAACTTATGCATCAAGTTTATCAAAATAATCATTAAATGTTTTATTACCTATTACCAAACAATTTTTTTCACATAAAAAGCTTTAACATATATATATATATATATATATATATATATATATATATATATATATATATATATATATTATTAATTGTAGCACTTACAGTATTATTTAAAACTGAGCACCTGAATTAAATTTGATGCATGATTGAAAGTTAGGAACGCTTAGCATATGACTTACTTTCACACACTTTATTTTAACTATCACAATACATCACACAATGATAACCTGCCATCAAAGACTGTTTCCATAAGATTTGTTAATGTTTTCCTATCAATTAAATATCTTGGTGAAATCTTTAACTCATCTTGTCAAGACATCACTGATTAGTCAGGGAAAACATCTAAATGAGAGTACAAGAAATATAGTTTGAGTAACATGCAACAACAATCTCTTTATAGGCACCCAACAATTCCTGCACTCCTTTTCTGTTGTCAGGGGACTTTGTTTTTACTCAGAAAGGTCATATAATGGCTTCTGAATCTTTTCCAAGTTCTCACTTTGATCTCACTTATGGTTTCTTCAAATGATTCATCCTGTATTAGCTCCTATATTTCAGTTAGACTCTTCCATAAGCTTTGTTAATGTTTTCCTATCAATTAAATGTCTTGGTGAAATCTTTCACATCTTATCACTGACATCACCATGATTGCTCTATATGCAAGTACAAGAAATGTAGTTTCAGTGATATGTAATAATTGATCTCTTTATAGGCATCCAACAATTCCTGCATGCTTTGTTTGTAATCAGGGGACTGTTTTATCCAGGAAATTTATACAATGCCATTTGAGGCTTCTCAAAAGCTTTCACTTTGATTTCACTCATGGTTTCTTCCAATGGTTCATTCTGTATTAGCTCTCTAAGACACCTTCCTTTAGTTTTGTAGTTGAGATATTTAAAAAAAGTCTCATTCAGATACTTAATTTTTTTGAATTTGTCCTCCCAAGCATTTTCAAGAAACTTTTATTTAATGCACACTTATTGTGAAGATGTGGGAATCAAACTATTGTTGAGTAAAAAATGGAATATGCTGAATTTCTTCTCCTGGATTATAAGTGTGTCTTTTTCCCCAGTCATAGCTTATGTAATGTGTACTGTTATGCTTTATTTCAGCTGTCCCATAGACAGAGGAAGCAGCACAATTTTGTAAACCTCCCTACATATCCATCAAGATATCAGTGACTTCTATATCTCTGTAGATGTGGACCATATTGAACTGCTTCTTGAATTACATTTGTTATAATTTTCTTTCAAATGAATGAAGTGGACAATGGGTATGAAAGACTTTAAATTTCCATTAAACTTTCATACTTTTATACCTTCAACTATAGAAATGAATTCGTTTTAAAAATTGCTTTGTGTTCTGTAATGGCAGTTCTGACACCTTTCTCTAGAAGATATTTTTTCTTTAGTCTAGTAGCCAGTAATTCTAATTTATTTTTGGAGGTGAAAGGTCTATTACAAGAGCATTCTATTCAGATAATGTAAATCTGTGCACTTCATGACCAAACATCCATGGTATGTATTCAATTATCAGAACATTCTGGCAGCTGCATTTAATTTTTTGGAGGATTTGGTTCTGACAAGTGGTCACCATAGTGAAAAGTCTCATTGCAAATTCAAGGCCTGAGTAAATTGTTTTATGCTTGCTCTTTGCAGAGAAACCTTTGATACCCATGTTAAAAAAATAACAGTCATTGGATCTGCTTCTGCCAAATCATTAAAACATCAAATGGCATTAATTGCTTCTTTTTTTGCATTTAATCCTCTAATCCTATTAAATGCAGCATGCAGAGCTCAGTCTTCATTTGATCTTCAAGTGCACTGCAAAATACAACTAGCACAATTTTAAGTGTTGAGGAGTGATTGTATGCCTTTTGGAGTTCTATGTGAATTAACCACATGTGTAACAAATATTGTTTGGATAGTTAAGTTATTCTGAAAGAAAACAAAACATAATCGCCAATTTTTCTGTTCATTTATCACAAATCCACTGTGTTGGAGCTCTGAGAATTATAGCTTGTGTTTCATATATTTGTTCATACACTATAAAATTATGGGAAAATGAAAGTGACAGATGGACAAGGGAGGGAATTGCATGGGCTCGAACAGAGGTAGTGAATCTGAAAGGAATAACAGGAGGTTTAAATATAGAGTGTCAGATGTGTGGAATGCAAGATAGCTACTGGCATGCAATTGTGGAATGTAGAGAAACTTAAGAAATGAGAACAAAACTTAAGATTGAGAAGTGGGATATCTTACCAATAGAAATAAGGGAAAAGAAGTTGGTGAATATGAAAACAAGGCAGAAAATCTTGGAGTTTGGTATTTATTTAGGTAAGGTTAAAAGAAAATGGTTGAAGAAAATAAGTAAGAAATGAGAAACCTAATCCGGCAGAAACATAATTTAAGCTGGTTTTTGATTGAGTTAATTTTGTAGATGTAAGCTGCCTGATAGATTAGTAACCAAAAGTTTGAAACTATTCAGGTCCTTGGTTACACAGCAACTCACAAGTTACACAGTTCCTTGGTTACACAGCAACACTGGAAGATTTACTAGAGTGACTATGTTTATATTTTCTTGTATGACTGAGTGATTGTAAAAGAATACTGTGGAAGCTAGTTGTGTTAAGTGGAAATAAATTCAACTCAACTCATTTAATTGAACACAGTAGCTGGTAGAAATAACCTGCAACAGTTATTTAAAATATACTCGCCTATTTAAAAGACTTTATTTGTCCAATGTCACTATGTTAACACATGGCACTTCTAACATAATCCTTATGTCAAAGGGGATGGTTGAAAAGCAGACAAGATATGTAATGAAATAATATGCTTCAACAATGTGTGCCACACACAAGAAAGATTGTGGAAACTTGGAAAAATTACAACTAAATAAAAAGAAAATTAAAAATAAATAAAAAAAAACTATATATTATAAAAAATAAAAAAAACTGAAAATGGATTTCTAGTCAGCATGTCAATACCTTCTTCATAGGCCAATAACCTCTTTTTTTTTTAATGTTAACACCCATTTATACTACTGAGGCACTACAGGCGGTGAACACTGGTGATACATGAAATGAAATGATATATTGGGAAAGGATTAATAACCTCTTATGGTGAAAATTTCTTGTTGACCAGTATTATACACAGGGCAAAATTACAAACCACCAGCAGGTAGCAGAATTGTTAACTGTTATTTTTTGGAAATAGCCAACAAGTTATTAAATTACACATTGATAAAAATCCTGTAATGAATCATTCTTCTTCCCCTTGTTATTGGAAATAAAACAAAAAAGGTGGACAACAAATTAAAAATAAGCCTTCAGCAGAAATTAAGAAAATAGCAGATTTTATAGTGAAAAGAATGCATATAAAATATTAAAAAACCTCTAAAAGACATTGGTTAATGCATCATTTAAAGTATACAAATTTCCAGATAAGATTAAAAATAGCTAAAGTAATAATTTTACTTAAGAAAAGTGGTAGGAAAGAGACAGATAATTGCCAACCATTTTCTTACTATTCATCTTTTGAAAGATTCTTGAAAAAATAGTGTCTGATGTGACTGACTTCCTTTGTAACAAAACATAGCTTATTAACTGAATCATAAAATGTCTTTGGGAAAAATAAATATACAGAAACAGCACTGTTAATATACAGGAGGTAATGGATGAAAACTGTAATTCGGTAGGCATATTGCTTACCTTTGGGAAAAAGAAACTCTTCCAATGAATTGGATGTAGCAACAAACAGTAAGAAATACTCATACAAAAGTTTACATCTTCACAAAGGGAAATGACTTGAGGAATACCACAAGGTTCAATCCTTGGTTCTATTCTTTATTTTATAGTACTATAAATTATATTCCTGTTATCAGCCCAGCAGTAGATATAGTCTGATATTCAGATGATACAAATTTTTTGATAAATGAAAAAATGAGCAGGCCCTCCAAGAAACACTGAATAGTACTATAGAAAAGTTGATAAAGTGACAAACTAATAAAGAAAGAGAAATAGCATTTTTTTTCATAGATGGAAAATATAAATCCAGTGAAACTAAAAATCACACATAAAAATTAAGAGATCCCCTATAAAATAGAGACTACAGGGATGTAAATGAGGTCTGCAGAGTTCATTTGCAGTGTGAAAGGACCTGCTCATTCTGAAGGCTCGAGAAATATTGTTTTATCCCTCTACAATCAACCAAAAAATGTAAAATGTTTAGACATTACAATTCATATACACTATTATTTTACAAAGATTTAAGAATACAAATTTATATTGAAAGAATCTGTATGTTACATTGAGAATATTACAACACATTACACATTGTTGAGTCATATTACTTCCTAATATATCAAATCAACACACCATGCCAGATGAGCGGCCAGTCAAAGTATGCATTGTAACTTAGAACTCACCTGGTAAGCACAGCTCTTGCTATCATTTTCCAATAATGAAATAGGCATCAATATTAAATAATTTCACATTTCATTTATATATGTATTTACATTCAGAAGATATGCAGTAAGGTGAATATAACTGTCTTCTATATATACATATGCATTTGAACATTTTCTATTAGATAACAATGAAACTCACATTTACACATGTGCATAGAGAAGGTTGTCACAGAAGAAAAGGGTCACATTCATTAAAAAATTTTATCCTACATGCTGGTCTTCAAATTTTCATTAATTGCATACTTTATGTTAAACATATTTAGATATTATGAAAGCCTTAAATACAATTTATGCAACAGTAAAAAAAAAACACTAATGAGAAAGATACTGATATCAAAGCTTCTGTAAACCAATAATATTTACCTTTCCCAAGCATCTGCTCTTCTTCAGAATGCTGCTGATAAACTTTCTAGTTACAGATATAATTTCCAAGAAGCACTGTTGCCTGCCATTGCACTTGCAATATAATGAGATTCTGACATAAAATTTGAAGACAAAAGAATTTGAAAAGTAAAAAAACATTCAGATGAATTGATTTATGATGAACACTTAATAAACCTGGAAAGATATTGTCAGGTAGCTGTATTCAGTAAAACACTGACATTATTATTGATCAGGTTTAAAGCAAGGAATAAACTAAGGGAACTGTTGATTATAATCACTTCTCACTATCTGTTATCTTCTTCAGCTGAAGATACTCATAGGAAAGCACTTCATTTATGAAGAGGATTTGGCAGAAGATTTTGAGCATCAATATCAAAGTTTCAGATTTACATTACAAAAGGAGATAAAGATGAAACAACAATCTGAGAACAAGCAAATATGGTACTAACAGAAAACTATATTTGGCTTCTAGCATCCCAGATATATGCACTGCTTTAATGTTATTTATGACTTTGCCAATGCTAATAGAATGATCTTTTGCACAATTATAATGTATACAAACCTAATTATACCATTCCATGTCTTGAGAAAGACTGACTAGACTGAGGCACATTATATGTGTAATATGAGAGGATGAGTTCAATTGACGTAAAATTAATCAGTTGCTGTTTCTGTGATTTTTTCTGATGAGTATTAGTGTTAACTGCTAAATTTTGTTATCAGTCAGTCACAAATAAACCATTGCTTTCTAAGAACATATACTCTTGAAGCTATTAACAACAAAATAATAAAACATATTGATAAAGAATTGGTTTATCAAGAATTATACAGCACTTACTTTTCTTTTAATTAGACACATTTCAGGAACATTTGCTCCCATCATCAGCAGAAGGCCAAGTAAGTAAAGTATAAGTGGCACTAAACCATTTCTATATCAATATAATTGCTTCCTAGTTCCTCAGGTCATGTAATAGATTTGGGGGCCCAACAATTTTGTGTTTTGCCACTGGGTGACTATATAAATGAAAATGTTAAATAGAATACCTATATCAAATTACTAACATTCAAACAAAGCATAATTTATGTTCAACATATTCCCTTTAGGAAACAGTAAGTCCAGAGGTTATAAAATGCATATATATCTAACACGTTTATTTTCATTTGAAATTACAGTATTATTTTGGAGGAAAACTCAGGCAGTCAAAAAGTATTTACCACCCAAAAAGATATCAGAACAATAAGTGAAGTTGGGAGGATAACACCATGTACACAGCTATTTAAAGACCTTTAGGTGCTTCCACTTATCTGTACTCGCATTAATGGACAAAATTCATAAAATAACACATGGAGGAAGAAAAATTAAATTTAGAGTATGAGATTATAGTATATGATTAAAAATTACATAGAACAAAAATTGATAAGAATACCATTATAAAAAGGCACCATTATACACAATACATTTCCAGATCATATAAAAAAAAAAGCTCAAAATTTTAATTTTAAAAAGAAAATGAGAGTCTTTTTATAGTTTCATATCTTCTATTCAGCATTTACTGAACATAAATACTTGCTGAAGTTTCACAATATAATTTAAAATGTATAACACATTTGAATTATATATCTCAAGTCATTACTGCACACTACAGCAACAATCTAATCTATTCTAACCTAACCTTCCCCTGCCATTCATCTGCCAATTGCTCAATTATCATCTCATCCACATCTTCACCTTCATCATTTAGCATAATGGAATACACCATTCTCATGCACACAATTACAAATGAACTATGTTATTACCCTCTTCTGCCAATGTTTGAAAATCTAATGTCTGGCCATTGAGTGTGTTAGTATTAGAACTCAATTCATATTATTGATGGTCATCAGTTCATTTCATATTATAAATAAGCATACACTTATTATGATTACTATATTTTTTTTAATTTCACAAACATAAGCATTTACTTACTATGATTAATATTTTTTTTTTGTCATGATTCTATGACATAGTGTTGCAAACTGACATGTGCTAAATCATGCTATAAATTCTAAGAATATATTGTCATTAAGAGTAAAATTTATACTGTAATGCTTTCTCAAATACAGAAAACTACCTTTGTGTGCTTGATGGAGGATTATGTGTTAAAATCAACAGCAATAGATGCCAGCTAATAGTACACTTAAAAGCTTCTTGTTTGTGACTAAGGCACGTTTGTCTTAATAAGAGGTTAGCAGCAGCTACAAACTTGGAATTTGATTCTTTTTATTTTTGTACTTCTTTTAGGCTACCATGTGAATGCTGCAGCATTTCATTTTATTTGCATTTATTACAATGCAGCCAATACAAACTGATTTTGTGCCTATGGATGCATTTATGGGTAAATATTTATATCATGCTTTTATGTGCACATACAAAATATCTACAGAATCAACTCTTATTTTCTTTAAAATTAAATATAATAAAACAAATAGGAAAATGTCTATTAGGTAATATGCCTTCACTCTCTTCTACTTTCCCCTCAACTTCTTCCTTAAGCTATCGTGTTTCTGTAACAGTCATGCTTTCCAATAGCCTATTAATTTGATACAGCTTCAGTATATCTGCTGCCTCATTTGGTATAACAAAGCAACTAGCTCTGTTGCACTCTTTCAAACTGACTCCTGAATAGTGCTTCTCTGCTTCTTTTGCAAAGTCTGACAATAACTGGAGACTACCAAATTCAATGGTTTCATTTGGATTTGTCCAGCACATATGAACTAACCACTGTTTCATATCCTCTGTCAAACTTTCCTCTAACAGTCCATTTGCACCTGTGTGATGTATAAGTCGTTTTAGATAGCTTGAGGCCAATTCAGTCAAAGTTGCTGATTCTGCAAATACATTCATCTCTGCTTTATCAAACACACGCTCCTGAAAATAAGTAAATAAATAAATAACATTTTATTTTGCATCACATTTATCATAAATATGCAAGCATGTAAAACTACAAACTAAAATGCAAATAAACAAATATGTATGTTTATACTTATAGTGCAGAGATTTTAAGAATTATCTAAAACTTAAAGTTATGAATAAAGAACAATATTAAGTATGAGTCACAGGATAGCGCATCAATAGTTATAAATATAACAGTTCTAATGACAAAGCATTATGTCAAAAATGTTAAACTTTGTATATCCTTGTATGAAAAAATATTCTTGTTTCCAGCTCAAAATAACAAAGGCAATTACGTGACAGTTTATACATGAGTGTATCATTAGTCATCTGTTTCTAGTATTTGATGTCTTAGTAGCTGACAAAAGCAATGGATAAATGAACAAATCAAAAAGTGCACAAATTATGGAACAAAATTACTATTACTTTTCAGTCTTTAGACCTTACAGCCAGTTTGAGTGAATGAGGATATAAAAGGAGGGAAAAATGCAGAATGTATGAAAAAAAGCATAAAAGAGAAGTGAGGAGCTGTACAGTTTCATTATAACCATAGTCAGTGACTTTATTTTTTTCTTTTTCTCTTTTTCTTAACCCATATTTTTTCCGGTTTTTTCCTTTCTCCCTTCATTATATTTGAGTTTTTTGTTTCACTTAAAACCTAATTTCTATTTATATTTTTATAAAACAGATATCACTAGTGAAATTCACTTCCATTTCAATTTCATTCCATTCCGGCCACTTAAACTTCCTTCAGTGTGGGATGTCCCAAACAAATTTTATTTTCCACCCATCAGTAGAAGATAAAAATGTTCTGGCATTAGTAAATTGGTGAATTTTATCATTTTGAAACTTTTACATTGTTTTTGCTTCAATGGATGTTGCCGTCAAATATATTGACTTAACTACTTTCTTTAACATTTCAAGTATTAAATAATGTATAATCCCCCACTTTGAAGGACCATGCTTACTTTTACAGTTGTGTCTGTTAGTTTGTCCTCCACATGGTAACACTGTCCTTTTTAAAATTTCTTCTAGTTAAAATATTTAAAATATCTAAAACTTCCTTATAGCTTCAATCCCATGGGATGAAATCAGTCTGAGTTAAAATATTTAAAATATTCAAAACACTCTCTATGGTTTCACTCTCACGAATTAAAAAAAATCAGAACATGTTTCTTGAAGCACTTGTTCACATTGTCAACTGTTAAATGACTGACAGATCACTAGAAGTTAGAGAGGTAGGTATCTGGGAGGATTCTGGTGGTATTGTGATGTAGCTAAACAGAATTTCAAAATTCATGACAATATGATGATGTGAACAAGTGTTTCACTAAACATGCCCTGGTTTTTTTAATTCTTGAGAGTGAAACCATGAAGAGTATTTCAAATATTTTAACCCAGACTGATTTTATCCAGTGGAATAAAGCCATAAAGAGCTTTTAGATATTTTAACTAGAAGAGATTTTATGCTCATTTCACTGTGTGTGATTCCTGAATATATTAAAAACTGAAACCTTGCTGTTTACTAACTTAAAAAGATCATGGAGCTACCTTTTTGCTTTCAAAGATCTTTTTCTCTGCCAGAGTTGCCATAGAGGTCTTCACTATAAGCTTAGAAAGAGGTGAAGGAGTGCAGACAGAAGTAATACTCATATATTATTTACATATATGAGTATTACTACACCTCCATAGTTATAACACAGCCTATCCATGAAATGTTTGCATGCTTAGACAACAGAAATAAGGTGTTGGGACTCTTTCTTGATTTGTTAAAATCTTTTAACTTTATTATTGATAAGACTTGAAAACTATGGAATAAGGGAAAAAATTATTGAATTACTAAAATAATATCTTTTATTTCTTAATACCTGTACCCAGCCATGCATTACTGTGGCTCAGTTTCATTAAATAGAAAAGAAAGAAAAAGGAAAGCACATGTTTCTAATATGTTTAATTTCACAATGCTTATGGGTATACAATATTTCTTGTTGTTCCATTGTCTGTGCAATTATACAGACTGTCTGGTTTGCCGAATCTAGAACATGCAACATATAACTGTCTATGTGAGAGGCAATCTGTGTCTAGATCTAAACTGCACAATTCTAAATTGGCCCTGAGCTTTGCAATTGGTAATTGCAAATGCCAATCGAATTGGGAATTGCAATCTCTTAAATTGAAATGGCATATCCGTTGGAATCATAGGAATGAGGACATCTTCATCTTTGAATGGTCCTGTCAAGATTGTTGCTCATTATTTTTTTTTTTACTGAAAGCCGCATGTTGTTGCAAAGCTTTGGCTGGTTGATATTTCGCAACATGATAATTGGCACGCCGGTTTTCAATTGAGGTACATGCGGTGGCATCCCTGGCAGATTTTTCTATTGGATAATTAATCGCTTCATCTGCTACCACAACAGGTCGACGGACTTGTATGTGACTACCTTGCCTTGAATGTTACGACTGAATAATATTGTTAAGTTGTAGACGTCTCTGTTCTTGGCGGCAAGAATAGCTCGTTCACTCAGCCAATCGTGATTCTTATAATTGGTTTGAATATTGGGAAATGCTTTTTCAACCACTTCTTCTTTTGACGTGACTAAATTGCAGAGCTATGAAGCAATGAAATTCGTCCTTAGGTCAGATCAACCGGATCTTTTCCGTTCCCAATTTCCAGCAATTGATGTGAGAAAATCTCAGCTAATCGATTGTTTTGCAGCTGAACACGCATATTTGTGGTTAATTTCAATGCCTTTATGTGTCGCCACAAAGTAGTGTGTTTCAGGCAAGCCTTTATTTCGTCCGTTGGTGTCGATCGAGAAATTACTACAGGTAATATTTGCCTAAAATCTTCTGCTGTTGATTTGGTTTATTTAAGGAGGCCCTTCAACATCTCAGGTCATCAGCGTCCCATTCAAATCAGGGCGTGAAACTGTCAACAAATTTTGCTCAGAGGCCTCTTCTTTCAGGCTTGAGGTTCTTTTTAGTGCCGTAAATGCACGACACGGGAACCAGGGCTTTACTTCCCTTCCGAAGGAAGCCATACTTAGGATTTTACGCTCGAAAAAGTTCATCGATCCTGGCCGGGTTTGAACTCGCGATCTTGGGTTTAGAAGGCAAATATGGTTACCCCTACACCAACAGGACCAACTAAAATTTCCTGCAAGCAATAATACATTTTCAAATGGTTTGATGTTTCCACGCAAATCTTGCAATAACCGATCAAGAGCCTCGAGCGATTTTTGTGTGCCATTGTGCATTCATCCCAACAATAAGTCTGCATTTCTTCAATACTTTTCCCATGCCGGATGCTTTGGAAATGTTGCACGTGGGAGTTTCAAGGAACTGCATGTTAAATCGCAATTTTAAAGCGGAATGAGCAGTTCTTCCACTGGTACCAATGTAGCAGCTATTCCGGATGACGCAAGAGCTAAGGCTATGCGAGTTGCTGCCAGAATCAATCTAATTAGGAGCGTTTTACCAGTTCCTCCTGGCGCATCTAAGAAGATTTCTCGACTCTATTATTGAGAGTTTGCATTATTTGATCGTAAATGCTTTTTTGCTCAAGTGCTAGCTTAGGAATATTTGATTGCACATACGACAAAAGACCACCCTTGTAATTTTTTCACGATGCAATTCTACATCGAACGAAGTAGCAGCAAATCGATTCAGTGATGGCAGTCCCAATTAATTGAACTTCGTTCGCGATTTCTAAGCCGCAATCTTCAATAGTTGTAGATTTCTGCTGTGAAATCCAGGTTTCAGTTTTTAATATATTCAGGAATCACACACAGTGAAATGAGCATAAAATCTCTTCTAGTTAAAATATCTAAAAGCTCTTTGTGGCTTCATTCCACTGGATAAAATCAGTTTAGGTTAAAATATTTGAAATACTCTTTATGGTTTCACTCTCAAGAATTAAAAAAACCTCGCGAATTCGACGGCAAATATCTTCAGCCATGTGCGATTTATATTTCCTCCATAACTCTGTTGGAGATGAAGGAGAGCAGGCGAAATTGATTTGGATGTGACGTGTTACACGCGTCATAAATGCATGCATCCCAGTGTCGGTCGTTCTCCAATAAATTCAGAGCTTAACATGTATTGCGGGAAAGTGGCAAGTGTAACGCCATTGACAATTCTCTATTGCTGGAAAAATGTTGGACCATATAATTTGAATTAAAATAAAAATCAATCCTGCACTGAAAAATAAGAAAAAACAGTTTAAAAAACGAAATGAAACACAATGAAAAAATAAACTATACTCACGAAATGAACGCTATGGTAAACGACACAGCTCAATTCCAACGCAATGGTCCGGCATGAGCACAATGTTTAGTTAGTATTGCGTGCGTTGCTGTTACGTTCAACAGATGGCGCTCCCATAAATATTTAGTATAGCGTGTGTTGCTTTTACTTTCAACAGATAGCGCGGTATATAAAAACGAGCGTATTCTAATGCAACGTTGTGTCAAAGTTGCAAAGCAAAAGCATGTTTTTACCTGTCACGGGTGTGATATCTATATAACAGACTTATAAAAACACGCGCGTATTCTAATGCAACGTTGTGTCAAATTCAAAGCAATCGGTGAAGAACTTTCGAATTTAAGATTTTGAACAAACGAACATTTACATTTTTATTTATATAGATATGTGTGAGGGATCAAGTCTGAGAATTGCAGAACTATTTCATAGATGATACACCACAACTATTTTGGAATAAATGAACATTTATGGAGATGAAATGTTTTGCTACTTGACAGCTTTGAATAGTCATTTTTATTTTTTATTGAGTTTTATATTCTTTAGAGTTTAATTTTCTTAAGTTCCATTCATATTATTTACTTAATAAATTAATTACAGCTAACTTTTTCTTAGCTGAAGTAATGTGTTAATTTATAATAACGAATTGAAAAAATATTTTTGTTAACATTACAGAGCCATTTTTGTGGCATATTTAACATAAATTAGATTTTCTGTTCATTATGACATACCATGTCTCAGTTTTCCCTATACAAAAAGCCACACTGCCACTGCTTGTAAGGCTTCTTATGAGAGGCAAACTGAAATTTTTTGTATTCTTATAAATAATAATGCATGTAAATGTTTAAAAAAAGTTGCAGTTGAAAACACTCCTCAGTGATCTTGGCACACTATTACTTCCACTGCTCCAATGGCTTCATTACCAGAGGAATATCAGCATCCCTGCAGATTTTATTCCACTTTTGGAGAATTATAAAGTCATAGATGGCTAAGTCTGAAGAACAAATAGCTGCTGCAGCATTCTGATGCCTTCTCTGATAAGTGTCTATTCTTGCAGGAGTGTTTTTGTGCAAAATGTGATGTTCAAACTTTGATCGCAAGTACTGTTTCTTTCATTCTGTAAGAACTTCTGGAAGACATCTCTTTCTATATCATTCTATAGTAATGGTATGCTGATTTTCAAATGGACAGCTAACTTTGTGCCCTTTTTTGAGCTAAAAGATACAATAATTTTTATCCCTATATTTTGTGCCTTTCTTACGTTAATTGGTGGTGCTTCATTTTCAAAACCTAATTTATTATTTTTTTTTAATTAGTGTTTAATGCCTATTTTCACTACTGAGGCACCACAGATGGTGGACACTGATGATACATGAAATGAAATAGTAAATTGGGAAAGGATTTATTCTTTAAAGAAAGGAAGCGTTCCAGGCCTAAATTAAGGGTACCTCCTTGGCATTTGCCATTTATGAGGACTGAGTAAAACCTGAAAAAAACCTCAATCAGAGAGGATGGTTCTGTGGGATTTGAATCCCAGACCTCCTGCTCACGAGTCTGTGCCTTAACAACCTTGGCCAATTGTGGCAGTCCTAAGATTAATAGTGCCATTTAGTTTCCAATCATAGTAAATTTACATTTTGTCACCTGTAATAATGTTATGGAAGTCAGAACTTTATTTTTATTCATTTTCTTAGCATAAATTATCATATACTGTTTTTAGCGAAGGAATGTGAAACCCAATGAGAACATCACTTGGTAAGATATAAATGTTTGTGCATGATTGTTAGAGCTATCAATGACCCATATTTATATCCTGATGATAGATAAGGAGCATTGATTTTTTTGCAAGTAACTGCTATGTCACCAACCGAAGCGAAATTTCCATCTGCTTTGAAATTCACAATCCAGCTCCAAATTTTTTTAAGTTTCTGGTAAAGTTTTTGAAATTATAGAAACTCATGGCCCAAAATTAAATTCTAGAGAGCTCTATTTTTACCACTGCACTAAGGACACTTTTTGAAATTATTTTTTCCTGCAAACTAAATAATGCCTGACACACATGCTAGTACATCTGCTTGTCAACTGTCAGGTTCATACTTGATCCCCTATTGAGAAATGTTGCTTGGGTAAGATTTTATTTTTCAGAGTTTTTCTTACCTTGAAAAGGTGAATATCAGATAATTTTAGACACTAAGAACTCTTGGATTCCTTTGCATCATTATTCCATTCATCAATTTGAAAGACCTTGGCAGCTAACAGAATATTAAACACTTATAAAAACATATAGAAATATTACAAGTAGATAAAAAATTTTCAGCATGGCCTCATAACAAAGACTTTATTACAGAAATAATTGTACAGAGTACCTTTTTTTAGGGAAGAAAAATTGTTAAAATGTAGAGATACAAGAAGCATTAAGGAAAATAAGAAATAAAAATAAAATCCATAAACTGAACTTCAATTATTTTCACATCAAAGCTGTATAGAATTACCTGAACATGTTATTAGAGAACCACTAAAATCAATCTGCTCCAGAAGAGAATCTGAATGCTAATAAATAATATATATAAAATGATATGTAAACTCAATTCAGCTAAATTGTGAGCTAAATCAAACTTGCTAAAGGCCCTTAAGCCCACAGATAATAAACAGTTGCCATGTCAATCCTTGTTACCATATAAAAGTTTAATATATATTTCCTGTGCTGCTTTTTAAGATACATATAAACAAAAGAAAGTGAGAATATCACACCAGAAAATTAAACCTCTAAAAACTAATAAGGGTAAAACAATATGTATGTTAATAAATGCATTTAATTAAGTAAAATTGTACTTATGAAGCTGTAGACAATGGAGTGGTAATATATCCTACATTAATGTGTTCAAGTTTCTGGAGAGGTCCCTCCCATCATCGGCATTTAGTCAACAGCAACCGATGATGGGAGGGACCTCTCCCGAAACTAGTCCTAAGTTTTAAATAAGTAAGTGGAGTTAGTGTTAACAACTTGACCACATTAATGTAGGATAGAATGCATTTAACTTCTATAAAATACATATAAAAAGTTACCTCTGAAACATCTTCAAAATCCTCACATTTTGCAGGTCCAAGACACCATGCAAATAGACTTGCAGCACAAGCAAGTGAATCAGTTTCTTTCAATGTCATAACAAATTGTTCTATTAATAGCTCTCTTGCTTTTTTTGAAACTACTGGAATGTCAGTGCAGCCAAGTTTTATTGCAAGTTCTGAAACTAGTTCACGAACCTGAGAAACATCATCATCCAGAAGAAGCATAACCACTGTCCACAGAGTGCAAAATCCTGAAACTAAAACATTAAAAATACACTTCACAAAATAGGGCATAGAACTTTGGCTTCCTTATTATATTCTTTCCCCAAAATTCTCTATTTCACACACTCTATTGACAGGTAACATAAAAATTAGCCATAATTTATGATAAAACAGATTATTGATGATTTTATCACTTTTTTTTTATTTGGGTTCAGATTATGTAGTATTTCCCTTGCAACATACAGCCAAAATATTTGTGCTGCATGAGTGCAAATGCTAGTTAGTTAAAAGTGAGAAAAAAAACTTTTCTGATTTTAATTCTTTCTAA
Organism: Metallyticus violacea; assembly: GCA_030762175.1. Classification (NCBI taxonomy): domain Eukaryota; kingdom Metazoa; phylum Arthropoda; class Insecta; order Mantodea; family Metallyticidae; genus Metallyticus; species Metallyticus violacea. The sequence continues at coordinate 65,180,425 of CM060835.1, forward strand.
TCATACTAATTTTAATTGCAACATACAGCCAAAATATTTCTGCTGAATGATAAATTTAGTGCAAGTGCTAGTATTTGCACTAAAAAGTAAGAAAAAATATTTTCTGATTTTAATTCTTTCTAGTCATACTAATTTTAACAATGCTCCTTCAAATACAAATCTAAACATTAATACTAATGTCTTTCAGCTACTGAAAAATATATCTGCATGCTGTTCATATAAGTAACTTTTGGTAAACTACCAGAAAGCAGCTCTCAAGTTGCCCTAATAGGCAAAGAATGGGTTAAAACTATTCTACTATCTGTTCAATTAAACAATATTTATTCCATACAGCTCTTTGGTGGAGTATGTAAGGACAACATGGATTTTCAGTTTAAGTGAAATGAGCAGATAAATCATACATGCAAGAAAATATTTTCACTCTGTCATGGATTTACACTCAATGAAGTTAAGTGCCATTATTTAGATCAAAATTGCATGAATGTTGTTTAATGGATCAATAATTATTTTGTAAATTTATGCTCTAACAAAACTATGAATTTCATAATATTTTTGTTCTTAATTTTTATACAAATTGTCATACAGTAATAGTTTATGTTTTAAAACATATTACCAACTTAAATTCAAATGCAGTTCTAAATAATTTTAAAACAGTTAATTTCTTATAGTATTTTTTTTAAATTATTGTTTAACATTCATTTTCACTAGTAAGTACATTAGGAAAGGAATTTATTTGGGAAGCAAGCATTTCACGCCTAAGTTTAGATTACCAAAAAGTCAAAGTCCATTAGTGGCAGTTGGTTGTCAGAAATTTCCAGAAGCAAGTCTTTTGCTTTAATTTGAATAGTGGTTACAAGTTATGCCACCATGTAGCAAGTTGTGGGGAATGTTAGGGAAGAGCTAGTTGGGAACAGACACCAAACAAGCACAATGTATGATGTGTCACATCTTTCCCCAGTTTGGAACTATGTAAAAAACTTGTTAACACTATTTGATAAGATAGTTGGCTGCTCCCCCACCTATGTAGCAAGTCATGGGGAATGCTAGAGAAGAATTAATTGGGAACAGATCACCACAAAAAGGACATATAGTGAATCACATCAACCCCCAGCTCGAAACTATAAAGACAAGAAATATGTAGTAATTAATTTCTTCTGAGTCAAAACGTATAGAACACTCTTTATTATTTCACTTACATAAAATTTACTTAGGATATGTTTTGTGGAACATTTGTTCACATCATCAGCTGTTACACGACTGTTGGATCATTCGTAGAAATTGGGTAGGTAGATATCTGGGTTGACTCTGGTGTTCTTGTGATAAACTTCACTAAAGTGCTGTCTGCTTCCAGGATGTCAAAATTCTTAGGTTTTGCTTATATTATTTTATATAAATTCTTTTGCATATGTTTAGTTCCTTTGGTTGTTGAACAGTTTTTAATAACTTGATGGTTTTTTCTATTTCATAATTTTCATTCTAAAAATGTGCTGCCACAGCTGATTTATTTATTTGTTTGTAATGGATGTTTTTCCAATATTCCTTTAACCTAGTGCCTATGTTTCCCTTTGTCATTCCTATGTAGATTTTTTCACAATCCTTACAATTAATGTGGAAAGACCAGAATTTTTCTCTTTGGGCCTGGAATCTGTTTTGTTTAATTTCAATAAATTTTTACACTGTATTGATACAATATCATCTTAGCACCTCAAAACCAATACAATGTAAAAAACTTATTGAAATTAAACAAAACAGATAGGCCCAAAGAAAAAAAAATTGGCAATCCAAATACCTACCTACTCAACTTCTATGAATAATCCAACAGTCATTTAACAGCTGATGATGTGGACAAATGTTCCACGAAATATGTCCTGAGTCAATCTCATGTAAGTGAAACCATAAAGAGTGTTCTAAATATTTTGGCTCAGAGAAGATTATTGGTGTGTGTTTCATTGTGTTCTATTCCAAATTGGATTAATATTGAGATTATATAGTAATTATTAACAATGTTTGATAACCTGGAAGAATGGAATAAACTTCACAATCTGATCTAGTGAGAAAACAAGAGTTATAAATTTTAATTTAACAAAAATTCCCTCAAACTTTCTTGCAAAGTGATTAATAATGTTCTATAAAGTTAAACTTCATAGAGTTATGTTTTGATGATGCCAATAATGTAATATTTATAGAAAAGAAATCAAGAATCGTAACTATATATTATACATTCAATAAATCTTGAAACATTTTGCATTTCACTTTGACGCAACATTTTATGTTTATGCACTTTTTTATGGTACTAGACGGATACATTTAATTCCATATGAGTTTTAACTGTGTAAAAAGGCATAATTAAATGTTGTATCCAAGTGTGTATTTATTCAAGAATGTTGTATGGAAGAAACACTTTATATCTTCACTGTGCCAATAAAAATAAAATATTCTACAGTCTCCACAATAGTATTAGTTAGAACATTTGATCTAATGATAATATTGTTATAGATCTACAAACATGCCTTATTAGAAACATTGTTAGTTAAAATTATAATTTCTCAGGCATCAGTGATGTAGTTTCAAACCAAAGCTTTCGTTAACTATTTGGTTAGCATCTTTAGTGGTATATGAATCATTAGACTAGTCAATGGTAAATGCAATACTGGAAGTCAGCTGTGTTTGGACTGGTTTGGAGGTGGGAAGTTATTGTATGTGCAAGGATGATGCAAATTGTTTATTGATCCGAACTGGTTTTCCAGATCTGCTGACCTTCTATCTCGCTGTCCTTGTTAATGTTCCAAAGCTTCTGTTTTGTTGTTGTTTAATGCCTTGCATTTGACAATAGAGCATTAACATTCTTGTATTATAGTATTCTCCATAGATAATGCATCACAGGTCTTCAGATAATTTTCATTAATCTCTTCTTGAGTGTTGCATAGAGGGCACAATGGTAAGTTAGAATTCTTAGTTTGTACAAGTGTCTTCTTGCTAAACAGTCATGATATTCCAAAGATGTTTCATTTTAAAACTACCATCCTGGTGAAATTAAATTATTCGTTATTCTTGCAATTATTTCTGTTTTCTCAGATTCTATGGCATTTTATGAGGGCATATTCTACATTAGTAGATTATTCTGGCTGGTCAGTCTAAAATAACATTGATGTTCACATTTATTCACTAAGATGTCCATTATTATTAATGGAGTTCTATGAGTATAATTGGTCATCCACTTACAAATGGGCTCAGCATCTCACTTTGTTGCTAAATCCATTAATTGGCATGAGAGAACACTACATTAAGAATGTAGAAAGGACTGCATGGTATTTAAAATATGTGTTCCAGTTTACTATCAGCTATCCTTGCATACTGTCCAGCTGCCGACCAAACAAATCCTGGAATTACTAAATGGTGAAATTGTAAAAAATGATTCATAGGATTACTAACTATGGATGTAGCACTTTTGCAGCAAAGTTGTCAGTTACAATCACCATTCAGTGCCAATAATGCACTGAATATAAGTCATTTCCTTAACAACTTAGAAATAAAAGCATTTAAAGAAATACCTACTTACCCATTTAGGAGAGAAGATGCTAAAGTGATTTGCCTTTGAAATCACACATTTTGGCACCCTTATATAAACTCATAATAAGCAACCAGAATCTGCCTCAACCCATTACAGCAAATGATTCTTTAATGAAATTAAGAAAGTGTTGATGCAGGACAAGTTATGAATAAAAATATATGCCTCTATAGTCCTGACCTGGTCCTGGAATTTTTATCTTTGGGGTAAATTATTAGCAACAGTCTAAAAAGCTCACCCATTAACCTTTCAAGAGCAGAAACTTTACAATTGTCATGGGAGCTAGAGCAAATGATAGGTAGGTGAATATTAATTCTAATGCTTTTATTTCATAATGTGTTAAGCAAACAATTTATATTCCCTGCATTACTGCCACTGAATAGCAGCTATAATAGTACAAAGCAACAATAATTTTTTTAATATGCTTCCTTAATGAAAGTAGCCAAAACTTACTAATTTCTGGTTAAAAAAAATGAATCTGACAATTATGTTGTAGTACTATACTATATAACACCTTAGAAATTTTGCTTTTCACTACAACAACAACAACAACAACAACAACAACAACAACAACAACAATAATAATAATAATAATAATAATAATAATAATAATATAGACAAACAAGTTGTGTAACTCTGAAACAAGAGCTAATAACCAACCGAATATTTTCATTTAATGTTGAAATGTCTTGGTGGAAGTGCTCGACTTACCCTTATAGCAAGAAAGCTCCAAGACTGCTGGGTGGTAAGAGCTGCTGTCCTGAGTGACAGTGGAGAGAGTCCAACTCCTCAGTCCCAAAAGGGACCGTGGTGTGGGAATAAGGAAGCGCTAAGGAGATAGCGTAATATTGGGAATGTAAATTGTTATTTGTTTGCATCATGTGAATGAGAAAGTGTAAGAGAAGTGTAAAAAATGAGTGCAACGAAATAGTTCGTATGCCTGGAATGTGGCAAGAAGTATAATTACATTAAAAATTCATGCACCTTTCTTATATCCAACAGGAGTGATTTTCAGGTGCTGTCCATATTTTTTCAGTGCTTAAAGTCGGTAGATGGAAACCCTTGCCTCATGTTATCATTTATTAGTAGTGTTGTGAGTTCAAAACCATAGCTATTAAGTCCATGCATTCTATCAGTAGATACACAGTCATTTCCAAACTTTTTTAATAGTTTGCCCTGTGCATTGTGCATTATTCATTATATATTTTTTAATTCTGGTTGGGAGTCACTGACCAATGTTGTGACTTATAAAACAAGAACAGAGGGGCTATCACTCAAGTTCATTTCATGTACCCATGCCTCAACACTAGTCCCAATGCTTTAATGCTGGATGGATGAGGAGCACAAATTATAGCATCATTAGCATCATAAATTCTGTCTGGTTAATAGACAAATTCTTTATAATTTAGCATTTGACACAGAATCTCTAATTTTGTCCAATATACTTGAAAAGGAATTTTGTTTGCAATATCTGCAGTTACACTCTTTCTTTTTCTGATAGTCCCAAGTAACTTTAGTCATCTTATTTTGATTTAAAGTAAAACACTAAAAATCATGTCGTCACATTAAAACTCTCTTTAAGTTTCACAAACACAAAAATAATTTTGGTACATGTTTCGTGAGGTACATTCCTCACATTGTCAACCAAAATGACGACTGAGGAGTCAATTTCAGCAAAGTATGTATGTTACTATGCTTGCTCTGGTGGTCTGTTAATGAACTTAAACAATATGTTGTCTGCTTCCGGTATATCAAAATTCATTAGTTTGTATCCATATTTTTTTATGTAAATTTTTTCCCAAATATTAAGTTCTTTCGGATGTTGAATTGTTTTTAGTAATGTTATGTATTTCTCTATTTCATGATTCTCATTCCAAAAATGTGCAGCCACTGCTGATTTTTCTACTTGTTTGTGTCTAATATTTCTCCAGTGTTCCTTTAATCTTATCCCCAGATTTCTCTTTGTTTTTCCTATGTATATTTTGTCACAATCCTTGCAATTAATTCTATATATACCTGAATTTTCTTCTTTCTTCTTTTTTTGTTTAATTTTATTTAGATTTAATAGTTTACCAACACTATATCTGTTTATTGGTGCCAGAGTAATGTTGTACTTTTTGAAAATTGTTTGGAATTTATGGTTAACATAAGGGTGATATGTGAATTTTTGATAAGTATTTTCTTTAAGTGAAGAACTGAGTGTAGTGATTAGTTTAATTTCCTTTTTATTTTTTTTTTTATGGTTTCACTTACATGAGATTTACTCAGGATATGTTTCGTGGAACATTTGTCCACATTGTCAGCTGTTCCATTTTTGCTTCATGACTACATATGTAATGCATGCATACACAGGTACTCTTGCATGTGAGTTGATTCCAGCATTAAGTGGAATATGTGTAAACACATACACACCTGTCAATTTCAGATCTGCACATTATGAAGATATTAAAGACTTTATAATAGACACTGAAGATGTCTCTGTTTTGAATGAAAAGGAGGAAATAATAGCCCAAGTGAGCAAACAAGAAAGTCCCAACTGTTCAGAACAAATAGAAAAAATTGCTTTCGAGTTGTTTTTCGGTGCCATTAAGGGAATTTCCACAATAAGAAATACATGGCATCCTTAAAGGCATCATTAGTCACTGTTCACAACCAAAATGAATGAGTACCTATGCCCAAAACTATAGAAATTTCCCAAAAGGGAAAGATTTTTTCACAGAGAAGATTCTTTGCCATAAAAAAAAAAATAAATAAAAAAAATCATTTCATTTTCTTTGCTGCAAGATGGAAAAGAAACCCCATCTCATCGCACTACCCTTGCAGAAACTGATATGATGGAGGCGAACATATTTGCTCTTTCTTCATTGCAATATTTTACTGCTGCTGCCCTTGCCGTTCAGGCTTGGAACTGCAGCTGTTACCACATCAGCAGTATCGAAGCAATCCAGGAGTTCCACTCTCTCTGCTGTCACTCGGGACTGCAGTTCTTACCACAGCGGCAGTCTCGGAGCAATCTTGCTGTAAGGGTAAGTAACTGCTCACCATGCTCATTACTCACTGCACCACAGTTTTCTGGAAAGAAATCCAGATGAGAGTGCAGAAAGTGGATTTTGAGAGTCATATTATAACCTAAGTAATGATATTGGTGTAGAAGATTGTTTATACATAATTTCCAACTCTTCAGTTATCCAAGAAGCTATGCACAATATTGCAAAGACTTTCTAAGCTGGTTGCTCAGTGTCCTGGAGGATTCACCCAAAGTGTTCATTCAAAAGTTCAGAAAGATTCCTTCTTTGACTTTAGCTTCATTCAGCTGTTCAAAATTGTCTCAAATATTTGAAAGCCTCTCTATTCTTGCTCATTCCCTTTACAAACTTCTTTATAAGGTCAGTTTTGATGTGTAAAGAGGGCAAAAAAATTTTGCTTAAAACTGTGTTTGACATTTTTTTCCCCCAGATCACAGAGCTTCCCTTGGAGACCAGTATTTTCTATGTAGTGTGAGGATCTAGCCTGGCTGTATCTCTTACATAAGAAAGAGCAGTACTTGGTGTATCCAAACTGCATGCCCAGCAATATTGTAATCATCTTCAGGTCTCTACAGATCTCCCATTAGTAGTCTTTTGTACTTAATTGCTTCTGGAAGTAATTCCATGTTTACTTCATATGGACAGCATGGCCTACGGGAATTCAAGGAAGCGAATTGCTACTGTGTAGCTAAACATAACCTAAGCATGATAAATGGGCTATATCTCTGAAATGAAAGCTAATTGTTTTAAATGTCATACTTGTTGTTAACATACTGAATCAATACAAAATTAGTATTTTCAAGCTAGAAACTTTTTGTTGTTGACAATATCTGATGCGCTCGCTCATAATGAATGTGTCTAAACATAACCTAAGCATGATAAATGGGCTATATCTCTGAAATGAGAACTAACTGTTTTAAATGTCATACTTGTTGTTAACATACTGAAATCAATACAAATTAAGTATTTTCAAGTCAGAAACTTTTCATTCTTGACCAGTATATCTAATGAATAATGAAAGTGTCTTGCTTGCAATCAGCAACATCATGAATCCCTCATTATATTTAACCATGCTGTATCAACAAAATGAAGTACTTACCTGAAAATGATGGTAAGATGTTCAACAGCCATATGTAATTATCTATGAGTATATGTGCAACAATTAATCGAAAAGGCAATGGCTTCTCTGAGGATGAGAATTTGAACAAAATGTTGCAAAGTCTGTTTCCCTTTGCTGCTGAGGGACTAATCTAAAGAAATAAAATTATAAATTTGAATAGTTTCAAATTTTCACATGAAATATCATATAGTATCATAAATAAAATAAAATTATATTATACATCAGCAATAACTACAAATGCTCTGGGTTAACTTTAAAATTATCAAATTCACTCTATGTAATTAAGCCCTTGTAATATGTTAACAGAATGTTGGAATCCACACAGTGAAACTTTTGTTAATCTTATTTTGATTTAAAGTAAAACACTAAAAATCATGTCGTCACATTAAAATTAAGTTTCACAAATACACTTATAAAAGTTATTTTGGTACATGTTTCAAGAGGTACATTCCTCACATTGTCCTCATAGGACAATCTTTCTTGCTTTGGCACAGAAAAATTAAAAACTGGGGAAGGGCAAGAAAGAATTCACGACTGTGCAAGCGACCTTGTATTTAGTTTTATTTAGAACAGTCAAATAACAAAAAAATCTATTATGTCACAGTATGCAGATAGTTTAATGCAGAATATTAATGCAATATCCTTATGCTTATGATGAAAATAAAGTATGCTGGAGAAAACTAATGCATGCATACTGAAACCTCCTTAAAAAAAATGATAAGACTCTTAAAGCATTAATTTGTCTACTTTCTGTTTGCCTCAGTGCTGGATTCACAGCATGCCCCTCTGCACAGTCTTACAGCCTTTAGCCTATATCACCAGTCACATCAAGTTCTTTGTAACAGGCAGAATTATGCTTATAGTTAAAAACAGGTATCTACTGATGAGAGTTACTAAAGTTAGAATTTTACCCATATATGAATTGTTATGTTATTTTTAGCAAATAAAAATCATGGTTTTCCTGGATGTATCACTCAATTTATGCAATCCCAAACATTTTACCTTATATGTTATGTAAATAAAATCCACATTCGTGGTTCCTCAAAGCAATGTTTTCCTGCATTATTCATTCAAAAAGTTTAGTCCCACAGAAATTTATCACAAATGATCATTTTCAAACTGGAATAGTTAAGCAGTGATCATTGCATGTACAAAGTCCATGTCAAGCTTGATCTGGCTAAAGCATGCCGGTGTTTGCCGAAGCTCTGAGAGCGTGTGAAACTGTATGAGCATATTCTATGTACATGACGATGATGGTATGGGCAGTAGTGAGCAATAGAATGCACTGAATGTCTAAAATTCATTTCGAGTGAAAAGAAAAGCAGCAAAGAAGCAAATTCAGTTAAAGGCTTTTTTCAAAGAAAATGATAAACATTTTGATTTTTGTTGATTTGTTTATTTATGAACACTTCTCTCTTCTCTTCTCAGATCATCAGCATCCCATTCAATTCAGGGCATTGAACAACAAATGAATTTTGCTTAGAGACCTTTGCTTTAAGATTTGGGGTTCTTTTACATGCCATAAATCTATGATGGGCCCTTGGCTTTACTTCCCTTTCGAAGGAACCTTACTTAGGATTTTTACACCCCCAAAAAATTCATTAACCCTGGGGTCTTGGGTCTATGAGGCAACACTAGATCACCAGGACTGACAGCAAAGTGTAAAATATGTATAAGGTATCATATAAAATTGATGTAAAATATAGTGTTTGCTTATGTGCTGGCTTTATTTAGTTTTTAACATGATTTAAGCATTTCCTGTATATATTGTTTTCCCACATCCATTGTTTTTTTAACCTGGTCCCTCCAAAAACACTTCTACTGTATATGATAATGCTGCCTTCAATTACAAAGGCTTATTTGAATTTTAAGGCATTTATGCTCACACATACCCACAGATAAACATACACATACACACACAAAGTAATCTTTGTTTTCAAAATAAATTTGAAGTTACTAATTATTTTTATATGAAATAAAAGCAGTTTATATTTTCTTTTTAGTTTTTCACTTTGGAGTATCTATTATTGTAGCATTTATTTTGAAAACAAAGTTGATTAATTTATGTTTTTGTTTTTCAGCATGTCCTAAAATTCAATCCATTAAAATACATAAGTATTATTGTGATACATTACACATTAATTTTACTTGCAAAATCTAATAATAAAACATTCAAGCATAATGAGGATTCAAACCTACATAATTCGTATTACTAGACATGTGCTTGTGACAATTGGCTATCAGAACACATAGTCCAAACAAATACATTTCTGTTCTTAATTACCTAGTGTGTCGATTTAATAATCTTATGATCCACTTACTGTTGAATTATGCAAAACTAGTTTTGCAGTCTTTTGCCTGCATCCTCAGTTGCGAGTCGACTGTCGGCTTCGTTGTTGGTTGGCTGGAGGATTTGGTGTAGCTCTTGTGGACATTTTATGAACTTCTGGATTAATTTGTCTTCTGTTGGAATCTCAAAGTTCATAAACTTATCCTCATATTTTTTTATATAAATTTTTTCCCATATAAGCATAAGATTATTAAATCGACTCACTAGGTAATTAAGAACATAATAGTCGCTTCACTGTATTGGTTCTGACACGAAATTAAATGTTATATTTAAATACATTTCTGTTTATGGCTTAACTTGAACATGATCTGAAGGTGGCAAACAGCAAACCTAGAAAAACAGTTACAAGTATTTTTGTGGCCTGGAAATTGGCTGATGCAGAAGGGTCCAATTTTGTTGCAGTTCAGTTGCACTCTAAAAATTCCAAAAGTAAGCCATGTGAACATTATCATTTAAACCAAGCGGTTTTTTAATTTGGCATAGACATGTTTGCAACTGATGGTTTGATATTATTGTGCAAGATTTATGGAGATAAAGTGGCAGCATAGAAGAGGTTCATAATACTGCAGCACAAATAAATCTTGAATATTTTTTCAAAGAACTGTATGGCACTCTAGCTTCAGTGAATATTCCTCTATGAGCAAAACTAAGAGACTTCCTGCAATACTACACTGCCCAATCAATTCCCAGTGATATGACTTTATGAAGAAATTATATTCCTCAGTGCTATGAGTATACTGTAAAAAGAATTAGACAAGCAATCAAAGCTAACAAGTTCTATATCTCCATTGGTAAAACAAGCAATATTGAAGGCCACTCCACAGCCCAAGTCATTTTGGGAACAATGGAAATCAACAGCCTGGTTCAAGTACACCTGAACATTGAAGTTTTGGAAGTAGTTAATCATTCAACAACCTGTTGACTGTTTGAATGCTCCATGCATTTCCTGTAGGCTAAGGGAACTCAAAACATATTGCTGTTTCCTACTGTTGAATACTACTGTATTCAACATGTTCATACTAACTCCACTTACTTACATAACACTAGGACTTTTAAGAGGCTAAGCTGCTGAAACAACTTCACAACCCAATGGATCAATCAAATTGGAAAAAGAATTTCATCTTAAAAAATAAGAAAATCTTAATGAATTTTGATTTTCCTCCTATGGGTGAATTGTGTAGAACCATCAGACACTACCACAGTAGTATCACTGATTTGAGTAGTCAGTCAACAGCTGATGATGGAAGCAAGTGCTTCCAAAATGTATCCTAGTATTATATAAGTGAAGTTAGTGTGAACATGTTGAATACATTAATGTAAGATATATGACCACTCCATTGTCTACAGCTTCATAAGTACAATTTATTTAATCCTGCTGTTTGTCACCAATGTAGCAACATGAATGGTAAAAGCTACTAAAGGCTTTTATCCAAATATGGTGCATCTAATTTCCTTGTGCACACTATGTACAGGGTTGTGGAAGATGTTCATTTCCTCTTTGCTAAAGTCAACCAGCTTGTGTCTCAAACAAAGAAGATCCTTTTTACAGCTCCATCAAGAAGAGAAGTCTTCAGATTCATAGCTCCATTGTTCCCCTAGCACCAAAAACCATCATTACACAGTGGAACTCTTTTATCAATGCTGCTGTGTACTATCTGCAACAACTAGCAAGCTTGAAATCTGTAAGAATTTAAAATGATTGAGTCGAATTTGTAATGCTTTCATCACTAATATTTAAAAAAGTAAGTTTCTGGAGCTAATCGACTCGATCTGGAACTGATGATGGGAGTGATTAGCTCCAGAAACTTAGTCTTCCTTTTTTTAAATATTAGTGATGTAAGTGTTACAAATTCGACTCAATAATTTAAATTCTTAATATTAAACATCACTGTTACAAAAGTCCACCATATTTAACTTGAAATCTGTAGTTGATACTATGAAGATATAAGATGTTAACACCATCTAACAAGCCCAGGAACTGCTTTCTGAAGTGAAATGAAGGAAAAGATAGAATACTTAAAAACAAATTTCAGCTTCCTTCTTTCTACAATTGCAAAACTTAAAGACAGGAGAGTGAAACTTGAAACCTTCACCTTGTCAACAAAACTCAAATTGAGTTGCACTTAGCAACGAGTCAGGTGAAGTTGGTGAAATGGTGAATAATAAAATGAAAAAGGTGCTAGATAAAAATCCAGGATACTGCTCCATGCACTTGATCTCTGAAGTGCTAACTGTTCAAAACTACAAAATATTAGATTTCAAAGAAGAATAGACATCTAATGACTTAGCATACTTTAAACATGCTCCAATTGTATGTACCAATGCTGAAAAGAGCTTTTCAAAATATAAGAATGTTCTTGCAGATAACTGACTTTTCCTTTCATTTTGAGTATCTCCACATGTACACTTAAATTTACAGCATTGCAGAATAAGGTACTACATTTTTACAATACAATTCCTTTTTGCTTACTGCATGTAAAACATATGCTTTTAACAAGGTTAATAAATTGCATTTAATAAAATAATGATGCACGTAATTACATTTTATTGATTTTCAAAAATGTTAGATCCTTATGGATCATTTTTTATAATCTTTAAGGTCATCTTATAGGTCATAATAAGTGGAGCCAATAAGAGTGTGTAGTTTGACTCAATCATATAATGATATTAATTACAGTTATTGTTCTATTTCTGCTGTACCCAACATTCCATATATTGCAAAACTCAAGAGAAGCAATATTGATCATTAAAAAAGAATATAAATTTAAAAAAATTAAAACAATAAATCTTAAAGAAAATACTATAACTGCCACTTCTAACAACAGTTGGTCTAAAGGCTGAAGATGGGAGGGATCACTCCCAAAACATGTCCAGTTTTTATGTAAGTGAACGGAGTTAGTGTGAACAAATTTTAATACATTGGTTGCTATATGCTATAAACTTAATTCTGACCATACATTTAAATGTGTTAAACTAATTTAGTGTAAATAAATAAATGTAACTTACACTTCGACTAAGCATCATTTTTGTGAGTGATGCTGCACAGCTCAAAATTGTCCAAGAAATACTCTCACTTTCATTTTCACATAAATCTAAAAGGTTCTGCAAAGTATTATTCAGCTCTGGCTCATGACAAAGAAATGCTTCTGGGTAGTTATTCAACACAAGAAAAATCCATTGTTTGCACTCTTGGTATAAATGGATGTTTTTATCCAATGCCTGGCTTGCTAGTACTGCTCCTATTCTGACTGACTGTTTCAGCATGCTTTCTAACATACCATTATGCTCAGCATTCCATTTTCTAAGGCGATTGTGAAAACCATTCTCCACTGGCAAAGTTGAATCTTCAAATTCAATTTCTGTATGATCTACAGCAACTATTGCATAAAAAAAATTTAGGGTTACTAGAACCACAGTATATTCTTCATGGCAAAGATGATGAAATAGAATTTGTTCTATGTGCATTATGAAGTCTTCATTGCTTGAGAAGGTCGATTTCAATGCCAAAGACAATTCTAAATACACTTGTGCCTCATGATGAAGATAAACACTTCGCCCAAGCTCGCTGCTAAAACCAATGTCCTGGAATTGCAAAAAGTATACAAGTTCATTATTAATAGAGTGAAAAAACAAAATTTATTAATTGAATCTATACACTTAAAATTCATTCAGTTTAGTTGCATTTAGAGTTCAAAGAAAGGTAAGTCATTATAGTTTCATCAAAATATGATAAATTTTGACTATAACCATCTAACCTGGTTATGGTAGTAAAGAGAGCAGTGTGTAGTCTGAGTTTTTTTTATTATTATTAAATCTAAGGATCTAACAAGGAGATGTGGGATAGTCAATACGTTGAATATAATACCATATAATGTAATATAATATCATAATATCTATGAGCAAACAAATCATCAATTAAAATATCAGCATTAGCAACATTCATGTAAAAAAGAACATTTTCACATTCATAATAAGAAAATGACATGGCATACATCACAATATAACAGCACAATAACATATATATTCCAAGATTCCCACTTTGCTTTCAAGGGCAAATTCCACAAACAACAATCAGGATTTACTATGGGCAGTCCCTTATCACCATTTCTAGCTGACCATGTGGCCAAGGTCGTTAAGGCACAGACTTGTGAGCTGGAGGTCTGGGGTTCCAATCCCACCAGGACCGTCCTCCCTGACTGGGGTTTTTTCCAGATTTTCCTCAGTCTTCATAACTGGCAAATGCCAGGGAGGTACTCTAAACTTAGGTTGGAACATTTCCTTCCTTAAAAAAATATCCTTTCTCAATATATCATTTCATTTCATGTATCATCAGTCTCCACTGCCTGTGGTGCCTCTGTAGTAAAAACGGGCGTTAAACACTACTAAAAAAAAAAATATATTTCTAATTAACCTCTTCATGAGCAGATTTTACGGCCAGGTTCGATGAATTTTTTTCGGGCATAAAAATCCTAAGTATGGCTTCCTTCGGAAGGGAAGTAAAGCCGTGGGTCCCATGTCGTACATTTACAGCACTAAAAAGAACCTGAAGCCTGAAAGAAGAGGCCTCTGAGCAAAATTTGTAGGCCGTTTCACGCCCTAAATTGAATGGGACGCTGATGACCTGAACAGTAAAGAGCATCCATAAATAAATCAAATAAAAAAAATGAGCAGATTTGAAACACACATCAACTCAGCATTCCCATTCATATTTAAAATATGGTACAGATATGTTGACAATATATTTGCCATAGTTAACAAAAAACTCTTTGATGATGCCATAAAACTTCTGAATACACAAGATAAAAACATATTGTTCACATATGAAACAGGAACAGATAAAATGATACCATTGTTGGACATTAAAATAGTGAAGCATCAAGGAAACCTGGAATTTGGAATATACAGAAAGAATACACAAGTTAAATCAAAGCTGACGGTTTTAACCCCACAATACACAAACATGCAGTGATCAACAGCTTAACACACTGGCTAGTTAACCTACAAATTAACAAAAACGAAAATTTTAATGAATACAAACAAACAGAAAGAACAGCGGTTAAAAATGGTTTTAAAAAAGAACTAGTACATAAAAGGTACAGAGATTCAAGAGGGAAAAACTTATTAAAGAAACCACAACAATTTCAGCAGGAAAAGATAAGGTAATTTTTAAAAAAATTCACACATGGACTACGAAAAAAATTTAAAATATTCTAAAATATTTTAATATTTTAATATCAGGTTGTAAACAGATTTAATGTTAAAAATCTCCAGATAGACAAAGTTAATGACAGTATTCCACAGGAGAAAAAAGCAGGTATTTACAAAATAAGTTGTGCTGAATGTTAAGAAATATACATTGGAAAAGCAAAGAGAAACAGGCACATGGTTAAAAGAACATTTCAGGAACATAAAATACAAGCAAATAAAGAAATGAGCAGTAGCACCTCATTTCTAGATTATTAAAATCAGTACAGGACCTACAGAATTAGCAACATGGGAGAAAATCTACATTTACAAATACAGAGACAGTTTAATTAGCTTTGACTCTTCTGGGAATGAAAACATAAACTTTAAGTTAATCACACATTTCCACAGCATAACAAATTATCCAGCAGTCGAAGGGTTGCAGATGATGAGAACAAAGGATTCATGAAACTAGTATTACATATTGTAAACAAGTATGTGGAGCAATAAGAGTGAGCAGTTCGACTCATTCATACAATGGTCTTATTTGAAGTATTGTCTACTCAGTTTAATTGCCAATTTTTAATGTTTTCATCTCAATTTAAGTGTTTGTCAACCCACAATCCTAAAAATTTTGTTTCGGATTAAATGTTCACAAATTTGGACCAAAATCTAATGTTGAGGATCTCAAACTTCCTGCTATTTTTATAAGTGACTGCTACTGTTTTATCCTCATTTACCACTGATTTGGTAGTTATGACCCAGCTGAGTAATTTATATCTTACACATTATGAATTCCTGAAGATTTTTATTATTTTTCCTGTAACAAATAAACTTATTTCATAGCAAAAAGAATTATTTTCAATTAATTGATATCATTGTATGATTCAGTTGAACTACACACTCTTAAAGCTTCACTTACTTTTCATAAATATATGGAACCGGTTTCGAGAACGTTCTCGAAATGTTCTCGAAACCGGTTCCATACATTTATGAAAAGTAAGTGAAGCTTTAAGAGTGTGTAGTTCAACTGAATCATACAATGATATCTGTTAATATGATTGGCTTCACTGTGCAAGTTCCAATTTACATTTAAGTAAATTATTTTCAATGTTGATATAGAGTTGGTTTAGTGACATTTATACTTCACTTATTTGGTTTTTTAATTGGACATTTTCAGAAACATTCACTCACATCATCAACAGACCAACTGATAGAAACAAACTCTGTAGGTGATCAGATAAATTTATTAAACATATCTATCAATGGTATCTTTAAGTTCATAACAAAGTTTTTATTTTTGATTATGTTAATTTTTTCCTATGCTGTTAGTTTCAAAGGGTTGCAAGTATGTTTCAATATTTTTTTATATCCATTTTGTGGTTTTCTCATCAAAAATGGGCTGCCACTGCAGATTTCTCTACTTTTTAATGGATATTTCTGAAATGTATATACAGGTTTCCAAATTTCTTTTTGTTTTTCTAATGTATACCTAATCATAGTCTTTGCATTTGATTTCCATTGATAGATTTGGTAGATACCCAACTTTCTGTCAGAAGCTATAGGATCTTTACAGAAATTTTAATATTGTGGACATTTTGAGGGGCCAAAATTATCTTGTATTTTTTTAATTTTTTTTTTTTAACATGCTAGAGTGATATGTAATATTTTTTGAACTGCATATCTTCTTTTATGTGTAACCGCAAACTTGTATCTTTGATATCATTATTTCTTTTATATTTTATAACCATTTTATCTACTAATTTTTTATGGAAACCATTACATAGTACTGTGTTGATGTATTGGTATTCTTCTTTATATTTTTTTATACTGAGTGGAACATTCACCAATCTGTAAGTGATGCTATTTAGGATGACAGTTGGTGTGTTTTGGGATTAAAGGTATTAAGTAACTGTCTTTGTGGGAAAGTCTCCTATGTATTCCAAAGGCTAATCTGTTATTGTCTTTTATAATCTTCAAACCTAAAAATGAAATCCAACTATTCTTTTCAATTTTCAATATAAATTGTATTGATATTTTCTGTAAATTTAATAATTTTTAGCATCATTTACCAGATGTTTAGGTATAATTAGGCATAATAGGAAATATGTCATCTTTGTATTTGTGGCAAGTTTTAAAAATTAAAGAAAAAGCGTCAGGTCCAGAGTTCTGGATTAGTTATGGGTAACATTTTTTCATCTTTCTTGGAAATTTGGCCCCTCCAAATATCCATAGTATTAAAAATGTATTACAATCTTCCTGTAAAGATACTATAGCTTCTGACAGGAAGTTGAGGTATCTACCAAAATCAATTGTAAAGCTTGTGATTAGGTACACATTGGAAAAATGAAATGAAATTTGAAAACTCAAATTAAAGAACATTTCAAAATATTCGTTACAAACAGATAGAGAAAGCAGCAGTGGCAGCCCACTTTTGACCAGAGAACCACAACATTTATAAAAAAAAAAAAATTATTAAACACACTTGCAATCTTTTGGAACTAACAACATGGGTAAAAGTTTACATTATCAAAATTAAAAACATCATGCACTTCAAGATGCCAATGTTGGAAATGTTCGATAAATTTCTCTGACCACCTACAGAGTATGATTCTATCAGTTGGTCTTCTAATGATGGGAGTGAATGTTTCCAAAATATGTCCAATGAAAAAACCAAGTAGTTGAAGTATAAATGTCATGAAACCAACTGTATATCGATATTATTTTGCTACTTCACTGTTAATAGCTTCAAGAGTACCAGTTCATGAGTTATTTTTATTTCTGGTTCACTTTTAAGGTATAATGCTAAATTATCAATGTATAACAGAAATAGTATGGAGTCTAATATGGATCCTTGAGGGACCCTAGATAAACCTGTTCTTTTTTTGAGAGAACTTCTTAATAATTGCCTTTTTTGTTAAGTCTACAAAATAAATTTCAATTAATTATTCTCTTTTTTCTAGGTATGATTTAAACAAATATAAGCTTAAGATCATTGTGTGATTGAGTCGAAATAATGCTTTGCTCCACTTACTTGTTTAAATATATAGGACCATTTCACTAACCCTTTATTTGAATAGGGGCTGACATTGCGAATGAAGGGTTCATGAAACTGGTCCTACATATTTAAAAAATAAGTGGAGCAAAAGAGTACTAGTTCGACTCAGTCACACAATGTTCTTAATGTATGATTAGCTTCATTGTGCAATGTTCCAATTAACAATTTAATTGAATTATAAGCTATTCCAAACACCAATTTTGGAGAACATTTTCAACAGAATGAATGTTACACCATGTCAAATGCCTTAGTTAAATCCAAAAATTAACCTAATCCTAGGTCACTTCTATTCAATATATCATAAATGCTGTCAATTCAATATTGCTAAATTAGTAGATTTAAATCTTTGGAAGCTAAACTGACACATGCTAACAATACTACACTTTTTAAAGAAATTGGTTAATAGTTTGTACATAATTTTGTTTAAAATTTGGAAAAAACTAAAGTAAAGCAAATATTTGTATTTTCTTCTTCTCGTTTTTGTAAAAAGGTTTTGCTGTATATCTCTTGCTTGTTAAATTAATGCATAGTAATCCAAATCATAGCAAATATTACTTCATGAAAAATATGCTTTCACAACACAAGCAAGAGCCATAATGTCATTTGGTACTAAGCTATATAATTCAAATTAAGTGTACTTGTATACTGTAAAAAAAACTGTATACATTGTTTATGTTTATAAGCTATATAATGCTTATTTACCTGTTTTTTACAGTGCTGAACAAAAGACAATGCCATATTTTGGCATATCTTTTCCCAACTAGAGAATGGTATGGCTGAGAAACTGTTTATAACTGTGCTGTGAATTATTCGCAGATAGACTTCTGCAGTGATAAGACAAATAATCTCAGCATGTGAGCCTTTTGGTAATAGCCAAATTAGCCTCTCAATTCCTTGCTTAACTTCTTCCAGTACACAGGGACTCTCAGTTTTAGATCCAAAAATATGTTCAAGTAGATAATATACCTGTAATGCATAGATATTAAAAATATACTTTATTCTTACAAGATATGTAATACTTTTACTACTTCCTTGCCATAACTTGTATATAAGTAATATTCATTTTTTACCCTTTGGCTCAATAAATGTGAAATAAGATGCAAATATATATAAAGTAAATTAATTGTTACCTGCAACAGAAGACCATGTCTTTGGTTGTGAGCAAGATCTTTATCAGCGGAGATCACAAATAATTCTCTGAGGAGAGCAGCATGTTGGTTTGGAGTGAGCAGTGGCACTAGTGCCTTTGAGGCTAATATTCTTGTTTTAGCTATTACGCTTAATGAGCAACAATGAACATATGGTGCATATGCATTCAACTGTAACAAGAAAGTTTAGATAAAAAATAGTTCACATATAATCTTAAATAAAAAAGGAGAATGAACTGCAATTAAAATCAAAGCATACATCACTTTGGGTCACTTTTTGGTAAGTCAGACGCAACAGCTATGAGGACAATTCAGCATTTAACATCAGATTATACTTTATTGAAAATTATTATTTATTCTGTCATTAATTATTACTAAATTTTATTTTACTTTGAATGCCAATCACAAATTCAAGTCTGGAATCTTTAAAATTGTTTATACAACCATTATGAAATGATATGAAACAAAATCAACTTATTTTACACAGACATTTTAAATTGCTTATTGACTGGCTTTTCAGATGTACATTTCATATACAGCATAAGCTTGTCTGCACATTTAGGTATTAACACCTGTATAACTGTGACTTGCTAACAAGCCCTCGAAGAATATTTCTTTTTATGCTTTCAGAAAATTAATATACTGCTGGTATAGGAAACTAATAAATCTCTTTACATAACAATTAAGTTTATTTTAAGCATTTCCATAAGTTTATTAAAAAATTAAAATACATTCATTATGAACAAATTAAAATAAACCACTGGCAGAATACTTGAACAAAGCACTGCATTTTTAGAAGAAATACTTCTGAACAGATTTATTTCCAGAGAAATGGAAAGGTGAATAGATAGCCCAGGAAAAGCTATAGGTTTTTAGTAAATCTCTATGCTGCAGCAAACTGAATACAAAATGTACACTCTAAGACCAAAAAAAATTAGCAACAAGCAAAAACCTTGTCCAATTTGGAAAACATCTGAAGCATTCACTAACACTAGGTTCACAAGGCTGCATTCAGTTCATGTTCAAGCTATGCCATAAACAGGAATTGCATTTGCTTGGATCGCATGTTCTGATGGCTGAGTGGCAAAAGCTTATGTCTAGAAATAATAAGAACCATGTAGGTTTGAATCTTTGTTATGCTTGAACATTTTATTTGTCAGATTTTCCAAGTAAAATTAACGTTTAATATATGGTAATAACATATCTTTTAATACACTATATATATATTTTAATTTTAAAGCATTTATGCTCAAACACAAAAATGTAAGTTAATTATCTTCATTTCCAAAATAAATACCACATTAAAAATATTCTAAAGGGAAAAACTAAAAAGAAAATATTAACTATCTTTATTTCATGAAAAATAATTATTAATTTCATATTTACTTCTAAGACAAAAATTATTTCACTGTGCATGTGTGCGTGTGCGCATATGAGAGAAAGAGAGAGAGAGCATAAACTCCTTAAAATTCAAGTAAGCTTTTACAATTGAAAGTTATTTTATTATGTGCATACTAAACATTATTTTTACTTGCAAAAAAAACAAATAAAAATTCACATAGGGTAGGATTTTAACTTCAGTAGCTCTCATTACTAGAAAGCTGCTTTCTACTGCTTGACTATTAGAGTTTATCAGTCATGCAGAGCCCAATATTACTGGCATTGACAGAATGAGACTAAGGCTGTATGAGCTGCGTTCAGAGATATGCCATGAATAGAGTGCTGAGTCAAACAGAACTTAGACAAATTAACACTTTGAAATCTGCTCATTTTCTTGAATTGGGTGTACCAAAAATTAAATCACAGCAGTCTAGTCCATTGTACAGAGCCCTTGTTTGGAAGCCTGGCTGACTTAACAGGGATTTGCTTGGCACCAAGAAGGCACACTGTTTGCCAGCAGAGTCAGATATTCATAGCTCCTTAAATTTATGCATAGATTTCTACAGCATACCAAACATAAATTTTTTTGGTCATATAATGGCATCTTGTGTACAAGATTGGGTATTTCTGCACTTCAGTATCTATTGTTTTGTGTCTCTACATGACAATGTAAATAAAGCCATGCTTTGTCTGCAAACAAATTAATTGCGGGCTAATAGAGCAAACATTAACATTATCCAACATTCAATTGCAGAAATTAACTTGATTTACATTATTGCATGGTTGCAATTCCTGAAATTCTGTTGTCTTATACAGTTTTACTTTTAAAAGTTTAATGGCATTTCAAGCTAAGGTTTATGAAATTTCTGCAAGCTTTCTTAGAGATTTCTTTGAGCTTAGTTCTAACTTTTTTCCAATGTTATGAAGCTTTTCCTCTGTAAGAACATGGTGTTTTACTTTCAATTTCTTAATCTATTCACAAGATTACCAACAGTTTCTCTATGAGGCATATGAACAGTAGGGAATCTGTTTATAAACTGCTGTCTTACTTCTCTACATAGAAATCAATCATACATGAAGATTCTGTGTGCTAAAAGTTTACAGATTTTTGGCATTATAATAGCACTAACACACTATAACACTGAAACACAGGTCTCATAATGTTCAACTTCTGTATAGCACAAAGATTTTTTCATCAGCACACAGAGAGGCAGGAAATTGAAGGGGGGAGAACAGAATTGGTTAGAAACAGGGCAGACAAATCCCTGTTAAGCTGACAATGCTTCAAATGAAGGTTATACAATATGTATAATTTATAAAAATGTATATATATTCTTAATTATCTAGTGAATCGATTTGATAGTCTTATGCTCCACTTACTGTTGAATTATGCATAACTAGTTTCACAGGCTTTTGCCTGCATCCTCAGTTGCGAGTCGACTGTCAGATTAGTTGTTAGTAGGCTGGACATGGTGTAGCTCTCGTGGACATTTTATGAACTTCTGGATTAATTTGTCTTCTGTTGGGATCTCAAAGTTCATAACCTTATCATCACATTTTTTATATAATTTTTTTCCCATATTCCCAGGTCCATGGGCTAATCTACGAATTTCAATAATTTCACTCCCATTTCTATATCATGTTTATCTCTCCAAAAGTGATGTACAACCACTGATTTCTCTATCTGATTGTACCTAATGTTTCTCCAGTGTTCCTTCAGCCTGACTCTCTAGATAATTAAGAATATAATAGTTGTTTCACTGTATTGGTTCCAAAACGACATTAAATTTGTATATTTAATGTGTGTATATATATATATATATATATATATATATATATATATATATGTATGTATGTATGTATGTATATATTTAACTATCATTTTTACTGTAAGAATTTATCAAATTGAAAAATAAATATATTTCCATTTTTAGAGAGACCACAAATCCCCAACACAATTAAAGGACATTTTAGGAGTTTAAGCTAAGGTATGTTTGATAGCAAAACTTTTAGACTTTTGTTAATCAATGTATCCAACCACTTCTCCATTTGCAATATGAAATGACACACAAAACGTAAAAAAATTTCATTCTTTACCTTATTAAAGTAAGCACTTCTAACCAAAAATGTGCCAAGAAGATGAAAAACAATTATCTCATTTCATTTATATGAAGCAACAATTATGTGACCTCAGCTAAGGATTTTTCTATGTTAGCAAGACATTTACAATCATTAGTGATTAATATAATATACCTGTAAATGTTAAAAGAAACAATTTTCTAGAAAATATTCATACACTATTTACAATACATAGCATGTTTTTATTCAAAAGTATTTATTAAGAGTGAGGCATTCTAGAGCTGTTAATTTTGCTAATATGAATGAATGAATGCTTTATTTCCGCATAATTCTCTTACATGAACTTTTACAAATTGTACAACTGTTCTTGGAGTGCTTGTTATCTTCGGATTTTATACAAATAACAACCAGATTGTACATGCAACATATCCTACTTTCTACTGTCCATCTCTTCCAATATTATCTCATAACTACCCTCTTCCTTTAATATAATAATTTTCTTCCACCACTTCTTTCTTACCATTCCTACACGTTCACTAAATTTTCTCACAAAACTCCTTACTGGCATTTCCAACAAATTTTAATATCAATATCAAAAATTGCTATTTGTAGGTTATCCCATTTTCTAATCCATACTAATTATACAATGTAAATCGTTATCTATTTTCCACATAGTGGACACTTCCTTTTTCATTTTTAATCCAATTATTCTGCTCAACCCCAAGCATATCCCTCCCTTCCCCTTTTTACAATTATTGGCCAACTGACTCTGCCCTTCTCCTACTCTAGCATTAAAATCTCTTACTATCTCAATTTCATCAGCTACATTTTATTTTCTAATTCTTCCATATGTAACGCTCTAATTTTGCCTTTGCCCTTGTAATCCTTTTGTCTGTCCCTGATTCTTTTTGCCCTTGTAATCCTATTGTCTGTCCCTGATTTTTTGCCACCATCTATTTCAATAATACTCTCCAAGGGTGATGACATCACACCCCAACCTCGCCTGTCTTTTCAAACATGCAGAGCAGCCTGCATCTCCCAGGTGTCCCTCTGTTCACTGCTCCCCCAATAGCATCTTCCTCACTCAGCTGTTTTGGTGGATTCGCTCTCTTTGTTGGTGACATCATCTTCTGTGTTGACAAGTTCCATTCCATTCAATGCCCAATTTTCCTTCAATAATTTCTTTCACTTCTTTCCATGTTTTGCTAGTATGAAAAGTGTATTTTGCAAAACAAAGACAGCTAATTGCATATGTACTCAAATCTAATATTATAAATTGCATTCACCTGCAGATTAGAGTCTGTTCCTTCTAGGGAAGAAGGGTACAATCTTGCTAAAATTAACAGGACAGGATATAGTGCAGGCTGCAACATAGTCCCACATTTCTCCATTTTTATAACAGCATCCTTTAATTCTTCCAAAAGAAAATCATACAAAGCTGGATAATGTTGGAAGAAAATTCTTCCTGTCATCCGGTTTCTGATAGATATTTCATCTTTCAAACGGTTCACTCCAAATATTCTTGTTACAAGAGCTGAAAACAAAAGCGTTGCAGAATTGCGTTCCTGTAACAAAAACATAAATTGTACAAGACGTTAGGCATTAGATGTATAAGTAAGCACTGATACCAATAATGATAAAAAAATAAATATGTAAAATTCATCATATACAAAAGTGCTTGAATCTGTATGAGCTAAGTAGAAAAACAACCCACACTTAAACATGAAAAAAAAATTGCATGCATGGTAAGGGACTAAATATCTTATCCCCATCAAAATGAACCCTAGTGATTCCACACAATTAGGCCCAATTTCTGAAATGTCTGATATCCATTTTATAACTTTATCACTCTGATAAGCGTTTCTGAAAAGTTGTATAGCCATTGTTATTATTATTATTTATTTTATTTTTTTAAATGTGTTTAATACCTGTTTTAACTACTGAGGCATCACAGCGGTTGACACTGATAATACATGATAAAAAAATTATAAACTTGGAAAGGATATTTTTTTAAAGAAAGCTTACCAGTTTAGTTAAATATGGTGGACTTTTGGTGATGTTTAACAAGTTTTTTGAATGATTGATCTGGGAAAACACTTATATCTGGAAGAACAAAAGTAACGTTTTCAACTTTAAAAGCCCACCAAGTGACATCTACATACAGAAGTTCATCCAACCGCCACCAGAGACAAACAAAACAACCACAAAGAACAAGGTCGGCAGTCAATCTGGAACTGAAGATGGGAGCAATTAGCTCCAGAAACTTAGTTTTCCTTTTTTAAACTATTAGTGATATAAGTGTTACAAATTTGCCTCAATCATTCAAAAAGCCTTCCAGGCCTAAGTTTTTAGGATAACTCCTAGGCAAAAGTTTGAGCAAAACCTGAAAAAAACCTCAGTCAGGAAATCGAACCTCAGACCCCCTGCTCCGAGTATTCACCTTAACTTCAACCACCCTTGGTTAAAGCAGTTATGAATCATATAATCTTTTGATAATTTATTGTGACAAAACTCACCATATATCTCTCTCTTAAGCCTTGATTAACCTACAAGAAGGTGGACTTGCAGTGCATATAGGTGAAATTGTAATAATAAAAAATGAAATAAATTGATTTTGAAAATTATATTGTCATTTGTTGCAAATTTTTCCATGAGAATCAAAATACATATTAGAAAAATTTTGACTCTCCAATCCTGAATCTTTAAGTTGATATAAATTAAATATTTCATTAAAAATCTGATCTTTCTGTTGTTTAGAATGTTTTTTTTTTTTTTACTTAAAAGTTATTGCTCTTTATACAATAATTAGAATAGCTATTTTTGCTCCTGGAAGACCAATTTTAACATATTTAACTGCACATGTCCAAATTCTTTATTATAAACAAGTATGCAAGGCCTGTATTAACTTGAACTTCAGCAGGTCAAAACCCCTCCTGTTTTCTGAACATCAGTTTGACCTTCTGGGTCATCATCATTAGTTGATTCTTCTGAACCATTTCCACTGGAAATTTACAAAGTTTCTAGCAAAATGTGGTGCTTTACCCCTACTCTGTGCATTTTGCCATTTCAGGAAAAATAAAAATGCAATTAGCATATATTAAATTTCCTCACATGAACTGCCTAAAAGTGAATGTGGTGCACATAAATATTCCCCACCACTGTGTTCAATTATGCCCACTGCTGTTATTGCTTTTCCAAAAAATATTATGTCAGACACTTTGAATTAAACTTATATATCCTTAAATTTTATTTGATTAATAACTGAAATATGTTAATGAAAATGAATATCCCTTGTTTCTCAGCAATATTCTTCTTTTACTTGATCTTAACTAACACACAAATTCAAGTGATGAATAAAATATTTTGATTTTTACATCATAAATTAAGAAAATAAATCATATACATAAAAAGGTCAGTAATCGGCAACATTAAATTTCTAACTGATTATTTAGCAAAACATGTTTCAAGAACATTTGCTCTCATCCTCAGTTGGAGACCAACTAATGCTGGCAGGTGACAATATAACCTCTGGTGTTTCTAATATGTAGCAAAATAGGAAGTCCATTAGTGGGATGTCGCCTGTGATGCCTCAGTAGTAAAAACGGGCATTAAACACCATTCAAAAAAAAAAAAAATAATAATGGGATGTCAAAATTCATATCACAATGCTTATTCTTTAAAATGAAAATATTTTCACATATCGTTAATTCTCTGGGATCGTTGGTAGCTTTCAACAATTTGGTTTATTTTGTGATTGTACGTGCCCAAATGATCTGCAACTGCTGATTTATTCACTTATCCACTTGTTTACATTTTACATTTCTAAAGTGTTCTTTCATTCAAAATTTCTAATGGTTTTGCCTATATATATATTTGATTAAATTCCATACAATCTATCTGATACATTCCTGCCTTTTGTTAGAAGAAATAACATCTTTTATGGTACTGTTCAAAAGGTTTCTGATGTTAAATTTATTTTGTACCACCAACACAATTTTTAAAAAAATTTGAAAATATGAATTTTGATTCTCATAGAATAAGTGTGCAACAAATGACCACATAGTTTTCAAAATGGATTTATTTAATTTTTTATTATCACAATTTACCAGATGTGCACAGGTCTACCATCTTATAGGTTATTTAAAGCTTTTTAAAAAGTTTGATATTGTATTTGTGGCACAAAATAAATTTAACATCAGAAACCTTTTGAACATTGTCTAAAAAATGTTAATCCATCCAACAAAAAGGTAGGAATATATCAGATAGATTGTTTGGATTGTAATCAGATATGTTTAAGCAGAACCATAAGAAATTTGGAGACAAGGACAAAAGAACATTTAGAAATGCAAGATATATAAGGTGGATAAATCGGTTGTTGCTGATAATTTTTGGATATACAATCATGACATCGCAAAAGAAACCAAACTGTTGAAAGCTACCAACAATTCCAGTAATTAGCAATATGGGAAAATAATTTCCTTTTAAAGAATAAGCATCACGTTATGAATTTTGATGTCGCACCAATGGACTTCCTGTTACACTGTATATTCGAACCAGCAGATGTCACATTGTCACCTGCCAGCATTCATTTATCAGTTTGTAAAGTATAGTGTTACCTAATACCGAGCTCTTTATGTGTATAATTAATCAACTTCACTGTTTCTAACTTCTATTAATTTTATACTTACAAAATAAAATAAACATGTTCATCTTCATAAGCATGTTTGTTAATGTTATGTCTGCAACTTACAAGTTTTTTTATTTTTTTAATTAATAATTTATTGTCAAATAATTGTTATTAATAATAAAAACTAAGTATACTTACTCCCCAAGTTTTACATTTGAAGCCTCGGATCGAAACAATCAATCCTTGAGCAACATAAGGAGTAACTAGTTCTGCAAGAGCAGTGTGTTTAAATAATGCTCTTAGAATATTTGAAGCATGGGTTCGTGCTTCAGCTCTGACATTTTTTTTGTCATTGCCCACATTTTGCACTTCATCTGCTGAAATCTGTAGAATGTTCATGTTAGTGATCTCATTTGGATAATTCTTCTGCAAAATGCTGGAGTGCAAAGATTCTGCTGATGCTTTATATTCTTCAACTTCTGGGGATTCTGTTTGATTTTCAGATACTCCTGCTCCTACTCCTACTCCTCCTCCTGCACTGTCTGCTAATACAAGTAGAGTAGTCATAGACTGCTGGAAACAGGTAGGATTGCCACCAACTTGAAGTTCTGTGGTTACAAGTGCCTAATAAAAAAAATGAAATTATATGGTAAGCTATAAATATTGTTTATATTTTATTTTTCACCAAAAACCTGTGACATTTTGATGAAAATAGTTTACAAAACAATATTTATTTTCATTCAACAGTATCAAAATAGTGATTTTGTAATGGAAGTGAGCATTTTTCTACTGCTTTTCAATAATTTCTCTGGTTAAAAAGTGTAAAGAGTAAAAAAATTAAAGAAATATATTAAATTATTCAATAAGAAACAAAACATATTTGTGGACTTTATCCTCTTAAGCTGCCTCTTCTTTCCAATCTATTTTCTCTCTTTATCAGTTCTTCCCTTTAGTTAACTTTGCTTTTGATTTTCCCGTTAATCTTGCTTTTAAAGTCATCATCTAGAAGTTTTTCAGAATTCTATTCTCCTGCATTCCTGAACACATTTAAACCACTGTACAATATTTTCGACCAACAATGCCAGAAACTTCTTTAAACCCATAATTTTCCTGATAACTTTTCTTTCAAATTTAAGAAATTTAGTAAATTTTCAACCAGTGTGGAAATAAATATTTCACATTTATCATGAGCATAGATTTTATAAGTAAATTGCAAAACCTATGATGGTGATTTAAATATAAACCATAATTTTGATTTGAGCATTTGTGAGTAGTACAAAGTGAGATATACTTTTTAGATATTACGCATGGAGGTTTCAGGAGAAGGGAAGGAAATTGATTCACCTTGCAAAGACATTTTGTTTGTCAATAGCATCGTGTCCAAGCAAGAGTACACTTGTCAATTGTGCAATGCATTATTATTGCAGGGGGACATAAAACTGGCTGACATTTGGGAAGAGAAACTGTGGAAAATGAATGCCAACAATATCAACTTTGGATGAGCATAATTTGGGAACTGTGTGTGATTGATACTTAAAATTGCTTCTGAATTGGGATATGTTATGGGAGTGTGAGTTCACCATTTCAAATGACTTGGATTACTGAAAAATTTTGGCAGGTGGGTTTCTTAAATTCTCAGTGAGGATTAAGAGGCTGCACATATGAGAGCGTGTCAGAGATTTTTGGCAGAATATCAGGATCAAGCAGAAAGTTTTCTACATTGAATTGCAACCTGCAATAAAATATGGGTACACCATCTACTACTGAGTCAAAGCAAGTGAGCATGGAGTAGTGAAAAAGAGGGAAATTTACTCCTGTCAAAGAACAATTTTGCTATGAGCAGAAGGTTTTATTGACAGCTTTCTGGTTCTCCCAAGACATTTTGTTTGTAGATTTTCTTCATGAGTGTGAAACAGTCAATGCAGCTTATTACTGCCAACTTCTGGTTGAGTCAATATATGTTTATTAAAGAAAAAGATGTAAACAACCAATTCAAAAAGTTCTTATCCTTCATGTCAGTATAGCTGCTTTGATAAAGGAAAACCAAATGAAATCCACTGGATATTATTAAAACACTTTCCATATAGTCCGGACTTGCCTTATGATTACCATAGGTTTGGACTACTAAAAGAAGAATTGGGAGGTTGGCAATTGAACAACAATGTAATGGAAGAATTTGTGAGCAACTGGCTAAAAACCAATCCACTGTTTCTTTTATAATGGGATTGAGAAGCTACCTATCCAGTGGGTTTGTGAATTGGGAAAGTATATAGAAAAATGAGATGTATTCCATTTTTATTTAATTTTATTTCAGTAAATTACCCCACAAAAAAAACAATATATATTTTATTCACCCTCATAATTTTATGATTACAGTGAATCTGTTAAGTCCTATAAATTTTTTGCAGTGATTAGTGTGATTTTCTAGTAACTAAGATTCTGGATTTCAAGTCAGCAGTAATGGAAGCGCATTACTATTTCAAGATTACAAATAACAGTTAAATTAACTCAATACTGATTGTGTAAATTCCTGAGTTTTGAATACACAATGAAGATAAATGTACAAATATTCATTTGCAAGGCTGATGCTGGGTCCAAGTGCAAATAATAGTTTGTACAAGAGGTTTACAAATAAGGCCAAATTAATTACATAATAAGTATGGCAAAAGCTGAAAGGCTCAACTTCACATATAATCTTGACAACCTGGCATATTCAACAAGTTTATGCTGCCATTCTTACACCAATCACATAAAAGTAAATTTATGATTGATCATGATCAATCAATTTATGATTCAGTTTTATTCATGCTTTCTTCATAATTATAAAATAAAAAGTACAAACAAATTACACAATTCATTAAAAAGGATTTTTCTTTCACAATTTACAAGAAAATTGAAAATATTACTACTGAAATGAATATAAATTACAACAAAAACAAAAAAAAACAAAAAAATGGTGACTGTATAAAAAATGTACCAGGCCTTCATTTTGTTTTTCTTCACGTGGGGACTGGATCTAAAGTGTTTAGGTCACAGCTGCACAGACTGACAATAAACAATGTCACTGATAAGGGTGTTTAGTATGTGTTAAGTTTGGAACAGTGAAAAGTTACTGTGTTATTGCATTTTATTTATCTGTTTGCCATGGTTCAAAGATTTAATACAGAACAACATATTTTCATTTGCTGTAGCTAGGTAAGAAAAAAATCAGTTACTCAGTGTTGTGCAGAATTTCATGAATGCTTTCTGCAGATTCATCTGTCAGAAAAATTTACAGTTAGTAAAATAGTGCTTAAATTCAAAATAACAGCATCAGTATTGGACAAAAAAATAAGATACAGGCATCATGTGTTAACAGAAGAAAAATTAGGTGATTTTAGCAAGTTTCAGTTTTATATCAGCACATTCTGCTACAAAATTAATAAATTTTTATTCCTACTAGGTTACTGAAGTGCAATCCTACAGCCCACCTACTTCAAAAGGAGAAATTTTTGCAAAGAAGGTTAGCACATTTTTAGTGCTAACTTTAACAATTTTATGGCAGGGAGGTTGTGGGCAGCAAGGGGGAAAAAATCATGAAGACCTGATACTTATTAAGAATGCATTTTTGTTCTAAAAACCTACTATAAATCAAATTTAACTGATAGCATACCTGTACCATGAAAGGCAATCCTGCAGATCGTCTAGTGGCACACAACTTGGTACCTTTTCCACAAGTGATGGCATCCATGAGCTGATGCAACCAAAAGTGAGGCAACTGGTGTAGACTAGGTGAGGAGTGCCTCCAGAGACGGCTGCACAGCTTACAAAAGCCAACATAAGCTTGTTCAAAAGCACCTCGATGTTTAGTTTCAGCTAGGAGAGTAGCAAGATGAGCACCTATATCTAAAACTTGTACCTCTGTCAACAGACCAACGTTTTTTTCTTCTTCACTGTTTGCTATAGGAGCCCACTCCACTAACTCACCCAGAAACAGTGAAACCTCCTTAACTGTTCTCCACGAACACAGTAGCACCATTTGGGCAGTCACATTTAAAACTGGTTTATCCTCACATGCTTCTTCATCTGGTTGTGGCAAATGCTCTGCACCTTCAATTAAACATGTTGGTCTATTAAAGGTTTGCTTTGCACTGTGGCCCAATAATGCTAAAGTATAAATACTAAACAATAAATGAGCATAGCAAAAACCAACTTTTTACCAATTTAATTTATTAATTCACTGTTAATAACTTCAGAATTATAATTTATATAATCTATATAATAATTATAAACATGTTTTAAGATCAATGTATGATTGAGTTGAACTAACACTCTTTTGCTCCACTAACTTGTTTAAAATGCGTAGGACTGGTTTCACGAACCTTTGTTCGCATAGTCAGCCCACAAGTACACAATGATCCTTATGATCTTAATATATGATTAGCTTCACCGTGCAATGTTCCAATTAATAATTTTAGTTAATAAAAATGTTTGTTTACATTAACAAAGTATTTTAAAAATTATATTAGCACCTGTTAACCTAACGAACAACACACATACATTTTCCAATTTAACTTGCCAAGTCTAATAAAATGCTTTAATTTAATTTATACAAGTATCTATCAACTCTGATGCTGATTTAAATTTACATTCTGGCATGATAAATATTCTTCCAGTACAGTTAGCTGTAAACCTATTTGCCCTTTAATTGTGGGTTATATTACATACAAAAATAAAAAACTATATGACATTTCCCACAGCAAATGCCCTACAACAATTTCGCATTACTTCATTTTTAAAAGGTGGTGAAGGTAGTGCTAAAATGGTGTATATGGTCATGACTATTAAAACAGGGTAATAGTAATGATATAGGAGACATTTCATTATCATCTCTTGTACTAACTTCCCTTTATTAATGTGGGTTTTATTTATATGTGTTTTTTTACATTTGCACCTCAGATGCTATACTTTTTGAATTTATTTCCATAATTCTAGATGTTGCACTGATTTGTTATTTATCTTACTCTAACTAACATTTTAATTTTAGAAGAGTAATGTACATTAATAGTAAATTATTGTGCAGGTGCTGACAACAGATGGAAGCAAATGAAAGTGTTTCGGGAGGATTTTGCATCTCTTTAATGCTATTAAATTTGTCTCTGATGGTAGTTATAAATTAAACAAGTTTACTTTACTTATCAATGGTGTTGGGAATAATTGGTGGTACAGAATTAAATGAGCCCAAGCAGAGTTAGTCCAAATAGGTAATATGGGGGAAAATAGTGGAAAGGGTATTAAAGTACTGGTTCAGGATAAATAGGCTAAAGAAATAAAATATAATAAGGCAATACTTACATTTACAAGAAAGTATTAAAAAAGAGAGACATGGGCCAGTATTCAATTTGGAGATTTTGGAAATAATATTATGTGAGAAATATATGAGGGAATTAAAATTTAAAGGTTTTTTAGAAAGAAAGTTAAGGAATGAAGACATTAGTGAAAGAAATATTTAGAGGCTCTAATAACAAAACATTCATAAGTTATATAAATGCAAGGAAAATATATGGGATGTTGAATTATTGTAATAAAGATGTCATAGAAGGATCTGAATGTATCAGAACAGTGGTCAACTGAAAGGAATAGAAGGAATGATCAATATAAAGATATCCAATGTGTGGAGAGAAGGATATATCTTGGAAAGTTTGTTAGAATGTAAAGAAATTAGTTATGGAGATAAAAATTCTTTTGGAGAAATGGAGAAACCTATCAACAAACGTGGTTGGGAATAAGATACTGAAATTAAATACTGAATTTAAGTTCATAGGAAAAATGTAAATATAAAGAAATAGGAAGTTTATCCTACACTAATGTATTTAACATGTTCACATGGGGGTCTCTGATGATTCCAGTAGAAAATTACCGAGTTCATCTTTGGATGGAACATCAAAATGCATTAGGTTTTTAAATTTTTTAGGATGAACATTTTTTCCAAGTGGACAGCTCTATTGTGAAGTTCTTTCAGCATCTTAACCTCAGGTTTAATTTCATGATTTTTGGTCCAAAAGTGAGCTGCCATTGCTGATTTATCAATTTTCTTAAAACAAATATTCCTAAAGTGTTCTTTTCTCTAATTTTCCCAAATTTCTCTTGGCTTTTCCAATCCTAATGTTGTATAAGAGGAGTTAGTGTGAACATGTTTAATAATTAGTGCAGGACATATTGCCACTCCATTGTCTGCAGCTTCATTAGCACAACTTATTTAAATAGGAAGTTATTTAGGGAAAGTAAATAAATATATACAGATAAGTCATTAAATAAATCCACTGCTATCCTACAAAAAAAAAAAAAAAAATACCAGCAGTAGAAAGTCAGCATTTTACTTTCAAAGTGAAATAATCATACTGTGTATTCTTAAGCATACCTGGCTGAAAGTCCATTGGCAAATGCCCTTCTGGAGATGATGAATTTACCACTGGGCCTACAATTTCATTTAGTTTAAAACACAAGGCCACCAACTCTTTGAAAAGGCTTCTCCAGCATTTGTTGTGAGAAATATAACTGAAATATGCATGGATGGGTGCTATGAATAAAACTTTTATTAAATATATTCAGAGATTATTTTAAATCTATTAATAGTATAGGGGAGGGGAAAATACTCTGCAGACAGTAGGTATATTGCTTAAAATCTAAGAACTGTAAGAATTCACAGGTGATGTTTATATAATGGGCATTAATAGCAAAGTGTTATACTAAAAAGTCACACATGTAAGTGTATTTGTTCTTTCTCATAAAACCAGTCCAAAACAAATGCTTGTGCTTCAGGATATCACTGTAGTCATTTTTGGTGTGTGTAAGTATTGTGCTATTCTTTAAAAAATGGAATAAAATATTAAAGCCAAGATAATACACAAAATTAAGTTAAATTCCTTTGAAAGTAATTAAAAAAGGTTAGAGAAAACATTGAAATATACTTACAACAGATCAATATCAATAAGTAGCTGTCTGATACAAAATAAAGTACCATACATTGGTCCATTAGCTGCAGCTGTTAGCAAGCTTTGAGCTGCTTTTCCTGCTTCATATGAGAGATGCTTCAATAAAATACATGCAGCAAGATAAATAGTACTTTCTCTCACTACACCATCCTCTTCATTTACTGAAAATATGATATAAATTTAATTACCTTTATTATTATCATCATCAATTCTCCAATTTAGTGCTTACTGGAATGTTATATATCTCTCATTTAGAGCTCTTACCAAGGCTTACAAAACATAAATTTTGGCACTGCAACATATCAGCTTTTTTGATGTAGTTGAATAAAACTTGAAATTATTTTTATTTTAATACACTAAAACATAACTTGTCAGGTGATGAAATTTAAGTATGAAGGATTGATAATTACAGTCTGTAGGTATGTATGTGTATACACAGTATTTATATACATAACATGCATTTTTAATGATAAAAAAAAACCACACACACACAAAATTCTGCTATGCAATTGGAAATTGATTTTGCAAACAGGAAGTAACTGCAAAAGTATGGGATTTGAATCCACAAGGTCAATTGTCTACATTAGGTTTTTTCCAGTTTTACCTTATCCTGAAAAAGTTATAGGTAACTTTAAGATTTGCATATTTCAGGCTCATTTATGCACTCATTTCATAAAATGTTCATTCATTATCTCTTTAAATCTTCGTTGTTATGACAGAATGTTACATTGCAACAAAAAAATCATAATAGATGCTCACAATGCCTGCTCTCCAAGTTAGATATGCCTGAATCCTTTTGAAAATATTTTGAGATATT
This sequence comes from Metallyticus violacea, assembly GCA_030762175.1. Lineage (NCBI taxonomy): Eukaryota > Metazoa > Arthropoda > Insecta > Mantodea > Metallyticidae > Metallyticus > Metallyticus violacea. Next base: position 65,215,756 of record CM060835.1, read on the forward strand.
TACCCTCCTGGATATTATGAACTTCCTCCCAGATATTTTGTATCATTTCCTACATGGGTTTTACTTCAGGTACAGCAGTAATTTTATATGGATGAAGATAAACCAGCTGAGTGGCTTTATATGCACTGCTGAAAGATATACTATTGCTGGGCTATCATGTTCAACAATTTTGAATAGAACTATCTAATCAATAGCCTATATCATCAAGTTTCTCCAAATCCAGTTTTTGGTCTTGGCTTCTTATCAAAGTTCAGTAATTTTAAAATTGCATTTCCCAATGGAGATGTTAATCTTAGAAATTCAGAGTGAAATTCTCTCCTACTATTTGTACACTTTCTTTTGCACAACAATCATAAAAAAATAATATTTGTTCTGGCATATGTCTCACTCTTGACACACTTCACAAATATATAATAGAAAGTCTAACACATGCTTCCTAAAGAAATGCAACTGAAAGAGTTGGTAATGCAAACACAACTGAACAATAATAATCGCTTCTGTCAAAATATTAAGAACATTCTTTATGATTTCACTTATTGGAGATTTACTCAGGATATGTTTCATGGACCCTCATCCATATCCTCAGCTGTTCAACAACTGGTGGGTCATTTGTAGAAGTTGTGTTGGTAGGTATTTGAGTTGATTCTGGTGGTCTTGTGATAAACTTGAATAAAGAACTGTCTGCTTCTGGGATGCCAAAATTCATTAAATTTTGCTCATGTTTTTTTTTTTATGTAAATCCTACCCATATGTTTAATTCTTTTGGTTGTTGAACCGTTTTTAATAACTTGATGCCTTTTCTATTTTATCAGTTTCAATCCAAAAACAAGCTGCTACAGCTGATTTTTCTATTTGATTGTAATGGATGTTGCTCCAATGTTCCTTTAACTTAATCTATATTTCTCTTTGTTTTTTCTTACATATATTTTTTCATAATCCTGACAATTAATCTGGTAAATACTAGATTTTTTTCTCTTTGGGCCTGGAATCTATTTTGTTTAATTTCAATAAATGTTTGACATTGTATCAGTTTTGTGGTGCTAAGATGATATTGTACTGCTTGAAAATTTTGAAATTTCTTATTGGCTGATGAGTGGTATGTGAAAATTTTAAACATTTTTTCCCCTGTTAAATCACTCAAAGTTGTGATTTGTTTAATTCTTTTTTGTTTTTGGAATTTTTACAATTTTTTTTCCCTGAACTCGTTTGATTTAACAACTGCTATTTATTATGTGTAGAAATTCATTCTCGTATTCTTATTTGTTCAAAACTGAACTATAGGTATTAGGTTAAAGGAACATTGGAGAAACATCCATTATAAACAAATAGAAAAAAAAAAGCTGTGGCAGCATATTTTTTGAATGAAAACCATGAAATAGATAAAGGCATCAAGTTATTAAAAATGGTTCAACAATCAAAAGAATTAAACATATGAGAAAGGATTAACATAAAAAAACATGAGCAAAACTTAATGAATTTTGACATCTCCAGAGCAGACAGCTCTTTATTCAAGTTTATCACAAGACCATTGGAGTGAACATGGATACCCATCTATAACTTCTACAAATGATCCAACAGCCATTTTACAGATGAGGATGTGGAGAGTGTCCACGAAACATGTCCTGAGAAAATCTCCAATAAGTGAAACCATAAAGTGTTCTTAAAATTTCGACTCAGAAGAGATTATTAATGTGTGTTTCATTGTGTTAATTTTCCAAAATGAATAAATATTGAAACAATTGAGCGAGCTTAATTGCCTGCATCAGCAGAACTTTTAACTCCAATTTAAGAAGAAGTGTGTATCTAGTTAAGGCCAGCTAGTTTCTACTAATACAAACAATCTCTGATTGCTTAGCAAAATGAGGGTACAATATATACATAATATATATAGTACATACTATAAATGAAAATAAAGTAACTTGTAATAAACAATATAGCTAAAATAATAAAAACTAAAGAACCAGAATAGCAATATTTGTGTGACTGTTTCAAAGTTTTATTCATTTCTGCTTCCCTAGTTCTTATTGTGTTAGTTATATTCTTTACGAGTTATTTTATTTTTAAATTTTGGTGAATTTATTCCTTATGTCCCTTTTTTTTTGCTGTTTAATTTGCATTCACTTTTACAGGTTTTCCTATTAACTGCTTTACTGTTTTTTGTTTACTGTATTATTCTTGTCCTCCACTAATGCTTTATTAGTATACTTAAGCTTGCTCTTTTTTTACATTTTCATGGTATAGTAATCATATAAGGTAATGTAATGAAATTTTTGTTTAATAAGTACAAGTATCAATCTAAGCAATTAGCTAAATATAGAGAGCTTGTTGGTTTCCATTCTTACCAGGCTATTAATGCGCTTTGTCTTTGTCTTAATGGTTCATTTGTAAAAAGAAAAGAAAAGGAAGAAAAGAAAAGAGAAAGAAAAGAAAGAGCTATCAGTATGACTGTTTTAATGCTTTATACATTCCTGCTTTAATTCTAAGACAATGTAAACTGTCATGGCTTTTCAAAAAGCAATAGTAAATTGAATATTTTAAGATAAACAATTCTTCTATTAAAGATATAAATTAATTTAATTCAATTTGCTTTTCACACCATTCCATCAATATTTTTATTTCAGAAGAAAATATTTATGGTTGTCCGGCAGACAGGAATGCCCAGTTTCTTGGACCTCATTATTAATCCTAAATCTTTCCTTTCTCAAAGCAAACACATAGTGATTTCAGAAAGCAAGATCAGGGCTTATGCAGGTTATTGTAAGAACTGAAATCTCAATTGTAAGAACTGAAATTTCAATTTCCTAATGATATCAAAAGTTGCAAGCTGTATGAAGGTATACATTATCAGGAAAGAGAAGAATTATTTTAGACAAAAGTCTTTTGTATGTTGCTGGCCTCAGATCCTCCTCTAACACTGCACTATATCAAATACTATTTACAGATTCAGCCTTTTCTCATAATATTAAAAAATTGGTTCCCTTTAATCCCAGAGAGAATATTTTTGTGAGAGTCCACACTTAATTCTTCTTAGCTGGAGAAGATGTTTGCTGTCATTCTTTAGATTCTTGCTTTCCAAAGTTTTGTTTCCTGTGATAACACATGCTAGGGAGTCTTCTCGATCATTATACTTTGTCAAAAAAATTGTGGAAGTCTGTATGCAAATCATCTTGTGCTAATCAGTCAGCATCCGCATGCACACAACTTGCAATACTTAAGAACCTGCATGATGTTGACAGAATATCTGAAGAAATAAATAATGGAATCAGCCCATCTAATCATTACTAATGATCATGCTGGGATGACAAGAACATTGCTCATCATAGAATGATGTTCATCCATTTATAAATGTATGTATCCATATGTACCTTCCTCTCTCAACAATGCAGGCATCTCCATATTATTATAGCATAACCTCAGACCACAGGAATATGTTACTTTCTTGCTGCTCCCCTGCAGTACAAACAGTTAAGGATGCAGCCATTTCAAATATGCTACACCTGTGATTAAGCCTGCCATGACAAATATTTTACATTATCATCACTTTCTCTAAAATCATATTATTTCTGTGCAGGAATATGAAATCCATAGAATTTTTTTTATTTTCCAGAGTATTTAGAGAGTTAAGTAATTTGTTAAAGTTAAAAGTAATTTAGTATGATAGATTACCTGTGCTCTGGTTTAGTTCCTCTTCTAAAACCAAAGAGGTTTGTGAATAGTGAACTAATACACGGAAGATATAAGAAGCTGTTATGCAATCTGGAGGTCTATGACTAGATATCAAAGCTAAACAAACTTTGATCAGTGATTTTACTTGCTCACGTTCCTGTGAATAAAAAGCAGAAATAATATATAAATATAAACAAATATTTAAAAAAATTTAATATGCAATGATTGATAGATTTAGGACAGAATTTGCTTAAGTATATGGTGCAATTTGCACATATAATGTTTGTGATGTACTAGAGAATGGGTGGGCAAGCTGAACCAAATTCAAGTTATTCTATGCCTGTAAAGCACAACAGCAAAGGGTCCCAGTGTATTATCAATTGATTGTGTTATATTATGATACTCTAAATTGCTGCCCATATTTAGAAATAATGTGATTTGAGTTGCAAACCTTTAGTTTGATTTGGCATTACCACCCCTCCTAGGAGTTCCATCATTCCATTATTTTTTTAACTTCTAGAATAGATTATTAAAACATAAACCCAGTAAGAATGCAAATAATAATAATAATAATAATAATAATAATAATAGTTTATTTACCATTTGGTAATTTCAATAAACTTTACCAGAAGAAAAAAGGAGAAATAGGCTTAAAGTCTGTGAATGAAGGGAAACAGCTTATATACATTATAACTATTTTTTCCTTTCATTTTTTTTATTTCATATTATTTTCTATTTCAAAGTCTTATATGCTGTAGAAAGGATGTTTAATTAACCTTTTATATACTCTATTTTTGAATTAATTTATTTTTACAACACTTATTTCTAAAGGAAGTAAATTGAAACAGTCAACAATAAGCTGAAGTAGGACCACAATGTATGAATTTATTTATTTATTTTTTTTTGTGAGCAAAGATAGTCATCACAGCATTTTACCTGTTATTAAATATAATTTAAAAACTGCTAATTTTAAAGTTCTCGACATTAATTTCAGAAATTTACATTATAAAACATGGATTTTTGGCTCAAGTGTGCTATTAAATCCTTAATCATTCCTGAACATATTAACCCAATGAAGGGGAAAGAAAGACACGATGGTTTGCAACATAGTTGTTCTTTCTATGAAAATCTGCAGGAGCTAATATACAAAACTGTATATACATATTTATATATGACAGAAAGATTTTAAATATGATAAGAGATGCTTAGCCTGAGTCTCAAAGGTGCCAGAAATATTGTAAACATGATAAAAAATGCTTAGCCTGAGTTTCATAGGAGCTAAAAATTATCTTCAGTACATAATACAGTATTACCCATCTTTTATTCTTTTTAAGGGACTGGAAGAATACTGGTATAAACAGAGAGAAAGTGTAAATCATGGATTAAGCATATATATAAAAATGTCATGGAAAATGCATTTAGTTTTTTTTAATCTTAATTCCTATATTGACCTCAAATAAAGATCCAATGCAAAGTAATAGTTGATAGTATACTGACTTCGTAATTCTATTCAACCACTGACCAGTTTTAGTATAATTAATAAATGCATACTATACTCTTTTAATTTGCTAATCTTTCTTATTATGGTTTTGAAATAACAAGGTGCAATAAATTTACCTTCTCTGGATAAAACATTTTAATTTTATGAACTGCTACTGCATTTATTATATTAAAATATAAATACTCCAAATGGAAACACAATCATTGCTTCCTACTGAAAATTAGTCCAAAATTGATTTCTGCTTATATCTTTTATTTCTTATGTCTTTCATTTTGTTTTTCCAGTTGATAAAGTTTTTCAAAATTATTTTCACCCCTTATCTACAAATAAGAGATATTTGCATAAAACTTCTACAGCCACACTTGCCTCAGTATTGGTAGGGATCACTTCACTGCATTCATCTTCTTCCTCCTCTTTTTCTCCTCCTCCCCCTCCTCCTTCTTTTTCTCCTTCTCCTCATCTACCTGCAAAAAGTCTTTAATGGTGCAGTTTGACTGCAAAGTTTCCTTTTCTTCTTCCTCTGCTGGTTGCTGATAGTTCCTATGAGTCTTGAAACATTCTGCTTTCAGGAAACAGTTTGTAATTGTGATCTGCTTCATATTTTGCAATGAAGTGAAGTGAAGCATATCCATGACTGAGACATTAAAGGATCCTTTCCAGGATCCATCAGGCATAACCAGGCTCTTTCTATAAAGTGATTTAAAAGCATGTACATGCCTAAATCCATAGGCTGCAGCTTGCTTATATAGTTACCAGGTAGAAGTTCTGACTGCATGTTTCTTAAGTAAATATCAATAAAAGAGCAGGATAATGGTATGAAAAGAAGGATCTTCCTATCATGTGCACCCATTTTTGAGTTCAGAGCAGCTAACTGCTGATGAAAGAGATCTCAGATCATCCAAGGTTTATGATTGGCATTGTGGAGAGCTGGCAATGATTTCACATTTTTGAAGCAATTAAGGCTTTTTTGACTTTCCTATCACAAAGTATCAGAGCTTCTCAGACCAATCAACATTGGCTCCCAACATCATCAAGAGCCTCGCTATGCTAAGTCTCGACCATGGCATTTATCTCTTTTGAATGCCAAAGTTTTGCTGGGCAACACATTAAAATATAGCCCTGTTTCATCTACATTGAAAATGTCCCTGCATTTCTTTTTGCTGGTTAGCTCCTGCATTCTTTCATTTATCCAATGATTCACAGTTTCATCACTAATGGCATTTGATTTGCCACAAAGAGTTTTGTATGTTACAATGTACCTTTTCCTGAATCACTTGATCCAACCATTGGATGCACTGAAATTTTCAAAGCAAAGAATGATGGCCACATTAAGTGTCTTCTCGTAAGAGAGCAGCATTAACTAGGGTGCCTGCTGCCCTTGAAGTTTCAACCAACTTTTTACTATATCTTCCAAATTGTCATATTTTAATATGATGTATATTTTATTTTTTTTTTAATTTGGTTGACATTCTAAAGCATTTGATACTGATACTATGCTTGCTTTGATTTTCACTATTGTGTTCAGTATGGACATACAGAGTTGAAACTCACATGTCATTGCAATTCATGTTCCATGGAAAAAAATCAACTTTTATCAAGATTCAAGCTTTCTCTTCCTTTCTTTTTTCCATTATTGAAAAGTAACCACCGACAATAAAAATAATAACAAGGAAAAGGATAACAAATAAAGAAAGCTAAAGGGAGATTGTGGCAAATGACTAAGGGCTCTCATTTGAAATAGATTACAAAAAAACCATAATAAGTAACAGTATTAAAATACAATGAATCAGCAACAATAGTTTTAGCAACTGCAAGAATAAAATTAATCATATAACAGTAATCCAAAACAAAGAACTTGTGGTAAGATAAAATCAGATCACTTAAGAACTTCACACTCATGCAGCTTTCCAAAATAGAATAACAAATGTTGCAAAATGTGAAAGTAGTTTGATAGTAAGAAGATTGATTCTCTCTTCTTATTTTTTTTTTTTTTTAAGAGAAAACATCATGAGTAATTAAATTCACAAACCTTCTCAGCCCAGGCATATTGTAGTGTGATGGAAAAGCAACAGAGCCATCTATTATTATAAGTTACAGAGTGATTCAGGTAGGTCAGACCCACACAGTAGCCAAAAAATTTATATCTTGTATGATTAGCAATTATATGCAAAGGTGGTTAAATTATAATCTTTGGTGTCACTTTCAAATGACACAACTGCTTTTCAAATTCAAGAATTGGCAGCTTTACATTAATGAAAAATTTAATTGCTGGCTTAGGTCATCTCTGTTTGTACTAAAAATAAATCAACTGATTGCATATTTAGTAATTGTAATTTTGTTTGCCTGCTATCATTATGGACATACCTGTAATTGGAAGATTTGCTATTATGTAAATGTAGCTAACACAAGATGAATTGAAATTTTCAGAATTCTTACTGAATACTTGGAAGAAAATCATGTACCATGGGACAACTGCAATAATGTTTGCATGGATGTTGCTATGGTAATGGTAGGTAAACAACTGTTGCTGAACCACATATAAAGACTGTTGCAAATAAATGCAGAAGCAGTAATAGTATTCTATATCGTCAAGCACTAGTCACAGCAAAAAATGCCAAACTCCCTTATCTTACCTGTTAAGAATCAACTTCACCATCACATTGGCCTCAATAAACAAATTCAGCCTAAATTACCTATTTAATTTTGGGGAAATCGAAAAAATATCAAATAAGAAGAAATTAGGTACAGATTAATTATTTATAATGCAGTAAGGTTACATAGGAAAAAACCAAGAGAAGTATAGGAGTTAGGCTTAAAGAACACTGAAGAAATATCATTATTAACAGCTAGAATAATAGACAGTTGCTCATAATTTTTACATACTGGTAAAATATGTTAATATGCCGTTAAATTTGGAAATATAGGAAAAGATTTTCATAAAAGAATTTGGTTACAAATTTTGACATACCATAAAAAAAAAAAAAAAAACCTGATTCAGAAGACAGTCATCCAGTAGGCAGGAGCCTAGCAATTGATTTACAGCTGATGAAATGGATAATAGCTCAAGAAATATGTTCTGAAGTTTTTATCATTAACAAAATTATAAAGTATAATACTGATTCATGTTTAATTATTAACTTATAATTTTTCCCACTGTAACAGTCCCTAAATTAATTTGATTTACATGATTTTAAATTAATGTTTATATTTAGTTTTTCTGAAACATATAAAATGATAAAAAAATAAAAAACAAATTATCTTTGAAATTATCATCAAAATATGAGTCACAGACATGAAAATGGGAACTGCATATGCTAAATTTTTAAACTTGATTATGTATTCAGTAAATTAAATGTTATTTCTCATTCAAAAAAATAGGATTAATACATTTTATTAACTTACATGTAATTTTATAGTTTCAGCAGGAAATGAAATCAATAAATGAAAAGCAAGGTTTTTATTATTTTCATATGTATCTTTCAGACATTCCCAAAGAATATCTGCATTGCTCTCTGTATATATCACAGATGAATTTGACATCCATTTAGAAACATCTGAAGTGAATCCTAGAATTTCTTGAATTAGTGTCAAAATCTGAAACATATATTCAGTATGCACTTGTTAAACAACCACTTCCAATTCACAGTATTTTTTAAACAAAACAATGAGTGTAAGAATAAGGGGATGGTATTATATCAATATCTTAAGCATCTTAAGAACAACATATACAGTTGTTCAAAAACTAAATACTGAAAAGAATATAAGAATAGTGTAGAAGTACAGCCTCTGGCTCAGTTTTACCTACTGATATTTGCAGTATTATTGTGGTATTATATTAAATAGCACTCTTATTCAGTTAAAAGGATAAAATAAATTTTTACAAACATATCATAATTTATAATTTTTTTCTTAAACCTGTTTTGAAGGCTCTGTCTTCAGCATCAGCTGATCAATGGTAAGTCAAAAAGTCTCAAACATGTTTTAAAGTAATTATAACTCATTAAAATTATTTGTAAAAACCAAACGAGTGTTCTCTTGTAAATTTAAATTCTTTAATTTACACGTAAAAAATCATATATAATTTAGTTACCTGAAGGGAAGAACAACGTCGGCCAAAGTTAGCCCCAGGAAACAAGCTACTGAAACAGAAATCTATCAGCCAGTGCAAAAACATACCATATTTCTGCAGTAATTGCTTTTCAGAATTTTTGCCATCTGATATTTTATCCTTTATTTGCATATTTTTATTATCTTTTAGTTTCACATTCCGTGAAAGTGCCTGGCCACTATCCTTCAGTCTTGTTAATGCCTGGGAAGAGAAAAATAAATTACAAAACCTGCATTTTAATTCCAGTACATTATACTCATGAGAGGAGTAGAGGAAAAAAATTGAATTTTGTTCAAACATAGTGGAAAGTAGAAAGACTCCAATAGATTTCATCACCATATCATGCAAAGAATTACTTCCGAGTTTGAGTTTCCTCAAAGTTGCAACTGTGATAATTTAATAAAGCATTGTCTAATGCCATTAGGACATGCAACTGGATATCTCTTTCAGAAACCAGTCTGTAAAACCCTCTGGACCTTTTTAGGACCAGAAAAAATGAATTTGTGAAACTTCATTAAAGTTTGAGAAAGTCAACCTAATGCTAGCAATCCCAACTACTATAAAAGCCCAACTTAAAACCAAATTGTCATTACAGTTGAGACACTTTCTTTATCTCACATCACTCATCATTCACTTTTCAGCATAATGATATGCCCATTGATCTTATATCTGTATTGAAATCATGAGGGTTATTTGAAATTTTTGAAAAAAAAATAATTTTATTCCTGAACATGGTCTCCAATGAAGTGTACACTTGATTCAGTAAATTTCCAATTTTTCATTTTTCAAAATAGTTATTTTTGTTCTTTCAAAGGAACCAAATTTAAATTTGGGAATAAGTTGCTAGGAGTAAAACAGGACAAATGAGAAATTAATTCGATGTCCAATTTATGCATTTTTTTCACTGTGACATCGAATATGGGATGGCACATTGCGTAACAATCTTGGCCCTTTCCACTCCAATTCATGTTTCAAATGTCCAACAATTCTGCATTACAGACTGCTGTTATTACATACCCTTTTTCAAAAGGTATAACATGATTATTATGAGAATACCTCAAATTAAGGACATCCTTCCCTGTAAACAAAAGATTTTGCCTTCTTTGGCACACTTTTACCAATTATTGCTCACTGCTTCAAATATCATTACAATTCAAGTGCATAATATAAGTTTTGTTAAAGTAACAAATTGCTCAGATTTCAATTAAACACTGCCAAATACTTCAATAAAAGTTTTTTCACATGCATTTTTGGTCACAGTCAACAATTTCAAGGTCCATTGCATACACAGCAATTTCATACACAATTTTTATATAGGATATTGTGCACTTGTTCCAGTTCAGATGCATATTGTCTCAATTATCTTATGCACTTTTACTTGGAAGTATTCCATCATGATATAATGTATTATCTTCTATGACATCTTTCATGCCAGCCTCAATTTAGTATCCAGAGAATGCTTCACTTATTCAGAATTAAGAAGGAGCTTAAATGGTCGTGCACAATTCCCACATACTTCCTACAACTTGGCTTGATCTGTATGGTTTATGGTAGAAGCAACAGTTGGTTGATTAAGATGACTGTCAAATGTTAACTATACATTGCTTTTGGCTGAATATTATTGCCATTACTAGAATGATGCTTGCTAACAATAGTTTCATGTAATTAAATGAACATTTATGATTCTTTTCAATCAACCCTCATTCTTGCCCTAATACTTTAACTAGTACATATAATTCATCATTCCCATTTCTAATTTCACAATCTAAAGAATAAAAGAGCAAACATGCACAGCAATAAATGCAACAGCTGTAACTTACTTTTAATTTTTATAAGGATGGAAACTATGTCAAAATTACTTTTATGTACTGGTTTTTGTAGTGATCATTACTATCATAGACAATAAATAAGCTCATAGAATCCCTGAGGGGCAAGGACCTCCATTTTAATGTAGGGTGAGCTAATCCCTGTATATTATAAATATACATGAGAATAATTAAACAATTTTAATAAAAAATCACCCAAATGACAGTTATTTTTACCAGTTTACTTGTATCTGTTGCTTTCATCATCAGCATGGATTCAATGTCAGTTTTCTCATGAATAACAGTGGCAACAATGAATAACAATTTGGAATATCAAAATTTACCTAATTTCCATCTGCTAAATAACAATAACCTCATTTCCAAATTCATCATATTTACAGAAAGATAACTGCATACTAAGTGGGAAAACTGACAGTGAAACCATACTGATAATGAAGGCAACAGTCCTTGAATCATGCCTAAGTTAGCAAATTAATAAAATTTGAATGATTCATTATCATAAGCATTTAGTTATTGTTACATTTCATCAAGAGAATTCTCACCATTCAAATCTATATATACCTGAGAATCTAACATATTTTTGCACTTTTTTCAGTTTATTAAAAGTCCTATTAGTTTTTATCATTTAGTAAAATAGTTTAGGTTAAAAATAAAAGGATAAATATAGTATTTTTATCTGCATTTAAGAAAGGTAAAATAATTACGCACAAATCTCCTACCTTCTTAAACAGAGCCAGCATTCTTTGCCTCTCAGATGGTACTTGAGTGTTTAAGTTATATTCTAGAAAAATTTTAAGAAGCTGAAGCTCTGATGAAGAAAATGCTTCAGTGCTACGGTGACTTTCCACAATGAGGGCTAAGGCTGCTAGCCTTATCTGAAAGGAAAAAGTTAAAATAAGCAAATGTGTATCAAAATAAAACAAGGTATATTATTAGTCGTGTTTCATGTCTTTTAACACCTCTTCTTCTCTTATCATTTGGCACTACAGCCCAGGGTGAGCCTTGGCCTGCCAAGTGGACCTCTGCTTCCTCTACCTCTGTCTTACGACTTCATTGATAGTGGGCAGTATTGCAGGGGGGCATATGATCAGCAAGTTGGCAACCCACAGGTCACCTATCACCTGGCTTTCGTGATCAACTTTTAACATCTACTTCACTTTAATCTGATCACTTGATTCATAAAGGCAAAAGATTTAGAGCTATCCAACTTCAGATGGAGTGACATCTACATAGTGATAAATCTTAGTAGAAACAATAACATAATAAAAGAGGAAAAATTAAAACAAAATGTAGTAGAGAATAGTTGTGTTACAAACAGCCCAAGGAGTATCACATTGCTGAACAGTGTTTAAAGCTTTCAAACTATAGCATCTAACACACACTAAGACAACCTCTGTTTGTCTATGTTTAAATGCAGTTCATTATCCCAAAATAATGTTTTCTAATAGCCTTTCAAATGTAAGAACTGCTCCTGGGACATTTTTCAGCATTCACAGCTCCTACTTTTCCAATCATCATTGCTACTTTAGAAAGAAAACACAATGCTTTCTAACACTATGTTTTGAAATAATAACATTTAAAAGTGAGAGAAAGCCTCCAATCATAAGTACCAACTTTGGTTAGGGAGATAGTAGTTTTGACTCCCAAGTTTTGAAAACAAGTTGACATTTTTTCTAATATTTAACTAATAAGGCAGAAAATTAGAGGCTCTTAAATAATTATTTATGATAAGGTTGTGTAGTAAAAGGCAATGTTTATGTTTAATCAATTGGACTTCAGACCTTTTATTCCATAATGCTCTGAAATAATCATGAATAATATGGTTTCACATGATTGCATACTTGCAATCTTGATTGTAAAATGAAACTACAATGAAACTACAATGCTGAACAGAGATTCCATTATTTGGTAACCATCTCTCACCTCATTATCTTGATGATAAAGCATCTTTTCCAGCATTAAAAAATCAACCATGCCTTTCCATTTTTGGTCATGGTACTCTTCTTCACAGCTTGTTTTGTTATCAAAAGCTCCTTGTTTATGAGCTAAACATAAACAGACAAGCAAGGTTCTTAAATGTGAAGTATCAGTATGTGTAAGAGAAGTATCTGATGGAAGCATGTGAGCAACTACATCTGGATTCAAGGTCACAATTTTTGCTAGGAGAGACTGCAAGGCATGACGCTGCATTGATGACACTGTGGACATAGTCTTCAGTAGTGGACCAATCCATACAGTTTTCCAAACTTCATCTGAACATTCACTTCTATGCTGGATCATAAGATTCTCAATTGCTGATGAAACCTGTAAACATTTAGCAAAAATATGTTTCTCAGAGATATTTTCTTCTGTGTATGGTTTCCAGTTTGTTAAAACTTCCTTTATAGAATTTATTGATATTTCTAAAGTAAATGCAAATTACCATATTATTAAAATGATTCAAATGCCATTTGAGGCATCAGATGTGTTCATTTATTTAAAAAAATCATAATTATTCAAATATGTATTATGCATTTAACTACTAACCTACTATTATTATGTATTAACCTACATGTATAAAATCTGTGGTATTATTTGCCTAATATTATTACTATAATATTTCATACTTTTAGGATTTTTAGAATTATGATATTCTCCATTCTACGTTTATTATTAGAATGCTTCTATTTTATATTGCCCAAAGAGCTATATGCTTTAGTTTTTCAATATTTGTTCCTTCAGTCACATCATTTCATATGCTCTGCTTTGCACCCCTGAACAAAAGAAGCAAGTACTATAAGGATGATAAATAAAAGAGTGTGGTTCATAAACCATGATATTCGCTTGAAATATAAGATGACAAAATTGCATTTTAGCATACTATATAACAAAGCTATACACTATTGCCTTTTGCACTATGTTTTAAACATTTATTTTTTTGCTAATAATTGGAATTTGATTCTATAAACTGTTTCTTTCAGTTAGCTAAATAAACTGCTACAAACTTGATACAGTCAAATGTACACAGTATGGCAGGTATGTGTTGTCAATATATAATGAACAGATATTATGCTGTTTGTTTAATATTGAGTGATCTTCCAGGAATTCTACATCTCTTTTGATTTTAATTTCAAGAACAACATTCCACAGAATATTGATTCCCTTCTAGACTGTTTCAGTGCACAGCGTAAAAATTAAATTCTCCAGAAATGACTCCATCAAAATGTGCATGTTTTAGTGCAGTTGTTCCAAAATTGTTTCTGTTCAGAACACTTTACTGTATTAGAATTTTCCCATGGCACATAAAGTAAGAACATGAATTTACTTAACAGTTGATGTGCACAATTGAAAAGTGAGTTTTACAACAGTTTTCAGTAAAGAACAAAAAACTTAATAATGGGCAACATACATATACCTAAAGCTAGTTTTTTCTTTGTATGGTTGTTATACATACAATTCTATATAAAATGAAGACTACTGTGACCCAATAAGGGCAGTCAGTCCCTACAAGAAGGAAGGTCATTTTAATCTCGCATGAAGAGGTAATTTACATACTCTGTTGATCCTTAGTTCATTGTCTAATTATATCTCTTTATCAAAGTTTATTGTTTGGTGACCAGTTGTCTTCCTATTGTTTTTACTCATTGCTATATCTGGCTACATTGAACCACTCTCTCCCTGTATGTTCCTTGGAGAGGTTCACCATTTGCACCTTGGTCTTCCATATTAACATATGTTAAATTAAAAAATAGTATTTCAGGGAGAATGGGACATTTAAAATTGTTTAAAAATTGCAGACTAATCTTATTTTTGAACTAAATAGATATAAAAAATAATATAAAAACTAAAGCTATACAACATTTATTCTGTTCTTATTGTAAGGTATACATGAATGAATGAACTTATTTTTCATATATCAACATACAGAATATATATAATAAAATGAACTCCAAAAAAACCAATTGAAAATTAAAATACAACAAATACAATCAATGCCTTTGGTAATTTTACAAGGCACTAATGCCAATCAAAATTTAACAAACAAGTATGTAATTAGTAACATCTTACATGAGAATATATTACAATGTAATATATACATAATTATTACAGAACAGAAAAAATTAAATATTCATTAATGCCTGTTTAATTGGCAGTAAATTAACCACTGCCTGTACTTAACTGCCTGTATCTTCAGGTGTTGATCTATGTACTCATAAGACAAAATGTTTAACAATGTTTATGAAATAACAATTGTGCTATTTCATGCATTTTAGCAATATCATTACCTTCAATACTTAAATCAAAATAAGATTCAGGTGAGAATTAAACAAACATTTTCTTTTGATCTGTAATTGCAACAATAACATAAAAAATCACTACAGATAACAATAGTGTAATAATAAGTAGAATATCAGTCATAATGTTATTAAAAATTAATTAAACACCTGAAGTAAGGACCAGTTTCTCATGCTGGTATATGCTCTCTTATAGCAGATTCCAAAGGAATGAAGCTATTGTGGCTGTACCCATGAAAAATCTATTTATTTTTTTTAGTGAACTTCATAGGAATATAAGCTATTAAAAATGTAAGATTTTTTAATAATCTATCCACATCTGCATCGATCATACCAACTAAGCACCTACAATTAAAATAGAAAAAAAAAAAATAAATAAATAAAAGTAATCTATAATATGCATATACACAATAATATATGTGTGTCATTAATGCTCTAGTGATTCCAGTTTTTGTTTTTTCTCCACCATTAATTAACAAATGATTCATCAAGTTTGTTAATGACAAAAGTGGACCATTGGGAATGGGGTTTAACCTAAAGCAAAATTTTTAAAAAAAAATGAAAAATCACTATAGTGCTGCAATTTTTGCTTTTTCTCAATGAAACTCTCAATTTATTTTCTTTACAATAAATTGACAAAATTATTTTTTGAAAATTATGGCAATCAGACCATTAGGATTAGGGGTATACCTGAAAAATTAGAGGAGGTTAAAGCAAAATTTTAAAATAGCTATAGCTGCCTTTTAAAATTTTTTAGAGGAAACTTGATATATGCAATTGATATAAAATGTGAAAAATGGTTTCTGAAAATCAGGGAAATTGGAGTGGAGGTTTATCTGAACTCCAAAATTTAAAAATTGATCCAGCAGCACCAATTCTTTCCACAATAAAGTTTGGCATACATAATTTAAATCAAATAAGAAAAATTGTTTCTGAAAATCAATGAAATCAGATTATTAGGAGTGGGGTTAAAGAAAAATTTAAAAATTGCCCTAACGGCTGCAATTTTAATTTTTTTAAAGGAAACTCAATATATGCCATTGAGATAATATACGAAAAATAGTTTATAAAAATCTGTGAAATAGGACTAATAGGAGAGGGAGAATGAGTTAACCACAATTTAAAAATTGCTCTGGTGGCATTAATATATATTTTTACACAATGAAACTCCATATGTAACATTGATATAATAATTAAATAAAATGGGAAAAATCGAGGAAATCAGATTATTAGGAGTTAGAGTTTACCTGAAACCCAGGATTTTATATTTACTCTAGCAGCACCAATTGCATAACAAAACTCCATATGTACCATTTAAATAAAATAAGAAAAATAGTTCCTGAAAATCAGGGAAATCTGGCCATTAGGAGTGGGGGTTTACCTGAAACCCAAAATTTAAAAATTACTCTAGCAGTACCAATATTTGTTTCTTCACAACAAAATTCAGTATATACCATTTAAATAAATAAGAAAAATAGTTTCTGAAAAATAGGGAAATTGGACATTAGGAGTAAGGTATACATGAAAACTGAAATTTGAAAAGCACTCTTGCATTTAATTTTCCCTATATTGTTTTAAAATAAAAGGAGAAATAATTCAGCATTCAAACTGTATTTATAATGATACCTATGTTTTATATTTAACAAAAGCAACATCATTAAGATAGCAAATGCAAAATATTAAACTAATATGTGTTTGAAAATTATATTTGTGTGTAAGAGCGCTCTGTAATAATCTTCAGAAAACATTTGCATTACCTGTGTTTACTACAATAACATTTAAATTAAATCTCAAAGCCAATGAAAATCAATGAAACCTTTGATTGTTTATTGTTGATTGTGTATATTTGCTTACTATAGTATAATTGTTTATAATAGTAACATTTTTTCATTTTATTGAAACCTATGAACATCTTCTTCTGAAATACACATTATAACTCAAAACCTTCAGTTATTTTTCTCTAATTTAGTGAATGTAAAGATGATATGGTCTCAGTTCATAAATATGGTTATATTTAAAAAAGTTTAAAAATATCCACATATTATAGTTTTGGTTATTCAGTAATGATATACTTTATTTAATTAATTGTATATCATTAATTTTTGTGGTTTAATCTCAACCACAACAACAACAAAAACAACAATAGCAACAACAACAACAACAACAACAATAATAATAATAATAATAATAATAATAATAATAATAATAATAATAATAATAATAATAATAATGTGATCTCTCTTTTGTGATACTTGTAGATTGCAAAAATTCTAATTTTGTACCTCAATTTCTTTGTACAAAATCTATTTCAGACCAGTTAAAATTTCTTTCCTAAGGGAAAGTTTTAAATTTTAAAATGGTTAAAATATTCAACACTCTTAAGTGTTTAAACTCTTTAAATTTCCAAAATTGAGGACACATTTCATGAATATCGTTCACATTGTCAACTGCATGACTAACGAGTCAAGCTGGGTTGGACAGGCAGGTAACTATAAGGGGTACTGGTGGTCTATGAAAGAACTTACACAGAATGTTGTACACTTCCAAAATTTCAAAGTTCGTAAATCTGCATTCATTTTTCTTAATACAGATATTCTCCCATATGATCAGTTCTTTAAAAAACTGGACAGCTCTCAGTAAATTAATATCTTTATCAATTTCTTGGTGCTCATTCCAAAAATGTGCCGCTACAGCTAATTTTTCTATGTGTTTGTGTCTAATGTTTCTCATGTGTTCCTTCCTTTTGATACCAATGTTTCTCTTAGATTTCCCTATGTATACCTTTTCAAAGTCCTTACAATTTATCTGATATATCCCTGATTCTTCCTCTTTGGGTCTCATCTACTTTGTTTAGTTTCAATAATTTCCCAACACTATATCTATTTTGAGAAGCCAATATATTATTGTACTGATTAAAAATTTTTTGAAATCTATTATTCAGTTGTGGATGGTGGGATTGGAAAGGGTCATTGATTTCAAAAACAATGTTCATAGAATCGAAATATAGTTTTTATTTTTACTAATTCCACTCAAAGGCCAAAGATTATTCACCAATTATCATAGACAGAAAGTTTGAATGTTGTGGGGGCAGAGAATTTGTGTTCAGAGCTCAACAATGGGACTCTGATTTCAGCTGAGGTATGACACTGCCATTAAAGGCCTCACAATTTAGGATCTTAGACGAAAATGGGGCTGAATATATGTCATTAATTCACCATTTATCTGCACTAGCACAGTTGCTGAATACTTATGACAGATGCTTAACTCAGTTCTTAGTAGATGCGAACAATCATAAATAATTTAATATCACTCTTTCAGAAACTGCCTAATGCTCGCAACAAATTTATACAAACTTTACGACACTTGTCTGTCTCTGCAAGCGACTGCTATGAAGCGAGACACTTACACTGCTAGTCGACTTACTTCACTGAGCGACTCTTCACAACTTCAAGCTTTTCATCAAACCTGGTTTAGATCCAGATACAACGCTTTTGGAGTGGCTTAGATCTTAGTAATTTCAGTATTGTTATTAATCTTATGTGTTCCTTATTGGCTATATGATACATACATGCCTTGTGGGATTTATCCCAATTGGCGGGTCAGTTCACATCTTACTTGACTTGATAAATACACACGAAGCTAAAGGGGGGGTTTTCAAGATTCATGTCTTGACCTACTTGGGAACAAATACTTTTCCCTCATGTAGCCTCAATTCAAAACACATGTTCCATATATTTATTAGTTACTGAAAAGGGATGGCATGTTTTTCTGTTGGGAAAACTTTAAGGCTTTCTAGGATCAAACAATAGAAATAGCGTCTTACCCTTTTTAAGAGTAAAAGAGGTTTCCGTTCCCCTTTCTTTTAATGCATTACTTTTAAGAAAAGGGTCTTGCAGGATTTTATTATGGCTGATCATAAAATTCCTTATTGTTAACATTGAACCACTTCTGCCCTTTTTCTGCCGAAACCTAAAGAAAAAATACATGTATCGAAAATATGAAATTGTAAGATGTTTTGGCAAGATACACATTACTTTTGATACTGAAATATGAAGGTGTCACATATCATAGATGTTTAATTCTACATATTGTACTTCTGATTATATCAGAATTTAAATAAGGTAATCATGATCTTAGGAACCAGAAAGAATCTGTTTCATAATTTTCATATTACAACCACTGATAGAATTAGTTGTTCTGCACCAATATGATGTTTTTTTATATTTTTTATTCATATATAACACATATATGCTGGCAAAATATTGTTGGGAAACACCTGCTAAGAAAAATCTACCTGTTTATTCATATAATTTTTTCAAATTCCAGTAGAATTTTCACAATCATCCAAACATGTTTTAATTATCAACTTTTAAGTGGCAGTTTAGCTTATTTGGAAGCATAAAGCCAAACTTTCACACTGCAATTTCTCATTGACACATCTAGCAATATAAAGCAAAAAATCCATGTAACTATTATCATATTACATTTGCACTTCTTTACATTCCAGCTACTAAGTATTTGGTACATCCCCATTAATTTTACTCCTAGAATGTTTGTTAATATTTGATAAAAAGGTTTGTCTGTTTTTAGAAAGATAAGAACAACATCTTTTAATAGTTTACTTGATCACATTTAGATAGTTGGCAGGAATAAGTGAAATGTGAGAGCAAATAGAAGATTAAAAGGGAACAAAACAAGTTGCATGGATAGAATACCTGGGGAAGGTGTGGAGTTTAAACAAGAATAAATTGATTTTATTAGTTAGAATATTAAACTTCAAATTAGAAGGAGGTAATGTCCCAAGGAGTTGAAGAACAGCAATAATGGATCCAATATTTAAAAAATGGGGATGTGAACAATTACAGGGGTATTGGCTTGTTGTCAGCACTAAGTAAAATATACACTGGGGTCTTGACTGAAAAATTGCAAAATTGAGCGGAAGAGGAGGGTAAATTATCAGAAATTCAGGGTTTGAGGAAGAGTAAGAGAATAATGGATAGTACTTTTGTGATAATTACAATGGTAAATAAATATTTTAGCAATATTTAAATGAGGAAGGTTATATATGTTGTTGGTAGATTTGAAAAGGCTTTTCACACAATAAATCATAAAGCACTGTGGACCAAAAGGAGTAGCAAGGAAATAAGTAACAGGTTCATAAGAATATTACAAGCGATAAATACTGATAATGGTTTTTGTATATGCATTCCAAATAACTAAGTGCAAAAACTATTCAAAATAATATAGGGCTAAGGCAAGGCTGTAAGCTATATCCTGTACTTTTTAATTTGTTCATTTATGATATTCTAGAAGCAATTGAGATGGCTAATAGACATGTTCCAATAATTAATTACATAAAAATGCCTGGTTCTCTTAACCAGTCAATAAACAATGTTGGATTAATGAAAGTAATTGAAGCACTAGATAAATTCTGTAGGAAATGGAGTATAAAAATTAAATAAGTATTATATAAGTAAATAAAAAATTAAGGATTCAATATTAATTAAAATTGGAATCAAATACAGTGAAACACAAATCAATAATATTTTCTGACTCAAATATTTAGAACACTCTTTATGGTTTCACTTACATGATATTTACTCAGGACATCTTTCTTGGAACAATTGTCTCCATCCTCAGCAAGCTGTTAAATGACTGCTGTTGGATCATTCATAGAAATTGAATAGGTAAGTATCTAGGTTGACTCGGATAGTCTTGTTATAAACTTAAATAAAGAGCTGTCTGTTTCCAGATGTTGAAATCCTTAAGGTTTTGCTCATTTTTTTTTTTATATAAATCCTTTCCCATATGTTTAATTCTTTTGGTTGTTGAATAGTTTTTAATAATGTGATGCCTTTTTCTATTTCATGGTTTTCATTCCAAAAATACGCTACTACAGCTGATTTATCTATTTGTTTGTAACAGATGTTTCTCCAATGTTCCTTCAACCTAATGCCTATATTTCCCTTTGTTTTTCCTATGTAGATTTTTTCACAATCCTGACAATTAATCTGTCGGTCCTGGTGATGTAGTGGTAACCACTTGCCTTCTAGACCCAAGATTGCAGGTTCAAACCCGTCCAGGATCAATGGATTTTTTCAGGTGTAAAAATCCTAAGTATGGCTTCTTTTGGAAGGGAAGTAAAGCCATGGGTCCCATGTCATACATTTATGGCACGAAAAAGAACCTCAAACCTGAAAGAAGAGGCTTCTGAGTCAAAATTTGTTGGCCGTTTCACACCCTGAATTGAATGGGGCACTGAAATGTTGAGGAGCGTCCATAAATAAACCAAATCAACAAAAACTGACAATTAATCTGGTAAATACCAGATTTTTTCTATTTGGGTCTGGAATCTGTTTTCTTCAATTTCAATAATATTTTTACACTGAGGTGCTAAGACAATACTGTGCTCCTTGAAAATTTTTTTAAAATTTCTTATTGATTGACAGGTGTTTTTAAATGTTTTTTCCCGTGATAAATCATTGAATGTTATGATTTGTTTAATTATTTTTTCTTTCCGGAATTTTTTACTTTTTTGGTTAACCTTCTGTTTGCTGAACCCATTAGATTTAGCTGCTTCTATTATATGTAGATAGATATTCATTCTTGTATTCTTCTTTGTTCAGTGGTATATTTATTAGTCTGTATGTCATGCTGTTGAATGCAGCTTCTTTACTTGCAAATTACAAATTCAAGTTTACTATTATATTTTATCATCTTCAGATCCAAAAACGGCAACATATTATCTGTTTCCATTTCGACAGTGAACTTAATTATTTAAATCTACAAGAGCCTACAATTAAGTTCACTATCAAAATGGAAATAGATAATATGTTGCCATTTTTGGATCTGAAGATAATAAAATATCATAATAAACTTGAATTTAGCATCTACAGAAAGAATACACATATACACAATTATATCAAAGCCAATGGTTTCAATTCAAGATCACATAAGGAAGCAGCATTCAACAGCATGACATACACACTAATAAATATGCCACAGAACAAAGAAGAAAACAAGAATGAATATCTACACATAGTATAAGCTGCTAAATTCAATGGTTTCAGCAAACAGATAATTAACCAAAAAATTAAAAGATTCCAGAAACAAAAAAGAATTAAACAAAGCATAACTTTGAGTGATTTATCAGGGGAAAAAACATTTAAAAAGTTCACTTACCACCCATCAGTCAATAAGAAATTTCAGAAAGTTTTCAAGCAGTTCAATATCATCTTAGCACTTCAAAACCAATACAAACAACTATATAAATCAGCTGTGGCAGCACATTTTTGGAATGAAAACCATGAAATAGAAAAAGGCATCAAATTATTAAAAACTTTTCAACAACCAAAAGAATTAAACACAAGGGAAAGGATTTATATAAAAAAGCATGAGCAAAACATGAATTTCAACATCCCAGAAGCAGACAGCTCTTTACTCAAATTTATCACAAGACCACAAGTGTCAACCCAGATACCTACCCAACTTCCTCAAATGATCCAACATCTCAGAAGAGATTAAAAATTAAGGTATTTAAGAAGGGTAGCAAGATAAGAAAAGATTTTTTGTTGATTTGGTTTATTTAAGGACATTCTTTAACATTTCATTTCGGGCTTGAGGTTCTTTTACATGCTGTAAATCCATGACATGGGACCCATGGCTTTACTTCCCTTCCAAAGGAAGCCATACTTAGGATTTCTATGCCCAAAAATATCCATTGATCCTGGCGGGGAGTGAAC
Source organism: Metallyticus violacea (assembly GCA_030762175.1). Classification (NCBI taxonomy): domain Eukaryota; kingdom Metazoa; phylum Arthropoda; class Insecta; order Mantodea; family Metallyticidae; genus Metallyticus; species Metallyticus violacea. The sequence continues at coordinate 65,238,873 of CM060835.1, forward strand.
CTGCAATCTTGGGTTTAGGAGAAGTATGTTACCACTACACCACCAAAACCGACTAAGGAAAGTTGAAAAGTGGTACTGGCAAGGAAGAGAAACTGAAGTGGTTAATAAATTTGATTAGCTGGAAGTAAGATTAAATAATAATGGGGAAGGGACTAGGGACTGATGCAATCAAGGTGGAAATTTTGTACTTTGTTAAATTTAGATAAAGGTGATAGTATAAAACCAATTATTGTGTTATGAGTTCTGTAATTTAGGAGTCTACCTAAACTGTCCTTGACCAGACAGTGGAGGCCGCTTCATAGTTTGTATTTATATCTTGTATTTTTCTTAGCACTCAATAAATTCAATATTTATTTCTAAAAAATAATAATGGCGAATATTGGTTTAGTATTAGAAATTCAGATGAGCAGAATGGCTTACATGTCTGAAAATCCAGAAAAGATTAAGTCAAGGGTAAACTTGGCTCAACAGGACTGGATAGATTTGGGAAAAATATTGGTTTTGGAGAAATTTGGAGAGCTAAAGAATCATTAGAAAGTGGTTTCTGGAAAGAAATTAAATTAAAAATCGAAGATATTGAAAGGCAAGATATATTTGTTAGCTTTCATTTCAAAAATTCATTGAATATGTATAGTGATTTGAAATCAGTGCGGAGTAGAGAAGATAATGTTTATCAGGATGATAAAGCAGCAAGAGAAGGTTTTGCATTGGCTAAAACAGAGATTATGAAATCAAAAAGATTAACAATATGGAGGGATTTAGAAAATTTCCCACTTTGTAACTGAAAGGATAATAATTGGCATATATTATTAGAATGTGAAGAAACCAAAATTCTTAGAGAGAAACTAAAAATGAAGAAGTGGTTCAATTTGCAAAGAGAAATCAGGAGGAAAAATAATGAGTGTAAAATCAAGAAAGAATACAAAGGAAATAGGAAATTATTTAGGTAAAGTATGAGCCAAATGGCTCAGGAACATTACTAAACAAGATAATGATGAAAGTAATATCAGATATTGTACTTACAAAGTTGTTGACAATGGAGTGGTAATATATCCTAAACTTAGATATTCATTTTTTTACACTTAACTCCATTTATTTTTATGTATGTAAATGGAGTTTAGTGTAAAAAAATTAATACCTAAGTTTAGGATAATATCAGATATTAGACATAAAGGGAAAATAAGGCCCAACAGTTAAATAGTGATTTGCAAATGATCAATTAGGTGAGTATTATTAAGCATTTTTAAGTATTTTGGTTAATATCAGTTTTGGTAAAGTTAAATTTTTAGATATTTTGTTGGTTTAAGAGTAAATAGGTAATTTAGAATTGTATTTATTTTTTATTTTTTATACAAGTATATATAAGGATAATATCAGATATTAGACATAAAGGGAAAATAAGGCCCAACAGTTAAATAGTGATTTGCAAATGATCAATTAGGTGAGTATTATTAAGCATTTTTAAGTATTTTGGTTAATATCAGTTTTGGTAAAGTTAAATTTTTAGATATTTTGTTGGTTTAAGAGTAAATAGGTAATTTAGAATTGTATTTATTTTTTATTTTTTATACAAGTATATATAATGATGGTTAGTATTGTAGCCTTGTCCCTTGGATATTCCATCAAACTATTACTGATGAACTGGGAACTAACTTAAAAATTAATAATAGTATTTGGTTATTTGTAAAACAATGAAAATATGTAAATTTTAATTGTAATGTTGTTTGTGTTTGTTGGAAACAAATTCATTCATTCATTTATTCATACCTGATCACAACACTATTCAGTTGATTCAATCTTCAATAAAGCAGGAACATAGAGAGAGCTCTTAAATACAAATACCAAATACTGGAAAAATCTGTCATATAATAATTAGAACATCTCATTACTAGATTCACTTTGATGAAATGTCTGCCTGCATGTCAAGTTAAAAAATTGACTTCTACATTGCAAATACTACAAATACTACAATTCCGGAATTAATAAACTGTATTTAAATTGTTATATAAAGTACCACACAGTGCTTTTATTGAAAATGAAAAGTTAGCAATTAGTAGCATTCATTAGAGGCCCTATCATCATATCAGCAGATTACTCATCTCATTCTAACATCACATGAACTAAATATTAATTCAGTGAAAATGGGGAAATATTTAATGGTACCCATGTAAGACAGCCACAGTTGCACAAGTGGGAGCAAATAGTTTAACATAATGAAAGAGCAATTAGATGAAAGCAGTCTGTGTCAAGACAATCTAGAGAAAACTACTTATAATTTAATAAAGAATACATATAGCATGTAAGTCTTATTTTGCATTTTTTACAGGGATCTAATGCTTTTTACCTCAAATGGGGGTTTATCTTAAATTAAGGTTTCAGAAAAATGAGCACATTTTCTATAAATCTTTGTCTATATAAGCAAAAATGATACTAAAATACATTATTTACATGAAAACAATAACCAAATGGATTTGTACCTTACATACTGTAATGAAATTACATAACTTTTTCTATGCTATACATGTTTTAGTCCTAAGTTACAATTTCCTACCATTTATATAAAAATGTCAAAACATACACAACATAAATATTTAATATTGACAACAAGACAAGAAGATACTTTGCCTATATACATAAATAGTGACATGTATAATTATAATACTAGACATAAGAATAACTTCCACATAATTAATGTAAATTTTAAACAAACTTATAAAGATCCATTAATAAAAGGTTTGATATTGTATAATAAATTACCAACACCAATTAAGGTGCATATAGGGAATAAATTTAAATGTGAGTTAAAAAGTTTCTAATAAATAGATGTATATATGGATTAGATCTATAAAAAGTAATATAATAAGGGATTGTGTAATATAGATGTGTACGAGCTATAATAATGTAATAAGGGACTGTTTTTTATATGTAATTTGTAAATCATTTGTACCTTGTGAATCATTTTTGACAATGTCAGGCACTTGTAATGAGTCTATTGACAGTAAATAAATAATTACTATTATTTATACAACTTTCACTGTATTCATTTTTCAAAATAATCAATGACAGTAGTTTCCATTTTAACACCATTGCATTTTAAGTTCAAAATGTTCATCTCATTTATTTACTCTATAACAGAGTTGTCCACTTTAAAATAAGCATCAGAACAATGTCTATATAGGTAACAGTTTCACTGAATGTTGATGGTTTTATCTCTTCATTCATATCATATTCATCATTACTATCATCATCTCCATCATTCTGCTTCATTTGGGGAAAGGGTTTTTCTTTTTACTGTCATAATAAACTTTATTATAGCTGACTTAATGGAAATAATGTGCATGAGCAAACTGAAGCCAAGCTGACAATACATACCATACACTACAAGAAACAACCAAACACCAACACAAACTGACGCTATGATGTTAAAGTGCAAATGAAGTCAGCATGTGTGGAAGCAAAGCAGCATTGGTTTCAGCAGTGTAACATTGCCAGTCTTCAGCTTAGCTTAGTCCATGACTTTTGTTATTTAAGAACATTCATGTCTGTCACAGCCACACTCAGTAAGATTGGATGTATACATCTGACATTTTCCAACACTAAATGTGGATTTTTAGCACAAATTATGCTAAATCAAATATGAAAAAACATTGTTCCTATGGAATAATTTTCAGGACCCAACATTTCTTGCGTTAAATATGGGTTTATGCTAAATCTAGGCCATACAAAATCAGGGTTATGTCGTATGTAATCAAAAAGTGAATTCAATTTATACCTTAAAGGAGATGGCAACAAAAGAGCAAGCTTATTAAAGATGCTTCTGCATTACTTGTCACCAGCTATTTGTAGAAGAACTTTAAATTAAGATTTCACTGCATATAAAAAATAATACTAAATAACTGAATTTTCGCAGTAAAATTTGAATTGATGCTTGGGATTTGTTATAACTAAGAGGTACTCATATTTATAAAAGCCTAGCTGTCTTTTTAACATTCTTCATTTATTATTTGTCTCCCTTTTATTCAAAGTACCAACATTACATAGGTTATAAATATTGTACTTACGAAGTGGTTGACAATGGAATGGTAAAATTCCATTTACTTACATAAAATAAGATACGTTTCCAGTTCCAAAATTACATAGGTTAGTTTGGCTGAAAAAAGAGCCATGGCTCTATAAGCAAAAATTCAAGATCAATAGAAGAACTTGTGTTCACATTATGTTCCCGCCTCTCCCAGTACAATCAACATTATGCCATATCCTGAAATTTAGCATTTGAAATTCTTTACATCTGTGGGGAAAAAAAACAAATTTTTCAGAAATTAAAATTCAAGATTAACAAGAAGAAAAACACTTTTCGGATATTATTAATAATTATAATAATACACCTGGAAGTCTATCTTAAAAATAAAGAAAGTTACACTGACTTCTCTATGTTTTCTTTTCTGTTATGTACACATAACAGAAGTTTCCCTTTGAAAATACTTGTTTCTGGTGTATATTATCTTCACTATGGCAGCCACAGTGCAAAGGTCATAATAAATTTAACAATGAATTTTAACAGGCAAGTACAGACCTGTAAAATAATGGGCTGTAGGAACTGACAGATTGTTGAAGGTTAGCTATAATGTGCTCATCATGGAGGCAGATGGGCAAGTTTTACCCCCTGTGGTGCCTCAGTATTAAAAGCGGGTGTGTAAACACCATTAAAAAAAAAAAAAAGCAATTTTAGTCTTATATACTTACATAAGTAATCATTGTGGTATCATTCATGGCACATAAAAGATTTTGCACAATGTTTGGAATGCTATCTATGAGAGCTTGACAACCTATCTCACTTCCCAAAGTGGCAATTCCTATGTATTTTGATTTTCGATCTTCTGGAAGCAGTACCACTGCATCAATTACAATGGATAGCATACTGCATTCTTCATCTGTTGAAGAAAAAGCAATAAAGCTCTGTTTAATACCTCAAAAGAAAATATTAACTCATTTAGTTTCATTCATTAGTAATGAAGTACAGACAGTGCACAAACATAAACAAATACACATGTTCATTTCCACTTTCTTGAGACTCGTGTGCTTGGCTCCAATGAATACAAAACAGCTATCTGTTAAAACAGTTTTAGTTCTAGTTTTTCTTTTTTTAATATGAATGAGAAGATAATCTAGAGATGGGATTTTTTTTTCAATTTCAGATTCCATATTTGACTAAAATTTTCTTTTATATAGCCCTCTCATTATCATTTATTATCTAACCATATATAGTAGCAAAATCTATTCTGAAGGATTAAAAAAAAAATTGATTTTCTCATCTCTGTAATGATATATATACACCACTAAACTTAGAGGCATTAATAGGCATTGCCATTTAATGACTAAATAAATTTAGCAGTATTTCATAGTTCAACCACTGTGTTGCTTAAACAGGGCAAATCTTATAGAAGCTCCCTCTGAATAGAGTTTTATTGTATTCCATTAATTTGTGCATATAAATGCTCAAATGACCATATCCTAAAGTTCAACTTTTCAAAAAAGACTTAAAGCCTCAAACATCTAAAAATTGACACATGATGAGCATGAACATACTGGAAGGATATTTTTACCTTGAAACTTACTGTTTACAATTTCAAATAGTTGTATATAAACAAAATTTTTCAAAATTATACACAACCACATGGTAGCCAAGGTTGCTAAGACACAGACTTGTAAACAGATGGTCTGCAATTCAATACCTGCCAGGACCACCATCCCTGACTGATGTTTTCTCCAGATTTTCATCTATCTTAATTAATAGTGGCAAGACACCCTAAAATTAGATTTAGAATACTTCTTTTCCTCCCCAAAAAGAAATTCATGGTGTAGTATAATGGGCAACCAATATTTCTGTGACATTTAGTTTAATAAGTTCTACATAAAAATTCAAGAACTGCAAATCTCATTACATTTATGAAACGGTATCCCAATTTCACTCTGCTTACACATTTACCAGGATATAGACGGTAGGTCCATAAGTTTCCAGCCTGACCGATAAGGATTATCCCTTCACAAAATCCTTATCTGGTGCCATACCTTATTTGTTAAGTAAATAATTGCAGCTGTAACTTCTGCTCTGCTGTGTTCAGTTGTTCAGTTATAGTTGAACAAAGAAGGCTATGTGTAGAAGATTGTGACATGTACAAAATGGAGTATCCAGCTGTTATTAAGTTCTTCACAAAAGAAGAACTTACTCCAAATGAAATGAACAGCAATTGGATGGTGTATATAGGGACATATCCCCTCATATTCTATCATAAAAAAATGGGCCAAACTTTTTCAGATAGGTCGAGAAAGCATTGGAGATGAAGAGCATGTAGGTTGGCCTTTGGAGGTGCTGACTGCTGAAAACATCACTCTTGTGGAAGGAAAAATTATGGAAGACTGGCGGCTCAAAGTTACAGAAATAGCAGCAAGTTGGGTCTTTCTAAAACAACAGTTCTTCATATTATTCATGAACATTTAAACATGAATAAGATTAATGCAAGATGAGTGCCTAAACTTCTTTCCTCAGTCCAAAAGCTGTAAAGAGTCATCTGTTGTCAGGCATTTTGGAGCTCTGCCGTGGCAAGGAGAGAGGAGTTCTGCAAACCATTGTTACAGGAGATGAAACTATGGTCCTCTACTATGATTCCTTGTCTAAAAGAGAATCAATGGAGTGGCATAAACCTGGCAAAATACCGCCTCTAAAGGCCAAGGTTACTCAGTCAACCAAGATGATCATGGCCACAATCTTTTGGGACTATGAAGGAATACTTTTCATTGACTTCAAGGAGAGAAACACCACAGTAAATGGTGAGTACTATGCTGCATAGGCTACACCCTCCCCTCAAAGAGAAGAGGCGAGGAAAGCTGAGTGGTGGTGTACACTTTCTTCAAGACAACGTGCCTGTGCACACAGCTCTTGCTGCAAAGGAAGCTGTGAAGAAATGTGGCTTCAAGGAGATAGACCATCCATCCTACAGCCCAGATATAGCTCCCAATGACTATTTCCTCTTCTCAAAACTCAAGAAGGACCTTAAAGGAAGGAAATTTAGTGTGGAAGAAATGATGAATGCTGTTTATGTCCATTTTGCTGACAAGGCTTCAGACTATTTTTTGGGGGGAGGGGGGTTGAAATGTTAATTCAAAGATGTGATAAGTGTATTGCAATAAAGAGTAATTATATTGAAAAGTGAAATATAGTTTTTATCTTTATCATATCTAGAAAATGGTTGGGCAAGAAACTTTTAGACTTACCCTCCTATATAGCTGAATTCATCATTATAATATTATAATGATTATTAGATGCATCTAATTATGAACAAACTTCAAAAACATAAAGGTTCCATTTTGCATTTTAAATATTTTAATGGAGCATTTTTTCATATGTAACATTAAAACTTGTCTTGTAGCAAGTAGATTTTATAACCAAGCTATTCTGCCAATCAATCTGCCCTCTGTGGAAAAGGAGATGGCCAATATTGCTACTTACAGTATCACATGGCTGCAACTGCAACTAACTAGGGATTTTCATTTGCAAAATAATAGTATAGCACTATATTTTTAACTTAATAGTAGTGAAAAACATATTAAACAAAACAAAACAAAAAAAAAATCAAATCAAATCAAATAAAAAAAATAATAATTAATTTAAATTTTTTTAATAACCATTTTTGTTTTTCAATTAGTTACCCAGTCTGTACATAATATAATTTCAATACATTAATGGTATTATATCATTTTCTAATACATTTTATTGATTTTCTTCATTCTTCAAATTATAATTTTATTGCACCACATTGAAAAAGTACAACTTTGCTGCAAGATTTTTTTCACACATTATTTTTGGAAAACTGAAATTATATTTTTAAAGCATCTAATAGGGAGCTTAAATTCGTTATTGAGCAAAAATTATTACCTGAATATAGTCCTTGTATTAGTCCTAGAAACTTCCCACTCACTCCCTTTTCTCTGAACTTAATCCACAGCACCTCTCTTTTATATTTTATGGAATAGAAATGCAAAAGTATTTCAAATCACAGTTCAGTCAATTTGTCATGAGCGAGCGGCTTGAATGGACTGATGCATCATTCTAGTATAACAACTCCTTCAACTTTCCTGGCTGGATACACGTTTAAGTCAAATGAAGAGATCATACCAAAAGTATTTTGATAGCCTCAAAGAAACCCACTTCCAAAAGGGAATGAATAATCTGGAGAAACACTAGAGAAGTGCATTGAACTTCAGGAGGAGTATGTTGAAAAATACAGTACATTGTAAGACTGAACTCTTTCATATCAAATCAAATTACTTATCAAACCATCCACATATAGGAATTTCCTATACAGAGTCAACCATGTATTACCACTGAGGGGCATAATATCTCTTTTAACATTGGTTAGAGCTATTTATTATCTGTTTTAAATACTAGCTTTATGTGCAGTAACTATATATTCCTTTTTTCCAGCTGCAGTAAACAGTAAGAAGTCATGCTCAGGTAGTCCATAAATCAAAATTACCTCACTGTATAATTAAGTGCAGTAATAATCACCTAAGAGTATAGCAATTCAATGATTAAAATTTATTATAAATTAATATTATAAATATATACGTTGAAATATTAGACTTACTCTGCAATATTAACTTATGAGAAATTTAGAACACTTATTATTTAAGGAAGAGAAAATTATCAGTTACCAGTATTTTCCTGGATGTCACCACATTCAATTCATAGCTTTCAGATAAATTAATAGATTGTTTAATTTATTTTTCTTTTATATTATCTATGTTTCTATTTACGGTGTTAGCTATATGTATCAATTGAGTAAAATTTGTTAAGGGGGCTCCGAAATGCCCTTTCTCTCCAATGTTAAAATATTGCAAGTTTTCTAAGAATATATGTGGAGTTGGGGACTGAAAGTTTTGCTGGTTATTTATGAAAGTAATTTTTTAAATTGCACTTAGGGATTCTACAGCTTGGCACACAGAATAATTAACATTCCACTCAGAGAAACAAGAGTTCAATACAGATTACTAACAGATAATTCATATAGCAACAATCAATTGTTTTAACAAAGACGTAATAATAAAAATTATCAAGACAAAAATCTATACGAAGGTTTCCACACTGAAGAACATCATGGAAAGATACAAGTTCAAAAGTTACACATAGCATTCAATTTGCCACAACAAATTCAATAGGATATTCAAAGAACATGGAACAAAGAACAAATATAATATTAAAAATTTGCCAAGTTCTACAGTAAGACGCCATACCAATAGAACAGATATCAGGAATTTATGAAATTAAATATGCAGATTGTAATCAAAAATGCATTGGAAAAACAAAGAGAAATTTAGAAATTCAGAAAAAGGAACACTTTAAGAATATATCTTCTAAACAAACTGATAAATCAAAAGTGGCAGCTCACTTTTGGACCCCCCCCAAAAAAAAGTTCCACCCATGAATGAACTCAGTAGGTTCCCATTTGAACCATCAAAACTACCTTGGGATCCAGCCACACATTGAGTAGTCGGTTAATAACTTATGATGGTAGTGACTGCTTCTGAAACATGTCCTATGGTTATATAAGTAAGTGGAGTTAATTGAACATATTTCATAAATTCCAATAGGATAGCTATGAAAGCTTTGACAATAATGCTAACACAATTTAAATGTGCTTTCATTAGAAAAATACAATTTTTTACAGGTATGAATTTTTACTACACTTTTGTATAATTTTATGTCTAAATTTGATAAAAATCATTTATTGAAAAATTTTGTGTTACATAAAAAACACAAGTATTTGTTAAACATATTCTGAAAATTTGAAACAAGTTGGTATATTAAACATTAATTTACACTCTAGACCTTGAAAAATCATGCATTTTATATGATATAAACAACATTTTTGGAAACCAGGCAATATATAGGTAGTTTTCAATACATTTTAGTCCCCATAGTTTGGAGCATGTTCTTCTATGAACTCCTAACTAGAATAATTAGAGACATCTAAGTGTTTACAAAAGTATTACAGGTATTAAGAGGTTTGCCACATTATTTAGTTTCATAAAATCATCAAAATGTGCCTCTTGAACATGAAGTTTGGAAAGACATTTGTCAATTGTAGGGCAATTTCTAAATGAGGCAACCCAAGCAGAGCACATCTTTTTTTTATTGTGAATACAATTATCTATTAGAAAACTGCACATTCTATATATCATTAAAAAGAGAAGATTCTATAGATTCTTAATTTTTTTAAAAATTAAAATGTTAATCGTTTTCACCATTTTCAGAGCTACTTAAGTTCTAAGAATTTATTTTTATTTTATTTATTTTCTGATCTTATATTTCTTAAATAGTAAGATAGTTATTATATGATTTTATACAATTAAATCTAAAAGATTTTAATACTGTTGAAATAGATTTAATGAGGATTTATATCCAATTGTTTTAATTTTGTGTGTCATGAAAGTGTACATTTACATTTTCTGACTGGATATTAAAGTTGCTTTTCACATGAAGAAATTATCTTTAATTTTTATGTTTGATGTCTATTCATCTTTATTGAAAAAATTTAAATGTTTGATTTAATGAAGACTTATGTGCAATTTGTTTTTGTTTTGTGTATTATGCAACTGTATATCTGCAATTACTATCTGATTACTAAGGTTGCTTTTCACATGAAAAATATTTTTAATTTTTATGTTTTATATTAACTTATTTACTTGAAAACAAAAATGTTGCACTTTTTTGCATCTAAATATATAGTTTTTAATGTTTCCTGAAAAGCAATCAAAATATTCTGCAAAATCAATGAAACTATGCCATTATCAGTTATCTCTTTGTCACTTAAACCTACTTAACATTTACAGAGGAAAAATTAGTAAAAGTCTCATTCCATTTCTGCCTGCTGAATGTAGTACTTGAATGTGCATAATAAAGATCAAAACTAATAAAATTATTAAAAACCACAATTTATAAGACAATGCTGTGGAAAATGAGTGTAACATACCTGACTTCTGCAATGCCGAACATAGTTTCACAACATTCAACAAAGTCCCTGCAGCTGCATGTCTCACACTATCCATGTAGTGCTCAAGATGGATCCAGATAAATTCCAACAAACTGTGAACCATGCGGCTTTTCATTACTGCAGAAGCTAAAATTGGTAGTGTATTTAAATTTCGAGATAGGAGCTGCATTGATCTGCTTACTCCAAGAACCAAAGCAGAATCTGCACCTGATCTAATTAAATTATGAAAAGCAAAAATTATCATTATCACTGAAGTAAATCCAAACTCATTTTAAAATTAAATATTTCTTACATTACACATTGCAGATATGCCAACTTCAATATTAAAAGCATTAAATAATTTTGAATTCTGGCTCAAACACTATTTCTGTATTTTATGTTATGCAGCAATTAGCCACAAGTGATAACTACAGTTAGTAATAATGAAAGTTTTTGAAATATGATATGTTTGACAATAAATTCCTCCTCCTTTTGGTTTTGTTTCCACTAGCATTTTATGCATTTGTTTATGAAACAGACATCTAAACACAAAATCCATTGTTCTAACTACTTCAAGCTCTTGGAAAGCATCTTATCCACAAATGTTTCTCCTTGGTTGTTTGGAACCAAAAGATGTTATAAAGTGCAAGGTATTTGTTAAGCCTTTAATTCCAGTATGAAGTAACCAAAAATTGCCTTGTTCCATAATAATAATCATAATAATAATAATAATCATAATAATAATAATAATAATAATAATAATAATAATAATAATAATAATAATAATAATAATAATAATAATAATAATACACTGTCATGCTTCAAGGTTCCTGAAGTGGCTGAGGTCATTAAGGCATGGACTCATGAGGGGAGGTCTGGGGTTCAATTACCACCAGGGCCATCCTCCCTGTCTGACATTTTTTCCAGGTTATTCCCAGTCCTCATAAATGGCAAATGCCGAGTAGGTACCCTAAACTTAGGCCTGGAATGCTAAAAGAAAAAAAATCCCAGTTTATCATTTCATCTCCTGTATCATCAGTGTCTCCCACCTGTGCTGCATTAAAATGGGAATTAAACACTATTCAAATAAAAATGAAAGCTTCATGTTTATGTTTTTCAAAGATTGCTGGCAAATCTTAAACAAATGACAACTGTTTTATGTAATAGAAAAACAATCAGAGAAAGAGCTATGAGGTAATTGTATGATTTTCATCTTTAAATATCCATTGCCCACTGTGTCATGATTATATTCTGTTCTATTGTCTTATACAAAGCCAAAAGCAAAAACCAATTACCATCCCCAATTTAATTTTTAAGCAATTGCTTGCATCAAAAAACTTTTAGCTTCTTCTGAGTTTCCATTAAATTACATGGAATCCATTTAGCAATCCCTGATAATGAGATGGCCATGGGCAAATTTTGATATTGCACTCATGCCAGTGAAACCTTGATACATAATTTACCCCAGGGTAAGAGCAAAAGAAAATGAGAAAATGATGGATGGGGGGAGAGGTCTAAAACATGGGCATCCCTGGCATTTTAAAATTGATGGGAGGATATGGCTACAACAAAAGAAAGCCTGAAAGAATGTAGAAATATGCTAATATATTTATTTTTAAAACATTAAAATACTGAAGAGGGCCATATGCTTCCCATCAGAGATGTCCATGGTCTAAAATAATCTTAGGCATTTCCTCAAGTGTGATAGGGGGCATGGCATGACTTTGGTAACAATCAAGCTTTCACTCCCTTTTAACACCACATGCATACTGCAAGTGCTTGTGATGTCTCTCTCATTGTCTCCTTAAAAAAAGTAACTGTAATTTTATGCAAATGTGAAGAATGTTTACAGAAAAACTGAAAGCTATTTCATGTAGTATTAATAATTGCTGTCATAATGTACAACAGCCATATCATAAGTAATGTGAAATACTTTTTTTAAGCAAATTTGTAACAGTTCAATAAGTGTTGTTCTAGTAAATGGCATTATTTTTTGTGGTATGCTTACATGACTTATGACATAGTGCATCATGTGATCACGAGGACTGCAAACAAAAATGTCAAAAACAATTATTTTATATTGACAATATGCTGTTTGAGGGAAAATCCCAGCTGCATGCAGAAATTTATTACCCTCAAACAGCCTCAGCAAGGAGAGAGTTGATGAAGTCATTAATAATGGTAGGCATGAACTGGGTAACAGTGAGAACACTGGAAAAGGATATAACACAGTTCATCAGATGATTGAAAACTCAAGACTATAGAAAATTTTGTTCTCCTTTGGTCAACACATATTGATTGAAGACCACAAAGCTCAGTACAAAACCATCACTTCAGAACTGTTTCAGCAATATCAAAACAAAAGGGATGATATTTTGTTCACTGTTATGATAGGTGATAAAACTTGATTTCCCTATTTCTAATAATATAGCCTGAAATAATATCACTGAATTTTCTCCAGGAAAATGAAATCAACGACAGAGCCAACAGCTGTGAAGGATAATTGGGATGCAGAGGGGTGGGTTTTGAATCCTGCGGATAGACAAATTATAAATATTGCTCATTATGTACTCCAGTTCACTGTGAAATAAATGTCCAGAATGAGGCAATTGTTAGCCTTACTTCATTTGCTTCATATGAAAACAATGTATAATGGGATTCTAACCTAGCATTTCCAGATTATTGGATTTGGGAAGAATTAGATGTAAGGCCAACATTATGAGACTGCAGATGCAATTCAGAAAGCAATGCATCAATGTCTTTGGCAGGCTGGAATGGAGTTATGAAACAAGGAAATATTTAAACTTCCAGAATGATTGAATAAATGTGTAAAAGGCATAAGAACTACATAAAAAAACAGCCAAAATTAATCTGTAGATTAAGATGGTTCACTTGGTTTTTCAAAACTATATTAAAATTTATAAAAAAAAATTATTACTCATTACTTTTGCTGTGACTATGATACATATATAACCACATTTTTAAAACTATACAGTACTAACCAGCTTCAGTCCTCCAGGTTATTGCAAACATTTTTGAGGAAGAAAAATATTTTGAAGAATATCAAAACTAAATTTAATGGTTTCAATTTGTTGTGATTATGCACAGAACACACGTATTATACAAAAATACTCTTACCTCTTACTGATCCCATGTAAATGATAGTAAATAAAAGTAATGAGGTATTCATTAGTTTTTGGATAGATATACATAAGCTCCTGAGCAGATAAAGCATTCAAAAGGCCAGTGCAGAAACTCAACTGGCAGATATCTGAAGAAAGATCAACTTTCCAAGCAACTGGAATATTAACATTCTGAAAAACAATTCAAACAGTACATTACTTTATTATCAATTAAAAGCAAAATTCCTTTCAGTACAGATATGAAACATTGAAAGCATTTAATTACATTAAATGAAATGAGTCAAACTACATACTCTTGTGGCTTCACTCACTTATTTATATCCACAACATATTTCAAAGACTATTGTCCGCATCCTCAGCTAATTGTCAGCTGCTGGATTATTTACACATTAATGATGCCATAAAACTTTTGAATATACAAGATAAAAACATATTACTCATAAACAAAATAAAGTAGATAATCTGCTGCTATTCTTGGACATTAATAATAAAACATAGGTTACTGGAATTTGGAATCTCAGAAAAAACACACATACACAAATAGCATCAAAGCTGATGGATTTAGCCCAAGAACATGTAACATGCAGTAATCAACAGGTTAATGCACAGACTCATTAACCTACGCATTAACAAGAAAGAATACACCAAAAAATACAAGCAAATAAAAAAGTGATTAAAAATGTATTTAGCAAAATTTGGCTTGCAAAAATGTATACAAGTTTAAGAGAAAAACTTATTGAAGAAACCACAATACTTTCATCAAAAGATGGGATAATTTTTAAAAAAATTTGCATACCACCATTGGATATACATAAATTTAAAATATTATAAAAGATTTTGATATCAGATTAGCGCCAAAAAAGATTTAATAAAAAAGTCTCCTAAATGGCATAATTAATTCTGTTAGAGAAAAAAAGCAGGTATTTACCAGATAACCTGTGCAGAATATGAAAAAAATGTATATCAGAAAAACAAAGCAAAACAGGCCAAAGTTAAAAGAACACTTCAAGAATATTAAATATAAGCAAATTGAGAAATCAGATGTGGCACCTCATTTCTGGATAGAGAATTATGACATAGTGAAAATAGCAAAGTTATTAAAGTCAGTACAAGGACCCAAGGAGTTAGCAAAGGGAGAAAATCTATACATACATAAAAATACAGAAGCAGATTAATGAAGTTTGATACTTTCACGGACAAAAAATACCAATTTTAAGTTCATTACACCTCTGCCAGAGCATATGCATCCCCAAAGAAATACTGTGAAACATCCTGCAGTCAACAATTAGCTGAGGATGTGAACAATGGTCTACAAAACATGTTCTAGATATAAACACGTAAGTGAAGCCACAAGAATATGTAGTTCAACTCAGTAACACAATAATTTAAGTATATGATTTGCTGTACTTTACAAGCTCCATTTCATGCTTCAGATTAATATGGAAAGCATAATTTCTTTGCATTACACTTGTGAATAGTCCTCACAGATAAAAATATATAATTGTGGTGAAAAGCCAAAACTTTTTTCTAGAAGTTGATACTTCCTAATATGATCCATATACTGTCAAAAACTAGCCAATTTTTAATAAACCAATGCATATTATTCCATAAAAATGTTTGTTTATATTTTAATAGCTTTTGTTCATTTAAATGAAACAGAATAATTATAATATGACAAATTATTGTTACGAAATCACTCAAATTTCACTAATTTTGCTCCACTTACTTGGACATGTTTCAAAGCTGATTGCCTCATCTTCTGTTTGGTCATATTATAATATATTTCCCTGTGAAAATCTCCGATATAAAAAACTACTTAGGATTAGAATAATTTTCTAGTAGCATAATAATTATATTTGCACATTGTTGATCTGATATAATTTCTGCATGGATTGTCAGTAAGTCAAAACATACTTCCCTTTAGTTTATTTATAAAAAAATATTTTATAAAAATTAAAGGTAAATGGCACACTTTGTACTTAATACAAGAACATGACAGGCACACCAGATTGAAAGGCTGAAGTGTCAGAAATACTAATAATTCTATGTCATTTTCAAAAAAGTTTCAATTTTATATTTATCAATTCTGCTTTTTAATTAGAGATATATTTCAGAATTTAAAACATTTGTTAATCTACATCAGTTTGATCTAATTATAAACATTTGTATAGCAAGAGATCATACTTTCAGATGTGCTTAACATTCTTTGATTGCTAATATTAACTTCAAAAGCTTTTAGGTTTATAAAAATGACAAAGCTTTACGTGGCTTTGGAGTTTAAAAAAAAAAAAATAATAATAATAAATAACACAACTGTTCTGATAGTGGCCCTTATTTATCACTAGGCAGCTTTATATTTATCAGTTCCAGAAAATGTTTCTATAATTTTATTGTGTGTATATTGCTTCATAAGCAATTAATGAAAATTTATCCCTAAACAGTTACTTATTGTCTATCTTACAAGATCAGAGACAAACTGCAGAAGTGATTTCTGCCTTACCTCTCCCTTATTTTGCCAAAACCGCAACATTATTAGTACAGCCACTAATCCACAGTTGAAGTGTGTATCCATAGGTAGTTCTGGATAACTTAATAATGCTAACATCAGTTGCAGAATGCCAGTTAACTCTCTTGTAGCAGTGGTATTTTGCACACAAAGTTTATTTTCTTGATCATTATATTCTTCATGGGAGCTGCTGTAGTTATAAACAAGCATCAATTATATACTCTAAATGCTACATTATTAGACCTAAGTTTTAAATACAAAAATTTACTACATAAATGAACATCATTTTCATTTATTGCTAAAACTTTTTAGAAAATGCAGCTGTCATCTGCTCTCACCTCAGACTTCCACTGCCTGCTTTACCCTCATAGAATGCCAAATTTGATTTCATGAATCAATAATTAATAAATCTCTTTGCCTCTTAAGACATTTCAGTTTTTCAAATAGTTTAACTAAGTATCAAGCCAGGCTTCCACTGCTCTTAGAAAGGTTTACTTAAAGCTAAAGCTCACGTCAAGAACCTAAAGTAGTGTTTGCAATTTTTATATGGACTATGCAAAAAATATGGTTGCAAAAGTAGTTTTAATAGTTACACACATATTCCATTTTTCAAATGTTAGAAATAGCCAAAATTCAAAACAATTTTGTATACATGCTATGTAAAAAAATATAACTAGCTTTTATCTTGGTGATTTTTATTTTATAGTTGGTATGTGTAAGCGCATATAATGAAACTAGCACATGATACTCAATTCATTACATTTTATTTAATTACCCAATACTTTATGCTTCTATATTTCAAATCAAATAAATAAAACAAGTTAAATATGATGGGCATTTGTAACAGTGATGTTTAGTGTAAGTTTAAAATAACTGAGTTGACTTTGTAACACTTACATCACTAATAGTTTTTAAAAGAGGAAAACTAAGTTTCTAGAGCTAATCGCTCCCATCTTCAGTTCCAGTTCGACTGCTAGCCTTGTTCTTCATGGTGGTTTGGTTTGTCTCTGGTGGCGGTTGGATGAACTTCTGTATTAAGATGTCATTTGGTGGGATTTCAAAGTTGAAAACGCTACATTTGTTCTTCCAGATATAAAGGTTTTCCCAAAGGCGAGTTCTGTTTTCCTTGTAATGTTTTTAAGAGTTTGGGATTCCTGTTTATATTATATTTTTCATTCCAAAAATGCCAAGCTACTGCTGATTTTCCTTCCTGTCTTTGTTTTATGTTCCTGATGTGTTCTTTTGCTCATATTTTAATGTTTCTTTTAGTCTTTCCTATGTAAATTTTTTCACAATCGATACATTCCATCTGATATATTCCTGATTTGTTCTCTTGAGGAATGTCCTCTTTTAGTTTAGAATTTAGTATATTTTTTATGGAGTAACTGTTTTTTGGAGTTAATATAATATTTTGTTTTTTGAAAATATTTTGGAATTTGTAGAAGGTTGATGGATGGTATGTGAATTTTTGGTACATTCTATTTTATTCCTTGTTAGGAATAAGAGTACTGATGTCTTTGATTCTTTTTTGTTCCTAACTCTGTTTATTTTCTTATATACCACTTCTTGTTTGAAACCATTTTCTATAGCTATATTTATTATATTGCTCAGTTCTAAATCATATTCTTCTTTGTTCATGGGGACATTTACCAACCTGTGAGCAAGACTATGTAGTATTGCATGTTTATGAGGAACTGGTTTATAACTGTTATATTTAATGTAGCTATTAGTGTGAGTAGGTTTTCTATATATGCCAAATGTTATGTGGTTTTTTAACTTAATTATTTTAAGATCCAAGAAGGGTAGCTGTCTATTGCATTTTCTTTCCATGGTGAATTTTAATGATTTTTCTTGTAGATTAAGTAACTTTAGTGGATCTTCTAGGTGTTTTTCCGGAACTATTGCAAAGATGTTGTCAACATAGCGATACCATGCTTTGAACAACCAGAGGAAACCCTTCGCGATTCTAATTTCTAATGCACTCATGAAGAGATCCGCTAATAATGGTGATAATGGGCTACCCCATTGTTAAGCCAGAAGTCTGTTCATAATATTTTTCATTGAAAGTGAAGTAATTTTGCTTTATGCACAGGTTAGTTAAAGTAATGTATTCTTCAGTTTCTTCTATTGTTTTCCCTGCTTTTAGCAACCAATTTTTTATATAGGTGTGTAGATTTTTTGTAGGGATGCTTGGAAAAAGAACTATGACATCAAAAGAAACCAAGGTATCTGCCTTTTCTATTTCTATATCTTTAATTTTTTGAATTAGTTGGATCTTAAAATAATTAAGTTAAAAAACCACTTAACATTTGGCATATATAGAAAACCTACTCACACTAATAGCTACATTAAATATAACAGTTATAAACCAGTTCCTCATAAACATGCAATACTACATAGTCTTGCTCACAGGTTGGTAAATGTCCCCATGAACAAAGAAGAATATGATTTAGAACTGAGCAATATAATAAATATAGCTATAGAAAATGGTTTCAAACAAGAAGTGATATATAAGAAAATAAACAGAGTTAGGAACAAAAAAAGAATCAAAGACATCAGTACTCTTATTCCTAACAAGGAATAAAATAGAATGTACCAAAAATTCACATACCATCCATCAACCTTCTACAAATTCCAAAAGATTTTCAAAAAACAAAATATTATATTAATTCCAAAAAACAGTTACTCCATAAAAAATATACTAAATTCTAAACTAAAGAGGACATTCCTCAAGAGAACAAATCAGGAATATATCAGATGGAATGTATCGATTGTGAAAAAATTTACATAGGAAAGACTAAAAGAAACATTAAAACACTAGCAAAAGGAACATAAAACAAAGACAGGAAGGAAAATCAGCAGTAGCTTGGCATTTTTGGAATGAAAAACATAATGTAAACAGGAATCCCAAACTACTTGAAAACATTACAGGAAAAACAGAACTCGCCGTTTGGGAAAACATTTATATCTGGAAGAACAAATGTAGCGTTTTCAACTTTGAAATCCCACCAAGTGACGTCTTAATACAGAAGTTCATCCAACTGCCACCAGAGACAAACCAAACCACCATGAAGAACAAGGTCGGCAGTTGAACTGGAACTGAAGATGGGAGCAATTAGCTCCAGAAACTTAATTTTCCTCTTTTAAAAACTATTAGTGATGTGTTACAAAGTCCACTCAGTTATTCTAAACAAATAAAACAAGTGTTACACATTTAACAATAGCAGTGAACAGTAATAACACTATTATAATTGACTTATATAAAATGTAGGACATAATTCAAGTGGATTCCTCCCATCATAAACTGTAAACTGATTAATGTTCTCTGATAATGACAGAATAAGCTTGACCAAACAATTTATTAGCAGAATCTCAATGTTCACAACAAAGTATTTCTTTTTAGAATAAAAATCTTTGCTCACTTTAACTCTGCTAGACTCAGCTATCTTTAATAATATGAGATCTTTTTTAATTTTGTAATGTTTAGACCAGAAATATGCTACAACTAATGATTTTTCAATATATTTGAATACAGTTAATTTGATACATTTTTACTTTCTTGTAATTTGGTATCGTATCTTTTGAGATTATTTTAATGTTAAATTTATTTTGGGGAACCAACCTAATCTTATATCCTTTAAAATTTAACTTAAATTTTTTTATCTGCTTTTGGGTGGTAAGTGATTTCTTGTACTTGCCATTTTCATTCATTTTTGTAAGTGTGCATGTGTTTCTGATTGCTTTAATTCTCTTAAAAGTGGCATAATTGTATCGACACCAGTTTTAAGCCTATGTTTTGTGACATATAATAGAGTTACTACTGCTGACTGCCATTATCAAATGATATATTGCTTCACTGTCAACAACTTTGTATAATTCATCATTAACTGTTATGTTGCACCTTTATTTTTTCTTTACTTCAATCCTTAAATGCAGAAAGAGCTGGCTTCGAGAGAATGTCTGGCAAAAAATAAGTGTCAGGTTGAGAGAAAAAGGATGAAATTTTTATTTTTATCTAAGTGTAAGATTGCAGCTCATTTTCTATGCAGTCAAGTAATAGCATTTTACCAATGACATATAGTTATACACCATTTCCAACTCCTCTACTCCCATTTTCTGCTAAGAAGTACAAGCAACTAAATTTTAAATCAAAATTACTGTTACCATTTATATGAGGACAGCTATTTTATTTTCCAGATTCTTCTTAGTGAAAGGCCTATATGCCAGCTCTACCTATTTCTTCTAGAAGAAGCCTTCCCAACCACTCAATACAAAGTTACATCCTCTGGAATCAAAGCTGAATGCAGATCTGCTATGCTTCTTTGTAAATGGCATCAATGCCCTTCTATAGGATGAAACTTTCTCTTCCTAACTACAAAAGCAATGACTCCTAGGGAGACAGATCTGGACTGCATGGTGGATAGTCCATCAGGTACATTCCCTATACTTGCAGGAATTATAAACAAGGAGGGCAGAGGTACTGTCATGGTGAAGCAAAAATTCTCCCATTACTCTCCAAGGAATTTGAGACTCTGAAAAGACAAACCGTATGCCAACTACATTTTGTTTATCAAGTGGAATATGGTCACTTGATGAGAAGAAACTGGCAACCATTTTCTAGTCTACCCTCCAGCATTGCTTAAACTAAGGTGTTTTATTTGGGAATTTCCAGAATAATGACTGCCTCTTTGATTCTGAGTCATCGAATATAATTTATTTAATCATCTAGGATGACATCATGCAAAGAATGAGAATTTCAAATGTCTAAACAATAAACCATTTCTTGGCATATTCCAGCCTTATTCTTCTTTGGGCTTGTGGGGCACCTTATAATAATAAAACTTCCTTACACAAAGGTATTTGTGCAGGATTTCAGACAGTTGTGATGAACAAAGATTTGAAACCTTTTCTATCTCCTGTGGTTTTTCTTTTATTTGGTGGTTTATTTACAGATGCTCTTTAACATCTCAGATCATCAGCATCCCATTCAATTCATGGCATGAAATGACCGATAAATTTAGCTCAGGGGCCTCTTCTTTCAAGCTTGAGTTTCTTTTAAGTGCCATAATTCTACAACACAGGATCAACGGCTTTACTTCTCCTCCAAAGGAAGCAAAATTTAGGATTTTTACTTCTGAAAAGTTCCATTGGCCCTGGCTGGGATTGAACCTGCAATCTTGGGTCTAGGAGGCAAGTATGGTTACCACTAGACCACCAGGACAGACCCCCTGTGAGTCACATTTCGATGAATCTTTACCATGGTTTGCACATAAGCAATGCTTCCATCTGATACTGCAGTCACTAGTTGCCATTTTCTTAATTTTTCAGGTTTCTTTTTCCATCTAAACTCTTCAAACTGTGGTGCATGGAGCTGCATAGCTTGAAAATGCTCTACATATCCATTCCAGACATTCTCATTGGCTCAGTCTACATTTAAATCAAATCACAGTGCAAAAATTTTCTTGAATCGCCTCCATTTTAGAACAACAGAAAATAAGTACACAATAACATTTTGCAGCAGCTACAGGAATGGAAGCTGCATTCTATCTCTCGATCTGCACCTCTATTTAAAGAATCTAAGTATGTTCTTTCCAGTGATGTCAATAGAAAACTTGTCCTCTCATAGTTTTTGGAAATTAAAAAATTAAATAAAAATCTCCATAATTACGGTACTTCTTTAACCTTTGTTGTAAATGGTGTAAATATTACGTAAAAAAGCAAGTTAGAATGTAATGTAAGATGGTTCATCAAATAATTTAATAAGAGAACTGAACTAAGCTAAGACCAATAAAGAAATAAATAAGCAAACCAGTAAAATTAAACAATAAGTAATTTGTTTTTAATGGCAGAAAGCACTGCATACAAATTTGGCATATTATATGCATATATATAAAAATAATACTATGTACATTTGCTTATACCTTTTGTTATATCTGTTTGATGTGAAATTATCGATAGAGCAAGATTTCTCTAGCAGATGTGACACACACATCAATAAATGTGAATGACAAATCCTTTGACTTTTGGATATTTCTGGATCCAAAACTTCAGTCACTTGTGACTGGCTTTTCTGTAATACTGTCACAGAAACTCTAGCCGTGTTATGCACAAATTGGCAGACCTCCATTTGCTTCACTGGTGAAAGATCTTCACTGAAAATAAATTACAAAAAAATTACTAACTCTAGCAAATAAACAAAATAAACTTTAATTATAAACTTCTAACTGAATGATAGGAAAGAACAACAGATCATTCTTACAGCTTTCATACAGTTGTTATTATTTCACTAAGAACATAACTGCATTATTCTCACATTCTTTTTAAATTTTTCTCATGCTGCTAAATTCCATTTTCTTGTCTTATAATTAATTTATGATTTCAACAAATTTTCAAAATAGTAATTCCCCTGGGTTCTCATCACCACTACTAACCAATAAATCTACTATGAAACAAATTCATATTATGTTAAATATTTCTCAATGTTAAACCTTAAATTTTGCAAATTTAACCTCCATTAATGACAGAGATGAACAAAATATGCCAAAATTTAATATTAATTTTAATTGCAGAACCTCCTTTCTTTAACTATTAACTCTATCACCACAAAACAGAACAGCAATAGCTTCTAACTTAAACGGTACCAAAAAATTAGATCAATTATTTAAAATGTTACATTCATTCTTGAAAGTACCAGATTTACTATACCTTACCTAAGCTGTTTAACACAGTTATTCAGTGACAGGTGAATTAATTGCAGAACATTTGGCACACAATGGAACATGACATTCTGTCCAAGAGAAAAATTATCAAATAGGCTCATTATAGCAATGATGGCTGAGTTTAGTTTGGTGATGTCCTTAGAAGCTGATGCTGAAGATATCAAATTGTTAATACCACCAGCAATACAAAGAGAAATATTGCTGTGATATTTTTCAGGAAATGTAAAAAATAATCTGAAAAAGAACATCACAAAGATTTTCCACATGAGTGTCATTTACTGTATTATAGTGCAATATATGTAACAATCTTGTATAATGTGACAAAAAGTTATAATAAATAGATAATTGATTTCATTTCCTCCTGTTTGTTTCAGTTTATATAAAGTATAAACAAAATTATATGGACAGTTAAACTGAATAGCAGAGGAATGACAGGTGCAATGATACAATGATGACAATGATGAATATTATAAATACAACACATATTAATTGTGATTACTGAAAAAGTACTATTGGAATGTAATTTGTAAGACAGAAAGGCATGGCAAGGAACAAAACTCCTTGACTTCTTATATAATAACTTGGATAAAAAATCAATAACATTTTTCATTTAAAATATTGTTTATTAACAAATACATTTTAAAATGTATTTATTATATTTCACCACAGTTCACCATATGTCATCCTTGAAACAGAATACTAAACATGTAAGCATAGTGCTTCATTTTGTTTATACTGATAATTTTAGAAATGATTCATGATTCTGTATGAGAATGAATAACTTTAAAAAATTTATGAAATAATATTTCTGAGATGATCTTGAATATTATAAGGTAGGTAAGTCTGTAAATTCTTGTATATGTTAAGTTATTATATATACTTACTTTGCAATAGCAGATTTCAGTGGATTTTTAGGAGGTGACAACAAATACAGTTCAGTAAAAAGCCTTATGGAAAAATCTATTATCTCCATATTTTGATCACAACAGGTTCTCAAAATATTTTTCCCAAACTGGAAAATGAGCACAAAATAAATGTTCAAGCTATCAATTCTATAATTAATTACTTTAACAGAAACATGTGAGATGGAATAGATTCTAACATGCATTTTAACACTATATTAATGCCTTATTAATGCAGTATTCTAAGTGCTTTTTGTCTGGAATAGAAAGCAATCCACATTTAGTTTGCTTTTGGAAATGATTGCTTTCAAATTCTTTATCATTCTTTTTAATACAAGGATAGCTACTTAATTTTTGGGATTCTACTAAATAGAAGACCTATTTCTTTTTGAAGTAGTCACCCTCTGTCTGAATATAAAGTTGCAACATGCAGAATTAATCATGGAAGTAGTCATACGATGTTTCTTTAGAGATGACACCAATCTCCTCTTCACCAGATAAACAGCTTCTTTTGGACTCTCAAATTGATGATCTTTTCAGTTTTTTTTCCCCTCCACATTTGGAAATAGCGAAATGTCAAAGGGAGCATGATCTGATGTGCTCCAGTGTCACTCCCGATTCTGGCAGAAATTCTGTTGTTTTCAAAGTGGTGTGCACAGAGCCATTGTAATGATGAAGCAATAATTTCACAATGCAGACTTTGGTCTTGTTTCTGTTACTTTTCTGAAGACCCTGGGGATTTTTTGTGGGGTACCAGTTGGCAACTATTTTACGTTTCTGGAGTAGAATGGTTGCAATATGGCCACCTGTTGAGAAGAAATTTGCAACCATCTTATGACCTGCACTTTGACATCACTTAACATTCACTCAATAGTTATCACATGACTGCTTCTTTGATTCCAGGTTCTATTGGTAAATCCCTGTGGAAATATCAGGGATACGTTGGAAGAGCCACTGTTCAACATGTCCCTCATAACATTGAAGGTCTAAAGAGATGATGAAAGAATGTTTGATAAATTAGTGTGTAAATGAATCTGGGGCTCACAATGCTTAAAGTTACCTGTCATTAATCTTTGCAGATAAGGAAAAGTTCTGTAAAAAACTTGACCCAGTCAACTGACCTTATGGGATTCAAACCCCAGGAACTCTGGATTTATAGGCAGACAAAATAGTCACAAAACCATGGAGGACATTTTTTATGAAGCTACAGGATACTCAAAAACAACAGCTTCCTCACACGAGGATATTAGTATAGATTTTTTACACCTATGATTAATGAATGCTTAGAGTCCTCTATCTCCCTGCAAATCACTTGTGAATCATTTTTCACTATGGCTTTACAAGCAATGTTTTCATCTAACTAATGTTGTTGAATGCATGTATGCTCCTTGCCTTGTTCTTCCATATTGAAACTCTTCACACCAATTATAGACTTTGGCACATTAAAGAGCAGAGTCTGGCAAAATTTTTGTAATTTTTCCTAGACTTTTTGTTGGTTCAGGCTGCAGTTATAATTGTTAAAAATAATTGCATGGAAATGCTCTTGAGTTACCTGATCTGAGAACATCAGACAGAGAGCACATGACCACAATTAACATTTTGCTATAGCTGCAATAATAGATGCCATACACTAATTTTTCCTACAGTTATTAATCAAGACATGATTTTTCCAGTGCTGCCATTAGAAAAATATCTTTCATAATTTCTTCAAATCCCAAAAAGTAAATAGTAACCCTTATAGCATGATATGTATTTCTAAAGAGCCCAATTGCTAAAATTCACCTTTTACATTAGTTATTCATTGCTTACCTTTTTCACTGCTTGAAGCTGATCTTCAAGAGTTTTAGCAAGAATTACAGCATCTATCTCAATATTAAAACACAAATTTTCTGCCTCAATAAAACTTCCTGCAACATGAACTACAATTAAAGTACACATAAATCCGGCACAAAACCTTCTGATAAAATATGTAATGTAGTGCTATAAATGCATTTCTGAGTGAAATTACAAAATGCAAAAATTCTGCAATGGAGTCTACAGCTAAAAACTGTATCCAATTGTCCAAAATGTTAATATGTACTGTAATATTATTTTATTGCTACTGTTAGATCATGGAAATAAGAAAGAATTCAGTTTTTGTATAAAACCAAGGTGAACAAGCAATTATGTGAATGTAAACAGAACACAATATGATTGTGAAGTGATTAAAAAACAATTTTTATCCCATTTTGACCTATGTGATCTTTTAGCACTAAAATTTTGATTTCTAATTTTTTAGAACAGAATTTATTGCATCATACACCATTAGAGCTGCAGCAAGCTAAATGTCTAGCTTGCCAGCTTCCTGAGTGAGTTTTTTTCCTAACTTAACTCATCTAATTAGCCTTCAATATTCTTGGCCTTAGCAGCCTATACAAAAAACCGAATTAGTGGTACACTCTTGAATGCTATATCTTAAATTTTCAAATTTCTGACCTTACTGATTATAAAGAAATTTTACAAATGAAAGCACAATTTATATATTTGTTTATTTTAGCAATCCACAATTAGAAAGTTTCCTACAGAAGAAAAAGAATCAATATGATAATAAGGGAATGTATATATTGGCACATTCATTGGCAAAGCTGTGTCAGAGATTCTAGTCTGGCTACACATTTCATATATGGTATCTTTCACACTGTAGACCACAGCATACACATACAAACTTGGTTCAATTTATGGAATCTTACAGTACTATATATTTTGAGGTAAATATATGCATAAGTAAGGAATTAGCTGCCAGATAACATATCTATAAAAAAAATTAAGATAAAAGAATTAGAATGAAACTGACGGCAAAAAAGGAAACCTACCTACATGCATATTAAAAAATTAAGCATTAAAACAGGGAGGGGGGAATTAGACTGTGCAGAACATGTGCACCTTTTATGTGCATCATCAATTTTTTTTAATGGTATTTAATTCCTGTTTTAATTAATGAGGCATCATTGCCAATGGAAGCTGGTGATACATGGGATGAAATGATTAACTGGGAAAGGATTTTTTTTTTTAAGGTATTCCAGGCCTAAGTTTAGGGTACCTCTCCGGCTTTTGCCATTTATGAGGACTGAGGAAAACTTGGAAAAATGTCAGTTAAGGAGGATTATCCTGCTGGGAATCAAATCGTACATCCTTGGTGGTCGTCATCAAATTCTACCATGACACCTAGCAGATATGATGCAAGTAATCATGAAGGATTCTTCATTATTTCTAATATTGTTTCACGAAACTTTTACGTAGCATACACACAATTAATTATTATTATTATTATTATTATTATTATTATTATTATTATCATCATCATCATCATCATCATCACGCAATGATGTGCTATAAGTCCTAAAATTACAAAATAAAGCACTTCATTGAAACTTTAACACATGCATCTCACTTTCAAACTTTCCTTCCACATATGTGAGGCAGTTTTAAACTTACATAATAAAACAGGAGAGTAGGTGGAGATATTATTACATAAGTGATAAACTGCTGGCTCCTCTATTTTCTAAGTTTCACTCAGGTTAGATTAGGTAAGTCTATTGATTAGGAATTTCATTTTTGTCCATTGTTATATTTATTTGGTTTATACTTAGTAAATGGAGGTGAGCGAATGCTGTTAGGCCGTAGATCACTGAGTCTTCCGGTTTATACCATTCACTTGAGGTTAGGTTTAGGTTAGCGCGCATGTCTATGTCTCATTTTTGCCGACAGTTGCATTTATTTGATTTGTACATACGAAATGGAGTCAGTTTTACTTGTGGGATACACATGATGAAGTTTCAACACTTCTACAGCGCAAGTATTGTTCAGCATTTAAATTATCATACTTACGAGCTTCTTTGAGAAATTCTTCTTTTACGCGAACTGCATGCATTTCCTTGCGATCGCTGTGAATGACAGCAGAGGCCAATTGGCCTTTGTTACGTTTACTACCAACTCTTAATGTCATAGATGCCATTTCATGTGTCTACAGAATAAAATTGTATTTAACAAAATTATCTCAATATAAACATCTTCGCTATGAATTTCACTCTAAAACTGAAATTTTCCGAAACGCACTCTCTCGCTACAAGGGAATTCCAAGTTAAGGTAACCCAATAAAACAGCTGTATATTGACTGCAGACACTTTACATGTTGAACCCTAACCTCAAACTTCTCTGATGTTTACATTCTCATCAACAGCTGTTGTACTTTCAAGTGTTTTCATTTGTCACCTTTCAGTAATACCAACACCATTAATAAAATTACACTATCTCAAAGTTGTAACAGTGAGCCGGGATTGATTTTATTATTTTCATTTGGAAAAATTAAGGGTAATTTTCTATCTAGCTGCACTTAAAGAGCACATATTGAATTTATTTGTCGCTTTAAATATAATATAGAGAACAAAGAGACCAGCAACAATGGCAACACGTTAATTTAATTTTTTAAAATAATTTTAAACATTTATATTGTACAAAATCGTTTCTTGTTTTAAGGTTTAGATGGCAACTCACATCTCTTTTTTTTTTTTTTTTTTTTGAGTAGTGTTTAACGCCCGTTTTCACTACTGAGGCACCACGGGCGGTGGACACTGATGATACATGAGATGAAATGATAAATTGGGAAAGGATATTTTTTTTTAAGGCAGGAAGCTTTCCAGGCCTAAGTTTAGGTACCTCCCCGGCATTTGCCAGTTATGAAGACTGAGGAAAACCTGGAAAAAACCCCAGTCAGGGAGGACGGTCCTGGCGGGATTCGAACCGCAGACCTCCCGCTCACGAGTCCGTGCCTTAACGACCTCGGCCACCCGTGGCGGTACTCACATCTCCAAATGTCAAAACATAATGGGAAAAATGAAATAATAATATGTTAAACATGAGTAGCAACGGGGGGGGGGGGTGGGGGGGGTGGATGCCTTGAAAATGACTCTTAATTTGAAACATTTATATTGTTTCTTGTTTTAAGGTATAGAGGGCAACTAATGTCCCCAAATTTCATATCATGGGGAAAATGAAATAATAATATTGCTAAACATGGGTAGTACCGGGGGGGGGGGGGTTTGGAGTGGAGGCCTTGAATAATTCTCAATTTGAGGTGAATACGTCTCTGTAGAGCGGGAAAAAAAAATGTGCATATCATCATAGCATAGTGAAATCTCATGTTTTTACTCTGCTTACTTATTTTCGATATTTTAATTTTAGTCGTGTTGCAGATTTGAGTGGAAGAAAAGACTCCTAGGTCTTAACTAAGCCATTATAAATAAATAATCATGACATAACAGTTTTGTTTCTACAAATGTTTATAGCATTACATAAAGTTTTCATCAATAGGAAAATATATTAACATAGTCTAGCTATAAGTTCAATTACAATGTTTTTTTTAATAACAGCAACAATGTATTTTGTTCTTTTCATAATAACAACAATGTACTTTACTGATTTTTTTTTTTTAATTTTACTATGGTAAATGGTACCCACGTATATTCTGTGCTAAATGCACTTATCATTTTTCAAAATGATCCCTGTTTGTCCTGATACAGCAAAATAAGTCTATCAGGCCATTCATCAATAGCAATACGTGCCTTCTCCATGGAGGAATCCGTCACTGCTAACTCCAGGGATTGCTTGAGAGACTCAATTATTGGGATATATTTTCTTGCGGGCAATGTCCTCAAGAAATGACCATTTGTAACCCAAGGAATTGAGGCCAGCGCTGCTAAAGCGCCCGTTTGATAGCAATAAAATCCGGAACATTTTTCTTAATTCAAAGTTGAGTGTATCTTGCCTTATGGGTTGGTGTAGAATCTTGTTGGAAGCTCCAGTACCCAATCTTGAACAAAGTGGTTTTCAGATCTTTCACCATAGGCTTAAGGAGGGTTGTTTCAAATAGTCTGTCCGTTGCGTTTAACCCATTTTTGGTGGATATGCAGCTGTGTGACCCCATTGTATCTCCCGCCTCATCAAACCATTACTGAGGCGGGATGGTGGGCCCTCTGGATCTTTGGGACATCTCACGAGCTTCTTCAGAAGCCCTGGCATCGCTCTGTCATTCTGGCGTGTAGCTCTCTTCAATTGTGAACATTTTTTCATTTATAATAAAGGATTTTTTGTGTGGTTGTTAGTGTAACGCTGAAGTAGGCGTTTGCATTTCAGGTCTCTCTCTATTATTTAAGTGTTGGAATTAAGAAATGCGTAGTACCCCGGCGTCAAGCATTTAACCCAAGGTCTTGTCTGAGCAATCTGGACATTGATATCCTGCAAATATTCATCTCACGAGCCACTCTTTGTTTCCGCACTGGATTTCTCTTAATTTGAGCTGCCCCTGCTGTCACCACTTTACTGGTTCTCACAGGGCGCGGATGCCTGATCTTGATCGGTCAGCAATTATAGCAGTTTCATTAAAGGTCTCGGTGTTGCGGTTCGCAAATGTCTTATTGATTTTTAGCTTCTTAAGAGTTTGAAAATTTTCAGATGATTTTCCGACCCTCTTAAGGGCAGTCACAGCAACAAATTTTCAGTCTTCCCAATCCATGACTAAACCTTTAACTAACGCATTTACTTAGCTAGTTGCAAGTTTCATATTTTCTTAGTAGCTTGCAGTTGAAGTCAACAATATAAGGTAACATTTAGCTGCAAGAGTGCTATCTGATCGCCCGAACATCTGGTACAGCACCTAACAAAAGTTTGTAGCGGAACGTTTGGCTACACTCGGTGTATGATAAGCTGTCCAGTGAGCTGAAAGTGCTCAATAAACATTGTTAAAAAGGGAGAGAGAGAGAAAACAAGCCTTTTTTTTTTTTATATATGCATAACTCAGTGGAAGAACATTTCAACATAACCTAAGTTTCGTACAACCTTGTAAAGCTGGTTTTTATGTGAAGCGTGGTATTCAAAAATAGGAAAGAACTGCTTTTGAAAGTATTTCAAATACCCATTAAATTTATTTTACACGACAATTCCATAGACTTGTTGATATACTGACACGAAAATTCTCTTGTCTTTTGAACAGTGATACTTAAAACAAATAAATTAAAAGTAAATTATTGTAATTATACAAGGTATTAGTTACTTTTTCTTCTCTGCCAAATATAATATGTTTCTGTTAAATAGGAAAAATAAAATTGAAATGAATTGAGCATTAAATATGTAAGAGCATAAGAGAAATTGCAGCCTTCTAACAATATGTAAAGTTTCATTAATCCAAAAGAGAGTATGACTGAAAAATATATCTAAAATATTGCTTGAAAATTTAAGATAGATCATTGTTATTAAGTTTTATATTCTTTCTTCTCTAAGCAACTTCTCTCGCCATTTCTATTTTGAAGAACGCGGTATTTTATATGTTGTAATACTTGAGTTTTTGCTCCACAGAGAAATCTAGTGTAGTATAACTTTGTTTATTTAAACCCTAGTTAGGAAAGTGTTTCTTTTCATGCATATAGAGAAGCTAAATTCTCAGTGTTGTTGTTTTTTACGCTCATTGTTGATAATGGTGGATTCATATGCTGGCTAATTCTTTGAAATGATGTCAGTTATTTGAAATGCACACACTTGTATATCATTGCCAGTGCAAAGAACAAAGAAGAGTGTTTGGAGTTAAGTCCCCATTTCGAAAAACTGTAAAACAAATCGAACAAAACAACAACAAGAAACAAAACGAAACAAGTTGTGCATTATTGCGCATTAATAATCATTATTATAAACATTTGCTCGAAAACCAAACACACAGTGGCATTTGTGCTCCTATATTTCCTCCTCCACTTTAAATCTTGTGCATGATGCTGCTCACTGCTGTCTGAAAATGAGATTCCGAAATTAATAGGAACCATAGAAATTTATCATCATCATCATCCCTGTTTGCTGCCATAGACACTCTGGTTTGAGTCGGTAAACCAAACTTTCGTATATTTTATGAAGGCACGACCCAACACATGCTTACCTACCTCTGAAATCAGTTGCATAATTAAGATTAAGGTAGTATCTTAGAAGGTGGTTCCCCGAGGTGGCACACTTTCATGCAATCGAATTTCGATTAATTGTTGCCTACCGCGATCATCTCGATATAGCTGGTTCTTGATGTGTATTACAATAGGTCCCATTTCGTAACCCCGAGCATCTCAGGGGCTCGATATCGCTGTTTTGTACACGCGTAGTCACGGGGCAAAGGAGAAGGGAGGTGAGGTAAATTATTATCCATCGCTGCATTTTAATCATTAATGAGTTTATTGGAACCAGAATATATGAACTGCCTCCTGGTGCGCTATCGTAGCCGATGAAGCTTGTTTATACTGTTCAAACATGTGATTACTCGGCTCTGAGTTGATTCGGAGCAAGTGTCTGAATGTTCGCGAATTAGTAGAACCTTAATCTTGGCATGAATGACTTTGAGTGCGTCTCGAACACGTGTGAATAAAATATTAAAACGAAGTATGGAATAACCGCATCTCCGAAACTCGAAAAACTGACGCTTAAAACTAACTAGTCAACTGAAACGTGACTTGGATGCTGCATATCGAACGAAAACAGGAAATCGAATGAGTAACTGCACCTGCAAACTGAGTAGCATAGTGGAGCATGCTTCTCCTTATAAATAATATCGTCTTCAAATCGCTTCAACATGTTCTCAACTCACGCGGGGCTTTAGAAGTAAACTCATAGGTTCCGAGCTCTCAAAATTATCGGTGAGTTGTAGTTCACCTCCACCCGCTAACATTGAACATTTTAAAACATTCGCTTCTAATAGGTAGACTTTTGAACACAAGTCCATGTGGCCACGAGAAGTCACTTACGCGTTTACCGACTTCTGAGGAATTTGGAACGACACGAAAAGAATTGGTATCAAGATGGAACATAAATAGGCATTGTTCCTGTCTTCCTTTGGCCAGGTGTGCTCTTTTCATTGTCAACGTCGATGTCCTTCGCCTTAGACTAATTGCAGAGGTACCAGACATTATTCCTCTGTATAGACATAACATTTCTTTACAAATATTATAAATTATTAAATGTTGCTACATATTTACCTTAGGTATCAATTGTCCTTATCATTTATGCATTGTATTCTACATA
Source organism: Metallyticus violacea (assembly GCA_030762175.1). NCBI lineage: Eukaryota > Metazoa > Arthropoda > Insecta > Mantodea > Metallyticidae > Metallyticus > Metallyticus violacea. Next base: position 65,272,257 of record CM060835.1, read on the forward strand.
TTACAGGTTGTATACGCCACAAGCTTTATTCAATACACAAGATCTTCTTTGTTATATAATTATTATAATTTATGTCGTATGCAAGTTCGCTTCCTGGCGGAGGTGGAGGGTATAAGAACCGCTTTAAGAATCAATGCACCTTATCTCAACAAATGAGCTCGAAGTACTACAAATAATACAGGAACTAAAACCAAAATGTTCAGCAGGAATAGAGGATACACCTACCTTCCGCCTTAAAAATGTGCATTGCTCTACCATTAACATGTCTTTACAATGAATCATTCAGCAGTGACAGTTTTCCAGCTTACCTAAAAATAGCTATTGTTAAGCCATTATACAAAAAGGGGGAAAGAAATAATAAGCCAAACTGTCGACTCATAGCATTAGTATCAGTTTTCTCAAAAATCTTGGAAAAATTATTTTACAAGCGACTCTTGAGCTTCCTAGAAAGGAACCGTTTACTATCTGGCAGCCAACATAACTTTAGAAGCATTCGCTCTACAGAACCAACCATTTTCTTTTTTATTTGTGAATCCCTAAAAGTTCATAAAAACCTATTAATAAAATTAGAAAAGCTTGGAACTAGAGGCCTACCCCCAACTGGATAAAATCACATATGAATAACCGGAAAGTTTTTGTTGAAATTAAAAACAGAGAAATTAAAGAAGTAAAGAAGTAAAGAAGTATCGATCGAGTGCACTAGTGAAAATTATGGAGTACCTCAAGATCTATTATATTAGGTCCTATCCTTTTCTTGCTATTCATTAAGAACAGTATAGCTGTTGATTCTGCAAAGTCCCTCCTCTTTGCTGATAACACAAATGTCCTGGTAAGGGTAGCAAAAAAAGAAAAAAATTGTAAAATTAATTTGCCAAGTAACAGATCAAATTGCCCGCTATTTCATAGAAAACAATCTTATAATAAATGTCAGTAAGATAGGAGCAATATATTTTTTTACAAAAGAAAATAAAGAATATGTAGCTTCAAAAATAAAATCCTAAACCAGGTAATTGGAAAAGTAGAATCCACCAAATATCTTGCCCTATGGGTTTAAAGCAATTTAAAATGGTTCTTGAACACGAACAACAAGAAAATCTTGACTTTTTTGTGGAGGCAATAAACCCAAGACTCTCTCTCTCTCTCTCTCTCTCTCTCTCTCTCTCTCTCTCTCTCTCTCTCTCTCGCACGCACTTTCTTTGTGAGTGATTTCGTCGTGCAGCTAAAAGTTTGCCTTAGAATAAACGGTTGAGCATTTAGATAATCTGTTGTATGAACTATACAACAATACTATACTATACAATAACTATACAGTATTTGGTCCTATTTTTTGAAATGCAAAAACAGTATTTATAGTTTTTCCTAAGCAAAATACGTTAATGCGTTCCCCCTAAACTAGATTCGCTGAACAGGACTTTTCTTGAGTGCAAAGATTACTCAAAATGTATCTGTGATTCAGCAACGAAAATCGTTCGATTGTCCAGCGGAAATGGATTATCGATTAAGGGAACACCGAATAACTGACACCAAGACCGATATATTTACTAGACTCCAATAACCCAAAAAAAAAAAAAAAAAAAAAAAAAATGGCGCCCAAAGTCTCTCTACACTGCCAATGGCAATTACGAAAATTTCGCAGTATTACGTTTACTAGATGGCATTATTTATCACTGGAAAATACTTCGATTGTTTTTAAGAATCAGAATTATTTACCAACAATATTTCTCATAGTAAACGAAATATAAAATAATATTTATTATAAGCTTTTCCACATTTAGGCACAAATCATAAAAATATACACTAACATCCAAATTACTGGACACCTTAAAACTAACCTACATAGATGGTGACATCATATATATATATATATATATATATATATATATATAATTATGCTAATGAACAGGACATAATCTTCTTTGGAAATAGTTATAAGTGGGGTGTACCTGTCTTATTAATTAAAACTCTCTTCATTTCACTTCAAAACCTGCTTCATACGTTTTTCCGGATCTTTCCTTTCATTGCCAACCCTAGCTGTCACTGGTAGATTAGGGAAAATTGTCCAAAAAAATGTCCTCTCTAATCACAAAATTTGGTACAAAATGTTTAGTACACACCAGTTATTTCATTAACTTCAAAATTTGCATTGTGTATATTGTTTATCCACGTATCCTTTAATTACTATTATTTAGGAGATGTAATTGTGATAATATGGGGTGCACTGTCATAATTAAGACATACAAGAGCAAACTATGTTGTACTAAACATTTACACCAGTTCCTCGTGTGATTTCGCTAAATGAATAATTTTCCACCATTTTAGTCTACTATTGATACCTGAATTGGGTTCTGGTAAATGTAGTCGGTCTTGCTGTGGGTACCATTTTGCATTTCCGGTTGAATGAGTGACTCGTTGAAGTTTTTGCCAGTGTTTTCCCGCCCACTAATCATTAGGCGCGGTTGAATAGGAAATCAATTGCAGTTTAATTAATTCGACCTGAACACCTTGACAGTTAATATGAGACGTTGAAAGCTTATTGTATTTAATTTTATTTTTTTATAAAGATAGATGTTAACTAACTTATAGGGGAAATTACTAAAGCTTAACTGTAGTTAACTCTTGGCAACATTGGTATCAGCTGATTTTTCCTGTATTAAAAAGAAATTAGGTCTGTGCAGTAGTGTGCAAGTGGGTTGAGGTAGCAGTATTTTTATTAAGATTGCAATGCATTTATTGTAAAGTTTACACCGATATTTAGGCCGAGAATGAGTACTGTGTAAGTTTTTATAAAAAAGAAAACTGTAAACTAGCTATGATGCACAAAATAAAAATTGGAAATTTCTCTGGAAATATTGCATTGCTGTTGTGCTAATGTTCATATTTTTTTGGAATTTATTCTCTTTATTCATAGTTTACATTATCAGCCGGTTATGGATCTTAAGGACGATGATTGTAGATTATGAAGATTAAATATGGATAAAGGTGTAAGATTCCGGCGGTCCAAATCTCGCCCAATTTCCTCAGAATGAAGGCGGAAAAACTCGGATTAATCAAACATTTGCTCAAACGTGTATTATTGGATGGCTCTGATTACCTGCCGTATAATATCATTGTGGAAATTCGTTTGGCTCTAGTCTTTGTACGCGAGCCCATATTAGCAGGAATGGAAAATGTTCATAATTTAGTGCATCCAGATGTGAACATTTTCTTTCTTTTTATTGGTGCACTAAGCCCTTGGAACATAGCACAAATTAATTAAAATGGTTGTCAGTGCCCTCCCATTAACATCGATGCAATTAATGTGCATCCCCCCATTTCAACTACTGGTTCTTACGTGAAATTGTAAACCTAATTACTCTCGTTAATATGAATTCAGGCAACAGATTAGTGTTTCATTTTATTTATTTATGATGCAGCTGAGTAGTTGCACAATGCTATGATATTTTTTTTTATCTCTTATTAATTTTGGACGCTCTTTAACATCGAATTCAATTCAATTCAGGGCGTGAAGCAGCCGATAAAGTTTGCTCAGACTCCTTTTCCTTCGGGTTTGAGGTTCTTTTGCGTGCCGTAAATCTATGACGCGCGGAACCCACGGGTTTACTTCTCTTCCATAGGAAGCCATACTTGGATTTTTACGCCCTTTAAAAATCCATAGACCCTGGCCGGGACTGAACCCCCAATCTTCGGTGTACGAGGGATATGATAGTGTCTGATCATGGTTAACTAATTAAGATTATGAAACATTCAATTACCAAACTATAATTAATGCTCTTACTAAGGACTAATAGATATTTAAGTATTAAATTACTTTTAAGAAGCACTTTTTGTATATTACAAAATTAACAGTAATACCAAAAATTACAAATCATAATTGTCACATATACAAATGAACTAACATGTAATTCTTTCCCATTTTAAATACTTATAAATATAAGAACATTTTTTTTTCTTCAAGTAATGGTATACATATAATGATTCAATTCAACTTAATATGCCATTGGTTTCTTTTACATGCAGGCAGAAACCAAAACTGCAGCAGATAAGGCATAATAATGAAGAAGCACCAGATTTGGAACATTTTCTCACTAATCTGCCCAGAGACAAAACATGTAGGATTCATGCAGCCTATTTTTTCCATCCCAAGTGGTTAAATGTTTTACTAAAAGTAATTAAAATGCTCAATGGACCAACAAAATCATGGTATGAGTTTGGCATGTTCCTTGATGTGGACCCTTATACTCTACAGGTAATTATAAAAACATCTGTCTCTCAGTTCAAGTAACATGAATACTCCCTAGAGTGTGCAATATCATAGATAGCCTGGTTCATACATAAGCTTATCATTCATGATGGGTACAGTGTATGAGTTTTCACAATAAATCGTATTACTACTAAAATGACTGATTATTGCTGTATGAATACTCTAAGAGTGTCTGCATGACAGCATTGTTACTTCAAATGTAATATGGTTCGATATAAAATATCTGCAAATTTTCTTATATTCAATATATAGGTATCAGTTGTATAAAACTGGAGGCAAACTTTCATGATGAGAGGTGACATTTCAGGTGGTGCATATACATACCAAGAAGCTTCTTCCATCAATTCCTTTTTTTTTTAATTTTTTTATGCACAAGAATGTATCAACAAACAATAGTTACTGAATTTTTAAATAGCTAGTGTGTCGATTGAATACTCTTATACTCCACTTACCATCGAATTAAACACCGTGGAACCGTGCTGACAATGAAGGAAATTTGCCTTTGAAACATGTCCAAGTAAGTGGAATAAAACTAGTGAAATTTGAGTGACTTCTTCAAAAATAATTTGTTATATGTTTTACTTTACCTGCATCATTGGCTATGAGTGGACTGCCAGATTCGTTGACAGTTGGATGAACTTGGTGTAGCTCTCGTGGACATTTCATGAATTTTGGATTAATGGGATCTTCAAATTCATAACCTTATCTTCATATTTTTTTATAAAAATTTTTCCCATATACCCTGCTCCAAAGGTCCATCTATGAATTTCAGTAATTTGACTTCCATTTTTATATCACATTTATCTCTCCAAAAGTGATGTACTACTTCTGATTTTCTATCTGATTGTACCTGATGTTTCTCCAGTGTTTCTTTAGCCTAATTCGAATTCTTCTTTTTGTTTTGCCAATATATACCTATTTTAATCTCTTCTCTTGTTTGAATTTCTTGATTTTTCTTGTCTACAATTTCTTGGTTATACCTATTGGCTTTTTCCATTAAGAGTGCTTTTTGCTGCACTCAAACTCATTAATGGGCATGTTAATGATTCTGTGTCCTAACCTGTTGAAAAATGCATGTTTGTGTGCTATGGGATTGAAGCCACTTTCCTGACCAAGAAATTGTAGACAAGAAAACCAAGAAATTCAAGCGTGAGAAGACAAGTTACAATATTGACAGCAAGAAAAGAAACTGTCATTCACAAGAAATTCACTTATCCAAAATTCCAGAAAATACTCAGGGAGTGTGGTATTACTTTGTCCCCAGTGAACAAATTCAGCCTAAATAATCTGCTCAACTCCAGTGATAATGATAGAATACCTGATGAGAAGAAGCCAAGAATCTATAAAATCAACTGTTCAAAATGTAAGAAAGTTTATATTGGAAAAACAAAAAGAAGCATTCGAATTAGGCTAAAGGAACACGGGAGAAACATCAGATACAATCAAATGGAATATCAGCAATTTTTATTGTTTTTAGTAGTGTTTAATGCTCATTTTTACTACTGAGGCACCACAGGCGGTGTACATTGATGATACATGAAATAAAATGATATATTGGGAAAGTTATTTTTTAAGGAAGGAAGCGTTCCAGGCCTAAGTTTAGGGTACCTCCCCGGCATTTGCCAGTTATGAGGACTGAGGAAAACCTGGAAAAAACCCCAGTCAGGGAGGACGGTCCTGGCAGGATTCAAACCCCAGACACCTCCCGTTCACAAGTCCATGCCTTAAGACCTCGGCCACTCGTGACGGTAAATCAGCAGTTACACATCACTTTTGGAGAGGTAAACAATATAAAAATGGAAGTCAAACTACTGAGATTCATAGATAGACCTTTGGAGCTTGGAATATTGGAAAAATTTTTATAAAAAATATGAAGATATGGTTATGAATTTCAAGATCCCATTAATCCAAAATTCATAACATGTCCACGAGACATCAAGTCCATCCAACTGTCTATGAATCCGGCAGTCCACTCATAGCCGATGATTTGGGCAAAGGCTTGTTAAACATGTTCTGTTTAATTCAATGGTAAGTGGAGTATAAGAGTGTTAAATTGACTCACTATTTATGTAAGAATATATTAGTTGCTTCACTGTATAAGTTTGACACAAATATTTTAAATTTAATAGTTACTCTGTTTCACTGACAAGAATTTCTCTTAGAGGTGGTCTACATTTGAGGAAACAACAGCACATGTCAGCTTTAGCTAATGCAATGAATCACTGTAATAGTAATATTAATTTAACACAATGCCGAAATGTCAACTGAACAAGTATTTGAATTCTGTTATAACATAAATATCATCTGCAAATTCCTCCCAGGGAAGTTCTTGTCAGTGGAGTACAGTATAGGAAATTAAATGTAAAACATTTTGTGGGTAGCAAGCTATTCATTTAAGAGGGTAAAGTCTGCTAATTTTATACAATGAAGATTATGGTCTAAGGGTGCAAAACAGTGAAGGTCGTTAATGCCCACTAATTTTAGATTCCATGCTCTACAACAGTATTAACATACTAAGTGCATTGCCATCATTAACTGATAAATTTAGCATTTAGTATAAATGTGCATTTAGATTAGAATAGTGTTATAATTAATTCATTTTTAAGCAGATTTGATGCAATAGTCATCAAAAAAGTATATGAATTTTTTCATAAAATAATGGTCATAAAGTTGAAGTAATTTCTGAAGTAAGTGATGTTTTGCTGAATGGGGCACAATAAAATGGAAGTTAACGCTTTTTTTAGGGAGGAAAACAAGTTTTCTAGACAACCTTATTAGTACTAAGAATTATCTAATAAAGGTAGTTTTTAAGCTTAGGATAGCATTTCTCCAATTCCTTTATCATATTTTGTATGCCCTGGTTCCAAATATAGCATTTTTAATAGATTTTTAGCAATAAAGCACTAATTCAATATGGCATAGATTTTCCTTAACATTTTCTTTACTAACATATAATGATAGATTTATGAACATCTCCATATTTTTTTCAATATTTTAAATTCACATACAAAGTCATCAGTTTAATTAACCTTGCTCTCAGTGGTATTGTGGCCATTGGCACACATTGCTCACCTACCAACACCTCAGGCATTTTGGGAAAACAAAGTGCTATTAAGATAAAATGGATGAAGGAGCAAGTCTAACTTAGTACTGTTATTTTGTAATTAAAATTGTGAATGTACCGTAGATTGCATAGTTTATGTTGAAAATGTTCTCCATGGGTTGTGAGACAGGTATTGCAGCATCTAAACAGATTTCATTCACACATTTTTTTTTTTTTTTTTTGTTTTGAGTAGTGTTTAACGCCCGTTTTTACTACTGAGGCACCACAGGCGGTGGACACTGATGATACATGAGATGAAATGATAAATTGGGAAAGGATTTTTTTTTTTTAAGGAAGGAAGCGTTCCAGGCCTAAGTTTAGGTACCTCCCCGGCATTTGCCAGTTATGAAGACTGAGGAAAACCTGGAAAAAACCCCAGTCAGGGAGGACGGTCCTGGCGGGATTCGAACCGCAGACCTCCCGCTCACGAGTCCGTGCCTTAACGACCTCGGCCACCCGTGGCGGTCATTCACACATTGTTGTGCTTGTTTTTATCATCAAAATTTCAATATTTTATTGCTTTTGCTTGCTGTGCTAACTTAGAGAAAGACTTTTCTGACAAATAATCTTATCAGGCACTAATATCACCAAGCTTTCCCTGTTTTAAAATGTGACATTTAATTTTTCTTTCTTTTCTTCTCTCTCGTTCTCCCTCTCTTTTTTACTGATCTAGTTGTTCTGAATTTGTTGACTACTTTATAAGGGGTTATGTCTGTATTTAGATAAATTTCAGGAAAATATTTCTAAAATTTTCTAAAACACAAAGCAGGAAATTCATGTTTTATAAATTTGTAACAAATGAAAAATCTTTGTTCTGTGGCAAATTTCATAACTCATGCGCTCAGTTGAACAGCACAATACATCTTCTTTGTTTATTAAAAAGTTAAAATAATCAACACTCATGAGCGTTTCACTCCTTTAATTATTAAAATAACAAGACATGTTTCATGAACATATTGTTCACATTGTCAACTAAGTACAACTCATTGTACTCAGTACAGCCAACCAAGTACAGAGTAGTAGATAAGCATGTATTGTGCTTTATAATTTATACCTTTGAAGGAATCCAAACAGTAAAACGAAATATAACTTCTTTGTTTATTAAAAAGTTAAAATAATCAACACTCATGAGCATTTCACTCCTTTAATTATTAAAATAACAGGACATGTTTCGTGAACATATCGTTCACATTGTCAACTGAGTACAATGAGTTGTACTCAACTGAGTACAATGAGTTGTACTTAGTTGACAATGTGAACGATATGTTCACGAAACATGTCCTGTTATTTTAATAATTAAAGGAGTGAAATGCTCATGAGTGTTGATTATTTTAACTTTTTAATAAACAAAGAAGTTATATTTCGTTTTACTGTTTGGATTCCTTCAAAGGTATAAATTATAAAGCACAATACATGCTTATCTACTACTCTGTACTTGGTTGGCTGTTCTTGCATACTGAACTTATTGCTACCTGTTAGTGTGTGTGACCACAGAACTGTTGTACAACAGTGGGCCCATTTAATCTGATGGCACTGTAGTTCATTCACCATGTGTCTATCTTTTGTAACTTTGATCGGTGATTTAAGTTATTGTTTAAAAAGTTCTTAAATTAGGAGTTTGTTTCAGGCCCTTTCTTATTCTCATCAAAGCATCAACAGTGAAGATCCAGCACACAATGTTATATTGGCTTTTGTGCAGCGTGATGATGCTACATTAGATAATGTTATTGATGCCTTGAAAAAAGTTGGAAGATGTGACATTATCATTGTGTTAGTTGAGGACTGCAATCTCCCAGGTATGTAGTATATAATAAAGGAATAAACCCCTTTTTATTATGCAGTGAAATTTGTTCAAGACAGAAGTGACATGATCCTAAATTTTTTCAGTTTTGGTGAGGTTTCCATATTACTCAGATATTCCAGATTTTTTTTCTATGCATAGTTTTAAGATTAATCGCAAACACAAAAAATTTAAATATCATTCATTTTATTAAAAAGCACACTCATTCACCTTAGTGTGTACATGTGTAGTTTTATATCCACTGCTTAATCCAGCAGATACGTACATATTATGTTTGTTACATGCATTATTTCAGTCTCTTTGTCCAATCATTCATTCAAACTTTTTTATTCGATCTCAAAATTACTGGCAATTTGTGGGTATCCAGATGTCTGAAGCAATTGGATTTAGCTGATTTGCCTATCATTAGTGGTTTTTTGAGTTTGCCAGTCATGCTAGTGCAAACAGTAAGCTGCTCTTTCGACACTTTCCCATTTACATATTTTTTCCTACAAAGAAAAAGTGACCTTTTAGGAAGTGCTCTGAAAAATAAGCCATTTTCATCCCCATTGTATAAATCATTCGGCTGGTATCCATCCAACAATGTTTGAAGTTTTTGATTCCACTCGGAAACAGCAGAGCAATTTATATCATTGGCTTCCCCGCACATATGATTCCAAACAAATTTGTGCCTGTTTTTGAAGCTTTGAATTCTGGTTTTATTTAGTTTTTGTGTGATTTCAAAGGCTTGCGTATGAAGTACAGGGCTAGAAATAGGCAAACTCTCTGATTGAGCATTAATAAACCATTCCCATAGCATTTTATTGATTTCTTCATATCTTGTTGTTTTTCCTTTCCTTTTCAGGTCACCATTGTTGCCTATAAACCATTCACACCTTATGCATTCTTTATTTTTTAAACTTTTGTAGATTTGCGCTTTGCCACTTATGAACTGTAGCATTGGTCCTTTCACAGTGCATTTTCTTTTTTCTTTAATTCGATCATTTTTACTTTATCCTTTAACAAATGTGCCACATTCTTATGTGACATACTTAATCAATAAATGCACAGCTTTTCTCACAACACATACATAGAACAGACAATACTGAAGGAAAAATATGTACATTGCAACTGTAACCTTTTCTTTCATTTTTGACGCGATCTCTGCTCAGGTATTTTAATTTATTTGCCTAAATGATCTACATTTGCAGTTTCCTCGGAAGTACAGTATGTCCCAAAATAAAACATTTTCAGTTTCCTTGGAAGTATAGCATATCCCAAAACAATTGCATTTTGATACTACATGTTTCCATTTTAAGCAGTTGCAGACAGTTTTTGTTTCCATGTTGAGCAGTTTTCTTATTATTCAGGAAAAATTACACATAAAGTATATGATTTCCAATGGAACCAAAACTTTTTTCCAAAATAGACAGGATTCTGGCTTATTCAGGATTCAATTTTGGCAGGTTTCACTGTGTAGATTACACATAAAGTTAGAAATACTGAGAGCCCAAAGGTTCATAAAGTTTTAGTGTTAAGATAATATTGTAGGTTAGGAAAGAAGGTGGAATGCTTTTGTACTTGATATAGGTGGGACATAGGGAGGGCCTCTTGCTTGGAATTCTGAAGAATACAGCAATTTGTTCAAGGAACAGATTTCAAGATACAATGAAAGTATCCCTTCCAATGGGACTCCCCATCATCTATAACTGCTATGTTGAGTAGCCTGCACCCAGTGATCTAATGTGTTTTAGCATAAGAACTGAAATATTCCAAGAGACCTGCCTGGAGCTCTGCACACACAAAAAAAGCTCTGACTTAATCAGACAGGCCCTTGAAAGCATGAGGTGACAGACTAAGAACCTCTCTTATGGGTCAGTGTAAGGTTTTTTTTTTTTTTTTTGATTGATTTATTTATGGACGCTCTTTAACATCACAGGTCATCAATGTCCCATTCAACTCAGGGTGTGAAATGGCCGACTAATTTTGCTCAGAGGCCTCTCTTTCAGGCTTGAGGCTCTTTTTCATGCCGTAAATGTGCGACACGGGACCCATAGCTTTACTTCCCTTCCAAAGGAAGCCATATTCAGGATTTTTACGCCCGAAAAAATCCATTGGTTTGAACCCGCGATTTGGGTTTAGGAGGCAAGTATGGTAACCTCTACACCACCAGAACCGATCAGTGTAAAGTGAGACAGTTGCAGATTTTGTATGTTTTAATATTGTGCATGTTATAACATGGCAAACAAAGTGAAAAGGATGTTAAAGAGGCCTAATTCTGTTAAAACTCTAGAGAAAAAAAGGGAAATAAAGCAGTTGGCTACTCACTCCATGTCTAAACTTATGACAAAAAGTTATAGGCAGAGAAAAGAGAAGTGCATACGTAAGAAACTAATATAAAAGCATACGAAAACAGTTGGGTTTGGATGTGAAATTTGGAATTCTCTTTTCCGTTTTCTGCACATAATTTTTGGAAACTGATGTTTGGTACAAAGAGAGTGCAGTAGATATTGCTCATCATAATATATCAATTAAGAAACATGCAGGAAATGACCAAAATCTGAATAATATTTTACACTTCAGTGCTTTAGGTACAAATGGCATTAATTTTTTGGTAACGAGTATTATATTTAATACAATGAAATTTTTTTTTTATTTGTTTGCTTTCTTTTTACCCCCTTTGGTTGATTATTTCAAAATAATGCAGCTCACATCTATTTCTTGCATAAATGTATTCACTTCATAAATGTAATGAAATTAATAGACTGTATATTTTGCAATTTTTGTATTTGTTAATATGTGCTCATTTGTTTATTCATTCATATAGACTACAAATATTACTGTGTTCTTTGCATAATGATAGCATACCATAGAAATTAATACAAAAGTTTTGTTAAGTTTATCTTCATTTATTTATTTATTCATTCATCAATTTGTTGTTGATAGGATGATTTTCAGGTTAAGAAAGCAAAATAAATCACTGTAATTATCCAAAAATTTGCAACTTGCATTTATTACAACTGCTTTCCAAATGTCAGACATTTGATCTTGCAAATAGACCCAGTCCTCTAAGTTGTTGTTACTAGGCCTGTTATAGATTATGGGAAGGAAGAGTATAGTGTTTTATATGAAATACACATTCTCTTAACTAAGTTCAAGTAATAATATCAGGAATTTTGTCCAGATATTTCTAGCTATTGGTATTTACTTAACTTACAAAGAAAGTTAGAGAAATTAGTGATATTTCCTTTATTAGTATTTATTGTTTTAATCTGTTATACTAAAGATTCAAATCTTGGAGCAAATTGATAATATTAGTCTAGTTTCCAGTCATTCCAACCATACACAACAACAACAATAATAATAAATAATTTTATATATTTTCCAGCTCTGGTTGATCAGATTTTAAATTGTGATGATGGCTATCATTCTGGAAATTTTGAAGGTGAGTTCACAGGGATAACCCTGAAGTAAACTTGCAAAGGCAGTGTTAAAATTTTAGTTACTATGAATATGAAATGAAAATTGTAGATATAATAAAGAAAAATCTAAGCAGTAGTTTCAGCATCTTATCCAGTTAATATGGTATTTTTAATATTTTTTTGTTATTACTAAGGAATAGACTTAAGGTCCAGCACCTTTACAAGAATATGACTGTTTTCATACAGATCATTTGAGATTTATATTTCAGGATATGAAATAAAGCGAACAGACAAATTTTGTTGCACCTTTTCATGAGATTAACATATTGATCTCCTTTTCGCTCTCTGTTTGATGCTTCAGCATCTTTTTTTGAACCTTTTCTTAACTTTTTGTTAAAAATTTGGGCAGAAAAATAAATGAAATTTCACTCTTCTTATGCATAAAAATAAACAATAGTTTCTCTTAATCTAAACATGTGTTAACTAGCCTTATCAAACAGCAATATGCCAGCATCAAACTCGGCCTGCAGTCAGGGTAATAAAATGAAGGCCCAATATTATTTAGGTGGCATTTGTTCATTTGCTTGATTTAATTTTTTGGATGGCATATTTAGAGTCAGCAATGAAGATTTCTTTGTTGAAGTGTAATTGTTTAGATAAAAATTTAGAGAGATCAAGATTATATGCTTCTATTTCAGCATCAACATTTGTCTTGTTTTCTATTGGAATCTAATGGCTTACTAAAAGACAATAAATTTCAGCTCCAGCTTCTTTTTTAGTGTACGATCCATCTGCTTACATCCTTAGTTTTTTTTTTTTCTGAATGTTTTTGATTTAACATCATTGTGGTATGCAATTGAAGTAATGTTACAAAATATATATTTAATATTTTTTTCTTTTAATCTTGGTTTGTGAGAAATTTTGACTACTGATTTAATAGTATTATACATTGCAATTAGTAATTGGATGTCACTGGTATCTGGCTTTTCAGATATTTAATGTTTAAAATAAAGAAAAAAATATCTGAAAAAAATAGAAAACATAATTCAGTTAAAAGCCACCACTTCTTTTCTTTCTATTCTTCAATATCCTGTTCCTGTCTTGAGAGAACAAATTAGATAAATTAATGATTGTGCAAATGAATCCGGAGTCCATCTCCACCTAAAGTTACCAGAAATTTGACTTTTCAAATTGAGAGGAAGCTCCAGAAAGAACTCGCCCAGGCATCTTATCTATATAAGAAACTAAAATAGGGCTCAACAGTTGATAAGCAGATATGATACTTAAATCACAGCAGTGTTTCTGGAAGCTTTGATAAATATCACATGCAGGATATATTTTACTGTTGGTTTTAATTAATATTTTACGTTACAGGTCATTCCGAGAATTTGAATTATTCCATTTTGAGGCCAAAGATAGTTCTTCCTCATTGCCCAAAGTTATTACAAGATGTGCATAGCAGCTCTCAGAACTCAACAGATCATAGCTGCAGGGAAGAATCTGAGCAGTTACAAAAGAATTCTGCGGCAGGTGGTTCTAATCAGTCCGAACAGGAGGTATGTTGAACTTTGTTTAATAAATAGTTAATTAACTTTGCAAAAGGGCCCTCTATTTTTTTTTTTTTTTTAAACATGTTGAAGAAATATTGAACTATTCCTATGGTGAAAACATTTTTGGTCACTCAAGATTTTTTTTTTAGGTATATTACTTTTTAAATTATACCAATAGCTGTAAGTATAAATATTGATGCTAATTATTGGAGTAATTGTTATGAAAAGAAAGTTCAGCTAGTTTCAGAAGCATGCGAGACTTGAGAAAGATTTTACAAAGCTGTCTCATCATCTTCTTAGAAGCATACACAAATATTTGGTTGCTCCACATTTAAAAAAAACTTATTGTTTTGACTATTTAGAATATTTTTGACTATTTCATTGTTCTCACTTTTATCTAATACTTAAACCAGCAATTAATTGTATATAAAAGAATGGAGAAAAAAGGAAACCAAGAAATGTTGTATATAATAAGATAATGATTAGAAAAAAGAACACTAAGGAAGAATGGCTGCAAGATGCATAACAAAATCAGAAAAGAATTATAATTTTCAATGGGAAATGATTGCAAAACAATGATATATATTGTAACTGATTTGAAGACCCACAATAGCAGTAGAATCACAGAAAAAGGAAATTTGTAAAATAGAGATTTTCAAATGCTGTTTTTATTACATAATAGATCCTATTATGTAGAGTCCTCATTCTGCTATGCAATCAGAAATTAATTTTGTCAACAGGAATTAATCGATTAATGACCCTGCCATCTGCTGAGAAAATCATGTGACCTGTTCAGAACTCATACTGCGCATATTTTATTTCTTTTGTTATTTATTAATAGTAAATAGTAATTATATTGTATTCATTATAATAATATATGCCTGCCCTTTGCTGTGAAATATGCCTGAATCCTTATGAAAAGATTTTGAGATATTCGTTGCAATTCATCCTCCCAAATATTGTAAACTGTCTCCTGAATATTTTGTTCAGTGCCTTCATGGATTTTTTTTTTAGATAGAGCAATAATATTATATGGATGAAGATGCAGACACTGAGTGACTTTATACACACTCAACAAATACATAATTTGTCAATGAAAATGCATTGGGTTTGAACATTGTTCACTAATCTGAAAATTGTACTTCTAGGGGAGATGTTACTCCTGGGAATTTAGCATTAAATCCTCTCCTGCATGTGCAATTTATTTTGCAAATAACAATTATAAATAAATATTCTTTGTTCTATTTTATATCTCACTCTCGACATCCTTAATAGGATACAAATATACAGTAGAAAGTCTAATATTATGCACTTCCTACAGAAATGTAACTGAAAAAATTAGCATGATAAACATGACTGAGCAAGCTCAATTGTCTGCATAAGCAACCCAGGGAATTGCGCATCCACTAAGGTGAATTGGTTTGCACTAATATATACAAACTTTGATTACATGGTAAAATGAGAACATGGTATCTTACTATACTTAAACAGAATTGGATACTTAACACTTTCTTGTTAGTATATAATATGAGTGTCATTGACATTGCTGCCACTTTTATCATTGCATTACAAATTGCTTTATCCAAATTTGCCTTTCCCAGTAATTAAAATTTTGTGGTCTTTACAATTACAATATTCATTGAATGAGATGTTTAACATGTCATGTAAATAATAAATACAATAAAGAATATTATTAATAATAATAACATAATAATAAATATATTATAAAATAAGTATATACTTAACTTGTTAACAAGGGTCTTTTAATAAATAGTGCACAGTTGGCAGTGGATGAATGACCTAACACAAATGAAAATATGTTAAGTTGCAGTTGAAGGCTTGAGAAAGAAGCTTGTTTATTCATTTTGCCCTTAGCATACTGTGTATGTGTGTGTGTGCATGCATATGTAGATAATAAAAGCTAGAAATGGTGCTTACAGGTATATTGGATATTGTGACTTTTGAATATCAAAGGTTATACATTAATATAAAAAATTTATGTCATAAATATCCCACAGAAATCCACGGTACTTATAGTGCAGTTTTTGGTTAGTTGGCAGTGGACCATAGTGTTAGTAATGTCAGTATAGACAATGACACAAGACCAAGAAGGCCAAATACCTTAACATATGAACTAAGTGTGAAATCTGTGGCATATATTCTTCAAGAAGATCATCATATGACATGTGAGAACTTTCACAAGTCATAGGGTTTCCATCAATGTCAATTCCATATTTAGACAAATGATTTACAGAAGAGAAAAATTTGGTGTGATGGATCCCTCATTTTGTGACTTCAGAACAGAAGTAGGAACACAAGAACATTACAAACCCCCTGAAATTGATTTGACATTGAATGTCAAGCATTCTTGTTTTGAATGGTTGCTATTGTTGAAGTGTGGATTAGAAATTTTGAGCCAAGGAGAAATCATAGACCAATGAGGGAGAGGTTCATCTACTAAAATAATTTCAACAAGCACAATCAAAAGTTAAGTAAACAATCTTCGCTTTTGATCATAAAGGAATCATTTATGACAGATAGGGTCCCACATATAGCAAGTGTCACAGCAGTGTATTATCATGACTTGCAAAAAATGAACAAGAACTGAATTGCTCAAGGCTGGACAATTTATCCTCCAGGACAATGGTTGCCCACATACTGGGAATGTTGTGAATTTGAATGAAAAAAAAAATGTCACCTCATATGCTGTACAATCTGAACATGATTCCACCAGGTTTCAACTTTCAAAGTTGAAAAAAACACTGGCATGGATGTCATTTTCCTTCTCTGAAAGAGCATTCTGTTACTGTTAACTGAGCCATTTAACATGAACAGAAGTGGTGCTTTGAATGAAATAATACTGCTTCCCAAACATTAGGGCTCTGTCATTGAAAGCATCAAGACTATACTAAAGGCATGTAAAGAAATACTGTCAAAAAAGCAAATGTGTAAAGTAAAGTAAAGTAAAGTAAAGTAAATGTAAGTAAAGTAAAGTAAAGCAAGTAAATAAAAGTGTGCATTATTTATGAAATGACCCTTATATTATAGGTAATTTATTATGTGAAACATTTTAGGAAAAAAAAATGCCTCTCACACCACTAGAGGGCCTAATTACATTTGTTTCTTGCTTGATCTACATTATTTAATTAATAATAATAATAATAATAATTTTAAATTAAGATTTGTATTGATAATAATGATTTTAAGGTAAATATGTATTCATTAGTTTTTGAATGTAAATAAAATCTTATATTTAGTTTGAATAGTTAACAGAACTTCGGTGAAGACTTAGGAAGTTTGTAAAAATGAAAAAGATATTTTAGAAAGTAACTTCTAAATATTTATATACAACTTCTAAAGGTCTTAAAATGGAATTAAATGCATGGTTCTACAAATATATTGAGCTGTTGTACAATATTTGAAAGTCATTTTTGTAAATATTAAAATCAGAATTACATTGTTTACAAACTTATAGAAATGCAATAGTTTCTTTCTTCACCATGGAAGTTGTGGTGTAGTGGTAACCGTACTTGCCTTCTAAACCCAAGGTTGCGGGTTCAAACCCGGCCAAGATCATGGATTTTTTCGGATGTAAAAACCCTAAGTATGGCTTCCTTTGGAAGAAAAGTAAAAGCTGTGGATCCCGTGTCGTACATTTATGTCACAGAAAAGAACCTCAAGCCTAGGCCTCTGAGCAAAATTTGTCGGCTGTTTCACACCCGGAATTGAATGGGATGCTGATGACCTGAGATGTTAAAGAGCATCCTTAAAAAAACGAATCAAAAAAAAATTGACCATGGAAAAAGAGGAATAATTCTGAAATTAAGAAATGTTTTGTACTGTGCTATCTTTTATTTGCAGCAGGAATATGAATATGGGTGTACTGTGATGTTGACTTATACAGAAGATGGTAACATAACAGCACAAAAAGTTGCAGCAGAGCTACGTAGAGATCGTGATGGATTTCCAGATGTTGGTGTATTAATTTTGGATGAGCACATGAATAAAGTTAATAGTAACCCAGGGCTTTTTATAACCTCATGCTTTACACAGGTGAGGAAGACAGGAAAACAGATCTAATTTTATGTAAGAGAAGGCTGTAAGTTTCAGAAAGCTATTTTAATTCTCCACAAAGCCTATAATATCTTTGTATTATGATAGGAGTACATCCTGAGCCATATACCATGCACTTTGTCATAACCATATTTTCCAGTGTTTGGCAATCTAAAGCTGTTAAACAGCAACTCTACAGCAACAGATATTAAACTAAAATGTATAAAACTATAGAAACAATTTTATACACAATGTACTGTAATCACTATTGAGAATATTTGTAGTCTAAATCAGACATAAAGTGACTGTGTTACATATATTTTAAACATGATTTTCTTTGGTCACAAAGATAAAAATGAAAGGAATCTCTGTTTTTGTTTCAGGTTGATTACGTAGTGCCTATCATCACAGTAGGTTACATAAAAAAGGCACTTTCTGATAAACCTGTTTTAGCATCTGAATCATCACTGAGCCTGGATAACAAATATGTCAAACTGATCTATTCCATGATGGATCATTACTATGTAAGAAATGGTTGTCTTAATGATAAAATCCGTTGCCTTATACCAGATGATATAGTCAGCCAGGTTATGTATCATCCATTCATGGAACATCCAATGTTTCAAGTATGGAACAGAGTTAGTGAAACCAATCAGTTTTGTGAGAGGATATTGCATAGAGCAATTTCATTTAAGAGTTAAGTTTCTGCTCTTTTTTTTTTTTCCAGAGGTTAATACCACTTGAAAATATAAGGATAGTTCAGAATACAAGTGCACAAATTTCCAAGATTAGCATAGGGAACATAGGAAATACTGAGACAGGGAACTTATGCTGTTTAAGGCCAAATTGCAAGGAAAGTATGATAGTGTGTTAGTAGTGAAAGGAAATACTGAAAAAGGGAACTTATGCTATTTAAGGCCAAAGTGCAAAGAAATGATGATACTGTATGTTATTAGTGAAGTTGGCATTGAAGCAAAATATGATTTTTTTTTTTCAGTCCCTTAGTGGGGAAAACCTTTACTCGGTAGTTATTAGAACTTGTGTCAAAGATATGGGCAATCCTTTTTTGGCAAAAATTGCATTAAGAAGTTTATACATGCCACTAATAAGTGTTGTGCAGTATAGCCTTTGTAAGTTAATTAGAAAGCCCCATGTCTTTTATCCCATATTTTCTTTTCTAACATCCTAAGTATGGCTTCCTTCAGAAGGGAAGTAAAGCCGTGGGTCCAGTGTCATACATTTACGGAAAGAAAAAGAACCTCAAGCCTGAAAGAGAGGCCTCTGAGCAAAATTTGTCGGCCGTTTCATGCCCTGAGTTGAATGGGACGCTGATAACCTGAGCTGTTAAAGAGCGTCCATAAATAAATCATTCAAAAAAAATATATATTTTCTAACATTGCTATACAACATAATTTCATGATTTTTATAAATCTTTGTTAAGCTTTTCCACATCATGTCTTGCATGGAAATTTAGTGGTAATGAATTATCTAATAAAGGCTAACTGCTACTATTATCATAAAACTGGCCATATTTAATGTCATGCATTGCTTACATATGCTGAAGGCTGGCAGTACACTACTTCTAATCTTAAGTGTAGGAGAAATGGGTAGAGGAAGATAGCAAAGTTTCATGAGTTTCAACTGGTGGCCCATTTTACCCATAGGGGGTACCCTATGCTACTAATGAGCCGTAGACCTCCTGTGCATGTTTTAGGGATACGTGAAAAAGTGCTTGCCATTGTCAATCAGGCACAACATTGAGAGGTTCTGTAGAAAAATATGAACCAAGATTATTCAATTTCCAAGCTTGCAGATATGCATTTTGTTTATGGGGAAGCTGGAGCACATGCATCTGTAGCTGCTTAGCTATACTGGAAATGATATTCAGATAAATGTCATCCTCATCATTCAACCTTCCAGTCTTATCCACTAATACCTGAGAGAAACTGAATCCATGGCATTGCACATACTGGATGCTGGTACAAATTGAACACATCATACCTCAGTCTTCAAACAAGAATTGTTTGACAGGCTCCAGGTTAATCCTGGAAATACTAATGATGTAATTACACATTCCATGGGCATGAATAGTAAGTAGTGTGCGTCAGGCCTTTCAAGAGAAATAGTTCCACCCTTTTCATCTTCTAAAGTTGCAGTTCTCGAGACGAAACCACTTTGACCAGAGATGGGCTAATTCTAAATTACAGGAACAGCCACGTTGGGACTATGAAAATCTTGTCATAATGGAGACAAGCCATCAACAGAGGTTTGGCGTGAGCATTGGGTAATGTTCTATTGGTCTATACCTTCTTTTTCTGCTGCTAATGTGCATGTATTTCAAATTCTTAATACACATACTCCCCTTGGTTCTACAAGATGTCCCTGTGGGCATATAAATGTTGTTCAAGCATGATGGAGCTCTTTCACATTTAAACATAAATGTGCTACACCATCTTGATGTGTTTCCTGGCTGCTGAATTGGAAGAAGAGGTCCTATAGCCAGATCATTGTTCTCTCCAGCTATCTCTCTTGGATTTTTATCTGTAGAAACACTTAAAGAGCCTCATATTTGAAATGTCAGTTGCCTCATCAAGACTTATTAGCAAGGACATTGATTAATTGCGATGAAGTTTCTTGAGACCCCAGGAATATTCTAAGGAGTATGCCGTTCATTTTTTGGGTCAATGTAATCTTTGCAGAGATGTCTGAGGTTACCATTTTCAACATTACCTGTAAGTGAAAAATGAGGCATTGATGCAAAAGACATCTGAAAAGTGTCTTCATACTAAAAGCATGAAGAGAATAGGTTTCATAGAAAAGTGTCTTCATACTAAAAGCATGAAGAGAATAGGTTTCATATGATCATTTTATGATTGTCCTTTTTTAATTTGTTTTCTGTTATTATAATACTTGATTTCATTAATCCTTTTCCTCAACCTAAATATGAGATATGTCACCCTTTTACCTCCTTGCACCTTTATTTACATCCATTTTACTTTCAGAAGCAGGGAAACTCTTTGTTCTCATTAATTTTTCTCCATTTTGTTTAATCTTATCATCTTAAACATTTGTATTTTCACTATGCAAGTACAACTCAAAGTGCAAAAAATTATGGGCATTGCCATACCATTTCATAAAATTATTTTATTTTATAATTTCAAAGAATTTTTATTTTTTGCATAAACACTGAAACTGAATTATGTAGCTATTCTATACAACAAAAAGTAAAAGCTAACTTTAGGGGGGGGGGAAGTAATGCTTTTGTTAAGATTCAAATACTCGCTGTGCAATTATGCTGTAGCTGTGTGCTACATAAACGTATTGCTCTATGTTGTAATAGTACTGCTTGATGCTTGTTCTCATTCTTATTAACATCAAGTGGCAATGAATCAGAGTGGCATGCTACCCTTATTAAAATTTTTCAATTGCAGAGAATTTTGAAGTTGCTGATCATTAATTCCCTATCTCAAAATTCTTGTCTTTAATCTCTCTGGCAATTTTGGAATTTGTGTAATTGAATTCTGAAATGCTGTATAGCTGTTACAGGTGTACTTAAAAGGACTTCTTTGCTTTCCTTCTAACATTTGTGTGTTCTGTATTTAAGGAAGATGACAGCTGATTTTTTTAATTTATCTATAGATGTTAACAATACTACTTCAGTGTTATTATTTCTATTCACATATCATAATTCAATCAGAGAGAACATGCATGCATAATTTGCTTCCATTTGAAGGTCTGTTAGTCTTTTTGCAATTAAGAAACACTTCAGGCATCATTTGTGCTTTATTGTTTTCATGTCTCAAAAAAAAAAAAAAAAAAAAAGCTAGAGTAATAATAAATATTGTACTTATGAAACTGTTGATAATGGAATGGTAATATATTCTAAACTTAGGTATTCATTTTTTACACTAAACTCCACTTTACTTACATAAAAGTAGGATGCCTTCCGGGAGAATCTCTCCCATCTTCAGTTGCTCACTGAACTGCCGTTACTCGAAAAAAGTTTTTTGTGTAAAAGTTTGTGTAAAAAATGAATACCTAAGTTTAGGAAAGATTAATAATATTATTTTGATCATTTAGTTGGCACTATAGATGGTGTATACTACTTTACAATTTATACTTAAAAGAAAAATAAGTGTAAATTGTAATTCTTTGATTTATATATTTCAAATTTGGCATTAATGACTGTACACAAATTTAAAATGTATCAATTAAAGAATGTTCGATATCTGCATTTTATAAAATTCACTCACTGAATAAAATATATTTTGTGACATCATTCTTAAAACTATAATTTTGTACTTTTTCATTTTTCTAATCTACATGGCATATCTGTGCTTTCATGTACTGTTGTGAGAATTTGTGTTGGTCATCTCTCCTAGCAAAAGAATTTATATTTTGTTTAAAATATATATTGAGAACCTTATATATATATATATATGGCATATCTGTGCTTTCATGTACTGTTGTGAGAATTTGTGTTGGTCATCTCTCCTAGCAAAAGAATTTATATTTTGTTTAAAATATACATTGAGAACCTTATATATATATATATATATATATACCCACACACACACACATACACACAAAATGTTATTTGAACCAATAGGGGCTAAAAATTAGCTGTAACTTGAAAGCCTGTTTTAATGCTGAGAGACTTCTTTAAAAGAAGAAATATAAGCATAACTGCTACAATATGTTTTACTCTATTGGGTAAAAACAAAGTATGCCATTCTTACAAATTGTAGTGCAATACAACTTTTCAAGTCCTTTAATAAAAAAAAACAACTTCTGTGCATCAGAAGTTTATGCTACATACTTTCAACAAAATTCACCATCCAATTTAATGCCCAATTGCTTCCATTTTCTGACTGTACATTATACAGTATTTTTTGTGATCATATCTGCAACAGATATACCATTTTCTGTAAGAACCATACTATTTAGCACTGTGCATTTGCTATGGATTTTTAATTTTTTGTGACATGATATATGCAATAAATTTAGATGCTAAAACTATTTATGTTGCTGGGATAACTAAAGAGGTAGGGTACCTGACTAAAGGCTGTAGGTCCAAGGTTCAATACTCAGAGGAAGTTTTTCCACCATGTTGTGTCCAGAGCAGCCAGTTCACTCAGCATGCTATCCAAAAGACTACCTGGAGAAGGGGTTAGCATATTAATATTGACCATTGTTTGCCCCAAGACTTACCTAACTTAACTCTTACGTACATCATCAGTCATAATGAGGAAAGCAAAGGACCTAATTCTGAGCCTTGTGTAATACCATGTGGCACATTTAATCTATTTGATTTGTTTCTATTATTTACATCAATTTTCTGTCTATCAGAAAGGAAGGATTCAATAATTTTGTGCTCAGTGAAACTGTAATATTTCTATATTGCTCTTACTTCATCCATTACTAACTATACTTTCTAAGCTTCCTAGTTATATGGCTCACTTTTCTGTTGGTAATTTCAGAAGTTGTATTATAGAGCATAGGACTTTTCTCTATAGTCCCATTTTCTCAAGTTCTAAGCTTAATTCCACTCTTTTCATTTAGCATTTTGTTTGTATTCGTCAATGAAACAATTTTGTTTACATGATATATAATGGATTTCAGAAGAAATAAATTATATTTTTGTATAAAACTTGTTATATTTAACATTTTATTTATGTTATATTTTATATAAAAGAAATTTTTAAAATGTTTCTAAGCTGATTCTTTACATCTTTTAAGAGTTAAAACTACATATAATAAAATCAATTGTTAAATATTATTTTATGATAAAATAAAGTTGTATGTAATACCCATTCTGGAACTATTGTTAATGTTGCTCCTCTCAGAGCAGTCAAATAGGCAGGATGTGATTAGATCTAACAAGATGGTACATTATTTTGTTGGTGCTAACATTTTGTATTTGTTAGTTTATTTAAATCTTAACATCCCATGCTGAATGCTACAAATCAAGACAAAGGATTAAACAAATTAATACTTTATTGAAGAACTCTTGACAGTATACTAGCAGCAGAAAGTTGAAATTCACCTTTAAGGAAATGTTAATTCAACATTTTATGGATTCCTAAAATAATACATAGGGATGAAAATTCATCTTCTTGAATGTCTGGAGGCCAGCAGCCAAAATCTCAAGAATCTCAAAATCTACCTTATGTGATAATGAATATTGCATGCTCTCTGCATGTGTGTATTAATCACAATATGCTATAAACATTACTCTCTCAAAGTACAGGCCTCAAGTTTTTTACAAAATCACAATTTTAGTTAATCTGTGGGTGGAGCACCCTTTTAGAAATCCTTTCCTCATATAGGATTTTCTCTGAAATTACTTTTAAGTTAATATTAATGTAACTGCTGATTTGTAAATGAAATAAAACAAAACCCAACTATAAACAAATGAAATATTTCCAATTAGCCAGTGCTTGATTGCCTTGCCATATCTCAGATCTCTGCAAATCTTGCTTCATGTCCAATGTATTTTTAATTTAAAAAATACACCAGAAACAAATGTTATATTGCACTTTCTTTTCTGGGGCATCTGTGAAATATTCCAGAACAATTATCTCTTGGTAGCCATCAAGGTACACTAAAAATACATTAAAACTCAATACATTACGAACACAAGTGTGCAGATCTTTCCCATTCAACATAAAGTAAAGATTTGGGTTAAAAGAAATTACCTATTCAGCTATCTGCACATACCAGACCTCCTACCATCTTTTTTTAGTTGTTCACTGTGAATGGAGAGCCAAAAAGCCTCCTGACCTACCTGATTGGCAGAGACATCACAGCTTGTTAGCCCCCTCAATATCCATGCTTAGTTTTCTAAGTTATCATTTTTCAGCAAGATGTTAAGAAACTCTTGAAGCATATGCTCTCATTTCCCATCCCTAATAATGCAGTTCATATAAATTACAATTTTAATGTTAAACATGCTTCATAATGCATGATGCACAAAATATTCACATAAAATATATTTTAAGATTGAATACTTCAAATTTTCTGTCCTTCATTAATTGTTAGTACTATGAATATTGTGCATCCTTGCAGAGTTTTATTAATATATTTATGCTAATAAAATCCCAGGTAAGCATAAGACATTTTATAGCTTATCCCCATTTTTAGGGGGCACCTCTATTTTGATTTCTTATCCATCTCCTCCTACAAAAGTTCAACAGGTGACAGATCCAAAAATTGGAAAGTTCATTTATCACTTCCATTGTGTCATTACTGCTATCATAGTTCTTATGCAGCTTTGAAGTGCATTTTGAATTGTTGTAACTTTGCTATTTCTAAATACCTTCTAAGCCATTATACTATTTCCATATTCCACAGTTAGGGTGAAACAAACTTTAGCATTCTTTCTCGAAGACAAAATATATTTTTCAGAATCACATATGGTCCAGCTTCAGTTGTGCCTTGGTCCATACTATACTGATATGCAAAACTTAAGGACGAAACAGATTTTAGTACATTATAAGAAACATGTATCTGTAAGAAAATGATACCAAAAGTAATATTGTAAGTTACAGAAAAAATAATAAATAGAAAAGATTATCACAGTTATTCAAAAATGGTTACATAGCAGTACCTTATGGGATAAAGATGACTTAAGTCAGATATGTAAACAAGAGAAGCAGTAGTTCTTAGTAGGGAATATGATCACTTGTAACAGTGATGCATGCATTGCAACATCTCTCCATACTTTTGACAGGGATTTTCAGTTCTGGTGATAACATAGCCCATTCCTCTTTCAGCTGAATATTTAAATGTAAATTTATGTTCATTTTCATGATAATGTTGTTGCTGTGAAGTGATATTTTGAAGGTATTCCTAGAAAATTGTATCCTAAATATTAAATCTAGAGAAAAAAATGGACAATCATTTTTTGTTCAAATAGCAGGATTATTATCTTCCCAGATTCTCTAGTGTTGTGAACCCAAATGAATATACTCAAAGATACCTCATTACTAGCTTTATCAAATGAAATCATGATCTAAAAATCAGAAAGTGTGGATCTCATTGTTCTTCTCTTCTCGTCTTCTACAATACTCAACACAAAAGCTGAAAAAGTCTGAACATTTTTAGCCTCATATCTAAATGCTGGACATCAGTATTAAATTCTGGACAGATGGCAACCCTAATACTACAGTCAGTATCAGCTAGGATGGATGCACAGTAAATATATGTGCACTCTTCTGTACCCTCTTCCTGTTTACACAAATAGAATCATTTAGGAGTGCAGCTGGTCCATACACGTTTCAATGCTTTTATAAGATTAATTGCAAATTTGGAAATATTAATGCACGTATGATTAGCGATGAATTCAAAGAAAGAAAAGCATTAGCGATGAATTCAAAGAAAGAAAAGCATTAGCGATGAATTCAAAGAAAGAAAAGCAACAAATATAACAGGCAAATCAGAGAAAAAGTGGATAAAGAGTACCAAATCTTTGTAAATGTGCACCAGCAGACAATAAGGTGTGCTGCTGAGAAAAGGGGGTCACAGCACCTCAGGGAGAAAACACATGTGGTAAGGAAATCAGAACTGTGCAAAGAACTACAATTGAGGTAAATAAAAGTAGCGCAGTGTTCAAATCTATTTGAAATATATTTGAATTTAAAACTTTATGAACAATATTTATAAGCAATTTTATTGTTTAACCATTATGAATTGTAACATTTGCATAGGGATGAAACTGCATGACAGTGTAGCTTAGTATTGCTCTGTCTCCTTCTGCACAAATGACATATCTTCCATGTAATGCCAACTCTTGTTTTAAGCATGTTAACAATGGTTCTTGCACTCTATGCAGCCAAACAATGAAGCTACACAGGTAACATTTTATTGTTGATGCTAATATTCACTGCTCTCTGGCATTTTTCTTGGTACATATGGAGAGTGTCTGTTACATTTACTTAAAATTATAATCGTATTGTCTTTGATTGCTGATGTTTCTCTTGGATGTCCACAACATGGTTAATCACCATGCCATCCACTTTCTTTGCAAATCAAATGCCTTCTTCCAAAATACACAGCTTTTCATCTGTTTATGACCTATTTTTCTTGACTGGCTTTTTCTATCTAATTAACTTTTTAGAGCATGAGTACCACACTTTAATGTTTATAATGCTTGGAATACTCAATACAATACAATATTAACACCTTCAGTTAAAAGCAAAATTATAGACAAATGTAAATGGAAACTCTGGGATGGCTTACAATAACATTTTTCATAATGGGTCATATGTAACAGATTAAGGAATAATGAACACACACAGAATGGTAATTATTCATGAACATTTTACAATATCTCCTCTTTTAAAATCTAGCTATAGTTATTATTTTGCACAATAACCTTCATATGACTTAATTTAATTATCCATAATGATATTACATTGATGAGCAAAAATGCAGTAATGGGTTAAAACGATATAGAAAGTTAAAATGTTTAAAAATATAATGAGGAATGCTCAAAGAACCTATGGTTAAGCAGTTTGATGTATTTTCAATACATCTTACATACATGTATAGTTTTAATGGAATTAATATTATTTTCTATTTACTTATTTGTATCCTGACAGCTGTAAAGCAAAGTAAAAGAGGTACATTAAAATTTCTGTTACTAATATATGTGAAAGTAGCATGACACCACTATTTTATTATGTACGAATAATATACCCTATTCTAATAATTCAAAATAATGAAAAATTTTGAATAATGAAAAACATAAAACCTTTTACATTCACAGCTTATAGTGTGTTGGTCGATGATAAATGTTAGTTGCCTTAGCATTATCTCAAGTAATAGTAAATAAACATGGGGAACCCAAAGAACAAAGAAGGAATGTTTGTTATTGTTATGGAGCTCAATTGTAGTAAACATTCAACCAATGTTATCACATTCTTTTCTTAAACCATTCCTATCAGCTGTGATGGACCAGAAACTGCATTAATACAAATAAACAATCTGTTGGCACCAAAGTTCCTGGCATTCATCTTTTTAGGTCTAGGAAAATCTGTGGAAAAAATGTTACCCAGGCAACTTATACCCATTGGGAATTAGTAACCCTAACTGACACACTTAGTGCCTAAACTATACATATAGTTAGATGTATGCATATTCCTATTCCCTGCCCAAAGAAAAATAGTGCTGAATGTAGATCCTAAAATCACATTAACAGTTCCAGCATGGATATTGTTTTTATTCCAATTTATCAAATAATAATAATAATAATAATAATAATAATAATAATAATAAACAATTTAATATATGACTAATATGACTTAAGTGCCCTTAAAATGGATAATTCATCATATTTACAGTTGTCAGTAATAGAGTACCATAAATATAGAGGTTTTTGTAGTTACTTTAGTTGCTTATTTGAACTTTTGTTATAAAACTTATTTTTATCATTGTTGCAGTGATGAAAAATAATGTCAACAATTTATTATCATTATGTACATGATTATTAGATTGCAAACTGTAAGCATATCTTTTTCAAGAAATAAATTACTTGCATTGTGTAGTGATGGTATGTCATTAAAAGAAACTAACATGCTTACATTTTATTTTGCTGTACAGGTGAAATTAATATATAATAAAGTCCATTTCAAATGGAAACCTGTGTCTGTTCTGTTTTGTCTCATTTTCAAAATACTTACATGATGAATAAACATTCCTTAATAAAAATATACCTTCTTGAGTATATAGTTTAATTTAAACAGTGGTCATTCCCAGTGTTATAATGGTAACCATTCTTGCCTCATAGATCCAAGTTCATGGGCTCATATCTGGCCAAGGTTGATGGAGTTTTTAGAGCATAAAAATCCTATGACTTCCTTCAAAAGGTAACTAAAGCCATTGGTTCCTGTTGTAAATTTACAGCAGATAAAAGAAACTAGCCATAAAGAAGAGACCTCTGAGCAAAATTTATTGGCCATTTCTTACTCTAAATTGAATGAGACGCTAATGACCTGAGATATTAAAGATCTTTCAATTAAAAAAAGGGGGGGAAGGAAGGTTCTGACATTGCTACAATGAGATAAATTATTCTATACAATAAATATAGCATATCATGCATGAAAACATTCTTGTAAACAGCACCATTAAGCAGGAAATAATAGTGTCAACTGTTTGCAGTGGTCTGTCACATCCAGGGCCCAACACACAAGATGAGTGGATATACAACTGAAAAGGTAGGCTAACTTAACAATGATATGTCAGTCTTTTTGTTTTATTAGGGGCTACTGTAATACATTCTGAAATTAAGTATATTATGCAGAGACATGTGAAAACAGTGTTCTTAAAAATAATTCTGACATATTATCATGCTGGAAGAAATAAGTGTGAGATCTACTAAGTAACCTAGACTCCAGCCATTAAAAAATTTGCATATACTTCAATTATTATACTGGGTAATATTTTTCTTCTCGGGATGCTCCATGTGCAGTTGGCCAGTCGACCTCTCTCTCTCTGTCTCCTTGCATGTATTCATAAAATATTTTACGATAGAGTCATCACTAACAACAAAGGCCTCTTCAGTCTCCCAATTTAATGCCAAAAGATTTTTTATTTCTGGGGGCATTAAAGGAAAAAGTGTGTAAAACAAATCCACAGACCAAAGATGAAAATATTCAAGAAGAAATTTCTTCCATTTCTCAGAAAGAAATGTAGTTAGTAATGGTTTTCATATGGCATTGCCAAAAATGTATGGAAAATGAATGGAGGCAATACCAGTATCATCTTATTTGACAATGGTTAGTAAATATACCTTTTGAGCGTTTAAATGAGAGTAATAACATGCTCAACATGAGCTTTCTGAATTCCATTCGCTGCAGTAGTTTGAACCAACTGACTGGCCTTTACACCTGAAATGTTTCCATGAAGGAAAAATCATTGAATATTTTAAAAGATAGCAAATATCCCCCTCTCTAAATAGAAAAACATTTAAAATGAAGCATCTTTAAATACAACAGCATATTATGTATGTACCTTTATAAATCATACAATGCACAGATGTACTAGATGATACAGGACTAGTCTGAACATCTTTGAATTTGCATACAATTTTATAAGGCTAGTAATATATACATAGTTATCATATGCTACACCATAGTGTAAAATAGATCTTGAAAACCTGTCCAAACTGGTGCTGTATGTGGGATGTGGTCATTACTCAAGAGATGAGAAGGAAATTAAGTGATTAATTTCTTGGTTGGATGCCCCTTTACTTCAGGATTAGGAATATTGTATCTCAGGGAAATTCTGGAATTTTGTGACTTGTTTCAATCAGAGGAAAGGGTAGGAAATCTAGCAGACTACATGGAAATACTAAAGTTCTCAGTTGACACCATTTATTCACTGTTATTATAAGAATATCGTACTGTTCATATTGGCTTGGAAACATTTCGAAGATCTCGGTTGACTTCTCGATAATGTTTATTGGTTCACAATTGCTGACCACTTTAACTGACTACTAACTATTCCTTTTCTACAGACTTTGCTCACTTCAATTCTGATTATCTATTCTTATGCCCACTTATTCCAATTAGCTCTTAATATTCCTTCCTCCGACTCCAACCATTGAATTCAAACAACTCATAGCCTCGACTGCTCACTCCTCACTGCTAACTGCTCCTCTTACTTTTAACATTATATTAGACATACAGTTTATTGTACTGTTAGGAACCTCCCCTGCAAAATAATAAAAACCACAAAAATTATGGAGCTTCGTTCATTTCTAACTGCTTTATTAGTCCTTCCTTAATACATATAATTATACAGGCTCCGATTTGTTCAATTTTGGAAGATTCCTATTGGTTGAGCTGGACTTATTTTCTAAAATAAATCTTCTCATGTTATAGTAATTCTAAGAACGGCATTCCTGCCATAAATATTCGGAAACTTTTCTGATCTGACATCCCTTCACTTTTCTAGCCTTTTAGATTTACCCACAATGAGATCGTGATAGACCACATCTTGGCCAAAAATACGAAGCATCAATTTGTTTAGTAAAGTCATGTCGGAAATCTGTTGACATGTCTAAATATTACTATTAAAAGGGCTATAAAACATATGCTGTCAGTTAAGGTTGACATGTGTTCCTTTCTTGAGAGAAGTCTTTCCTTATTGTCATTATGCTCCGTTACCATTACCTATTGAAATAATACTTCTCTATGCACTAGTTAAAAAGGGACATTCGTGTCTCGGGTCGGCAAATTGTTTTCCCTAAATTCTTTCAAAAGAAACAAGTTCATTACAAAAGGCTACCTTCTTCCCTGGTTGAACTGTTTAAAATTCCATTGGGGTGCATTTTCACACATTCCACAGTTTAACGAGCAGTCCGGTATTGTAACTTGTACTTTCACACAAATATAATGACCCCCCCTAAAGATTTAGCATAGGTACTATCTAAATGAATACAATACCCTTAATACAAATTACATACATGCATCAGATCATATTTACATTAATTATTAACATCGATTATAACCGTATTAATTTAATTAAATGTGGCTTTTATTTTCGGTTACAAAACATTCTAGAACAAAAGAGAAATAAATAAAATTCAACAACTTTACGAATGTAGTTCACTGTTTAATGAAATAAATGTTATTTCATACAGTATAAATACTGTCATATTTAAAAGGCATTTAATGAATAGAAATAGTGATCAAATAAATATGCCATTACTGCCCATTTAATTAAGTTAACTTTTCAATTGCTTTAATTCAGGGAGGTAATTTTATTTTTTAGTTTGATAGACATTTGAGTTGCATCATTTTGATATGTTCATGTGTTGGTTCTCATTATATGAGGATTCTTGTATTGTGTTAAATTCATTTGTTATATGCAATCCTTTTGCTACAAGCTTGCTTGTGATAAATAATGTTTGCCTCATTAAATGCAGGGAATTGGCAAGATTCTCAATTTTAACTAAATTGTTTTTGCAGGAAGGCTTCTGATTTGCACCAGCTAATCATTTATCTAAAACCACACATTGCTAGTGTTATAATGATAGCCTTAAAATTTTCATTATGGGCTAATATGTTAAAGGAGCTGTAATATTCAGTATTTTGAAAAATACTCATTGTGTAATGATGGCTAAACTTGAAAGTTGAAGATAAGTTTCATTCGTCTCAGTTCATTGAAAATACTGTTTATTTTATTATCTCATCAATGAAGAACAGAGAGGAAAGAGATATCTGATTAATTAGAAAGGATATACATTTTATAAATTTCTAATTCTTTCTTAGCCCCAATAAGTCATTATAGAGCATAATTATACAATGAGCTTATTTGAGTTATGGGCCAGCAGAGTGTACCTGTATATTAGGAGAAGTCATTTGTCAAAGTCATGTAATTTGTGCGCAGGTGGCAGTTTGTGTTTGTTTGAGGGAGATTGTCAGAAGTGGTCATGCTTTTGTGTGTTATTCAGTGCTTTCATTGTTGTAAATTGTTCTTTGTTCGTCATGCCACTACATAATAAATATAGTCTTGATGCGTTTATATCTACAATACATTTGTGAAAATGAATTCTTGCAGAGAAGTGGGAAGGCTGTTCATAAGAAAATATCCTGGCAATTGTTTTCCAGGTAGAGATATTGTTCCCTAACTTGTTAAAAAAAAGTTATAAGATACAGGATCTCTCAATGACATGAAACATGTTCAGAACCACTGTGTTCTTATGGAAAAATACCTTAGATGAAATGCAGAAATTTTCTATGCAAATGCTGGTAATGTATTGTCACTGAGGGCCATCATTTTTCACATCTTTTATCACACAGGTTACTACTTGTTATCATCAGTTTTAAATGGAGTATCATTTTATGCTTTCAGTATTAATTATAAGCACAGTGACACTATCTCCCTTTTTCTAATTGCAATGACTGCACTTCCCCAGTAAGCAGCCATGCTCAGGCAGTTCATAATCTCACTATACAAATGTCCTTTATGAATGTTTATAAATCAAGGAGGAACAGTAAAATTGAAGAAAAATGACAATATCACAGCAACAGAGAATACCAGAAATTTTGGCAAGATATATTTGTCCAAAATTTCTGCTTTTGCTTCTATTGTTTCATTTATGATGCCCTATTGGAGCAAATTGAACTACCACTACAACTGTTGCTGTTGATACTAGCAGTAATTTTTCTGTTTCCATTTTAGAGAACAAAGTAATAACACTTCAAAGTAGATATACAGAATGTTTATTATACCTCATGCATGTTTATTATACAGCTCAAAATGATTGAGAATGTTGGAGGAAAATGTCCAGAACTAGTTCTCTATTAAGCAAAGTAGCATTTTTTACACAGTTTGTACTCAGTTTCATCATTTCTTTTTGCAATTATATGATATTTTTGGGAAAATGTTCAATATGTAGCACTAAATATAATTTGGCTGTTGCAGTGCCTCTTGTTTCTATTACTCAATTAGAAAATTGTTTGAACTATAGATATCTGATCTCAGAGAACCAACAATAATCTGTTAGAATATTTTGTAATATTTACTGAGAAACTACAGTATTCATTTGAGTTAAATGATATGCATTTGATTTCACTGGAATCCAAGTTGAGCATGAAGTGTGGGCACATAATCATCATACTGGGCCTGGTAATAGTTTCCGGCCAATGGCTCACCCAACTTATACTTCTTAGCAAACTCACGGGCAGAAAATTTGGGTCGGAAGTCTCGGGTTCTGATGAAAACAAAGAAAATAAAATAAATACAAAGAGATTAAATCCCATTTATATTCATATAGCTTAGTTACTGTTGTTACATGGTAAACGCCAAATGGATATAGCATAAAGAACTAATAGATCAAGTTTTGATAGGGCATAATACTAAATTATGTTACAGTATGTAATAAAATTTGATAAGCAACAATAAGTGCAGAGAAGCAATACTTTTGATGTAAGGTTTTTTTCTGGAACATTATTCTGTTCTTTATTAAAATTGCAAAAAGGGAAAATGAAGAACAGAATTGCAGGCATAGAAACATCCGCAGCTGCTCTCGAGTTAAAGCAATACTTTAGTAACTTCTTTTCATAATGGTAAAGAAGGTTAAATCCTTCAGAAATATGATTTTTTGCAGTCTTTCTGAATGACTACAGATGGCAGTAGCAGTTTCAAGCTTGTTATGGTATAAAATATTGCCATCTTCTTTAGCAATACCTGTGCAATAATACTCCATTTGGCAGAGAGCTCTGATGCATAACTGTTGCAGTGCAAGTGTGCATGTAATAACAGCAGTAATTAGGAACAGAAATTCATAATGTATGGATATTGATCTTTCCTTATTTTGGGTCCTCTTTTAATTCTTATTTTAACATGCTTCTTCATAATTAATTAAATTAATAAAATGCATTAGTTTACATTGGTATAATTGCAATAATATATATATATATATATATATATATATATATATATATATATATAAACAATTATATACGAAGGAACATTATCCGTAATTAGAATTTACATTAAAGAAAAAGTGTTCAGAAAAGTAAGTAATATACATTATATGAATTGACAATCTCTTAGTTAAAGAAATTTCAAATCCATTTAGTACTTACGTGCTATTTACAAGAGGTTCGTCAAACTTCAACTTTTCAGGCTGTTTAAATAAGAGGAACACATAACGATGCAGACCTGTTAAAAAAGGAGAAAGAGTGTATGAACTTTCTAATTAAAATGGAAGTTAGTGAGTTTAAGTTTAAGTAATCTCAACAGCTTAGGTATATATTAGAGAGGGCTGGTCAATGGGGTTAAGTGAGACCCCAGGTTGGAAGTATCCAGCTGTATTTCAGAGAATTCATTTTATAAACTGCTGAAATTTTGCATTTTGATTGACTTAAATATTTTTCATTTAATTTTTTAATGAGCTAATATGGTACAAAGAATTTTACTATAAGCTCATTTAATACAGATTAATGCATAGAAAGCTCTGTTTACATGCGTTAGCTCTTTTAGTTAAAAAGTTCCATTTACTTTTGGAATTGTAAACCAAGAAAACTAGATGTTCTAAACACAAGAAGAGAGGAGAAGAAGGGGATAAAGAATAAAGAATGTAATAAATAAAGTTCATAAATAATCATAAGATGTTAAAGGTAGTTGTTCTAAATACCAGAAGATGAAGGAAGAAGGGGAATAAATCGTAATAAAGAATGTAATACATACAGTACATAAATAAAGATAAAATGTTAAAATATTCATACTATAACGATACTGTGATAAAACAAATCAAGAAGAAATATTAGACATATACTGTAAATAAGAAGTATTATTTGTAGCACTTGCAGGCTAGTATGCATACAAAAGGAAAAGTTATAAAAAGAGAACATACAGAATGAAGTTTGGGACTCCTCCATTTTAAAGATCCTTAATTTTCAGTCTTATCCATTATATGTGTACCATTGTAGGCTATGTGTTTTTTGTTTGTTAGTTTAGCACATTACTAACGAAATAAAAAGAAGCATTTAAAAGATTACAGATTTTGTGTTTTTTATTATTTTTCACATTTTTTTAACTTAGCATCAAAATGAGTTAAAACAATTTTATAACTCTCATGAAAGCTAACTTTTGTCTGCAGTGTCTGTTTTTCAACGCAAAATAAATTTAGAACGTGTGAATGAAATATTTATGCTTTCTTTGTTGTGGAAGAAAAACAGGATATTTTTTTGGTTATTCTGTCTCTCCCCAAGTCATTGCCTTTGCATACCTTCCAAAATACCCACTTTCACTTCAAAACACTGCAGGTTTAGTGGTAACCAAGTGTATATTGCATTTTGAAAGAAAAAGTATATTGTGTTCTTCAGTGCATGGTTTTCTTAAGGGGGAAGGGAAACTGAGAGTAAAGGATGACCATACATTTCTGAGACTCAAGGCCAACATAGCCATTTGGTAAACCCCATCCATTCAACCAAACTCCTGTAGTCTGCTGACCTAGAGAGATGAATTATCGGCCGACGCAATCCTTTGCCGCCCCACCGGTCATCAGATAATTGGACGGTGCAACGTGTTTAATTTAATCGCCTGTTATTTGCATTACGAAAGGAAACATCACCAGTAACAAAGGACACAGTGTGCATGCTAATGTTAAAGATGAAAAGATTAACCATAATGAAAGTACTATTACTTTCATTATGGTTATTTCGAGTATTATGGCTTGATTCGATTTATTAATATTAAAAATGCGTTTCTTATTGCGCCTAACGGAATTCATACTTACAGAAAGTCGCCAATAGTGACGCTATAAGTCATTATTATGGTCAACACTATTAAAATGGGGGACATTCAATAGTCAAATAAACCAACTCAACTCTTGAATAGATTAATACCACACATGCGTGGTTATAAAAATTACCTTTGCACTTTCTCTATTTAGCACGTTCCAATGTTGTATATACAAACCCAAATTTTGGATCAATAAACTTATGAAGTATGATTCACTGCGAAGTGACCAAAAACCAAAAGGGCTTTCAATTTTTCAAGGCTATAAACTTTACAGCAATTCGTATACACAATAGAGTTCTTAGCTACGTGCTTGGAAATAACCGCAAAGTTAAAGCACAACGATTAACTACTTTTACAAATGTATTTAACTTCCGTAAAATCACTTACGATAATATTGACATCATATATGAGAACTGAACTCCTTTAGAACAATTCTTAGATCGCAATACACCAGACAGTACCTCTTTAATGCTTTCTTCCTTTTAAATGACTTTACTTGTAACCGCTGCATGCAGAATCATTCTAAAGTCATCCATAAAAATGAGCAATTTAGAAACCAAAAGGCCTTACTAAATAATATTATAACACCCATGATAGTTGACTCTGATAGAGAAAAGGCAGACACAGTGTATCACAGATTTATCACTTCCTATGCTTAAAACTAAAATTACGAGTTGCATAAACTTTACTACTTATTCTTAAACCTGATCTACGGATTACTTTTTTCAAGCATTTAATGAAAAGTGCGTGACATATATAACTATGCAGGTAATTAACATCATCGCATACTACATGTGGCAGTCTCCATTTTTTCATTCGGCGCATTAACAGAAAAATATCCATTAAAATCGAATTGAATAAGTAATACTTTTTCTAACTCTAATATAGCTATATGTCCCACGCCCAGCTAAACGGAAATGAGCTTAAACAAATAAATATGCTTCTGGCAAATACATAAAAAACTTGCACTAAACAAATGACTAGCGGCTCACATCTGTGAATCAGCCTGTTTATATTTGCTCGCAAATCTGTATACTAACCTGTGCCCTTTGGAGGACCGGAACCAATGTATGCCGTAAGTACTTCGCCATCCTTGGTATTGCCTCCAGGAATGTTACCCATGAGCCAGTGTCTGAATTCACGTACTACGGGGTTGACACGACTTGGAGCATCTGGATCTGTAAAATAGATAATTGAAAAACATGTATTAGCATTGTTTCAAGTCACTCGTCTTGTAAACTATTAAGTAAGGACCTTTCATTTCTCTAAAGTTGAGGGTAACATCATAACTCAGAAGTTTAGCATGCTTGAGAAACAGTAATTTGATTCTAGTTATAATAGCAACATGTCAGTAAAACGATGAGACATTTCTCATTAAATACCTGTCATAATAAGTGTATAGAAAGCACTAGAATCAGCTTTCCATTTCACAGTTGGAATATCCTTCACCTCCGTTGGTGTTAGCTCATTGCCCAAATCTACTTTTTTGGATCCATAAGTTACCTACAAAATAAAACACAGCACAGTTATTTATGACCTTTAGAAATACAATGTTACCTTTTGAGATAAGTTGTGTCTACTAACGAAGCACTCTTAGGTTTTACTAGAGGGTCAGCGAAAAAAACATGCTGTAATGATCTATGAAATTATTAAATCAATGAATTAAAAAATAAATATCAAACATGCGAGGCCATCATGCTAAGCACTTAATTGAAAAATTTAGTTTCAATAACAATAGTTTTTTACAAACGCTTTCAAGGTATTAAGAAAAGTTAATAATATTTTAGAGTCTACATTTCATCTATTACATAGAAGAGTTCATCGCATAATTATATTGATTGAACTCTTATGTAGTCAATTATTCTTCTGTGCTGAAGGCTGGAGTCAGGACCTTTGCGGCAAATTCGGAGAAGATAGAGATTTCACAACGAGGAACACTTTTTGTTTGTCCCTCTGTGTGTAGCCAATGCATGTACAATTGAATGCAAGTATCCACTGAGAATGGACGTCTATGCTTTCCCTAAGTTGACAGACAAATAAGTGTTATGGGAAGCTAGAGGAAACTCGCTTGATTTAATGCTGCTAGACTTTTTCTTTAGGTGCATATACCGAGTGTCGTGTACATGGCCCCTGTTTACAAAAGGCACGAACTAATTGAGCAATTATTCGCTGTTTTTGATGAAATGCGAAATAGATCTGAAATGTTTGCGAGAGTCCGACAGCCACTGATTCGACTATGAATGTAATTACTAATCAGGTACAAAGCAGGCACTTTGAACACCTTTTGTAATCTTTCTAAGGGGTACTGGCAGAATAAACTAATATGTCAGTTGTTAAATGTCCCTAACACTCGTGTTTCTTTCGATGATGTATGTTTTCTAAACGGCGAGTCGGAGAACGTAGATAGTTTAACAAAAAATTTTGCTCTATCTTTCCTCAGAATATGTCTCAGAGATCCTAACTCACACTGTATTCGTGGACAGTTCTGAAACAGTAATTCTGAGCACCTTAAGATACACCTTCCCCTAGCAGCTTCTTACCTCAAGAGCTTCAGCAGGTGGTGTATCAATGACATCTGGAACGATATTGTCCTTCTTAAAAGCATTTTGCACTGAAAATAACGAAAAGTAAAAATATCTTATTGGTAGTAATTATGAAGAGACTGCTATTGGCACACTAACTTTTATCTATATTCTCTGAAACAGAACTTATGGTCCACCCGCACGTAAATATAAATATAATATGTATGTATAAAACCAATCATAATATTCTGTGCATTGTAATTAGCAATATATATATATATATATATATATATATATATATGTATGTGTGTGTGTGTGTGTGTGTGTGTGCGCGCGCGCGCGCGCGCATTTCATGAGATGTAACTTTAATATGTTATTTGTAATTAGCCAAAAGGGAAAAATCTCTGGTGTTTTCTGTTACGGTAGTTTGGAAAGCCAAAGAGGCCATAAAACTCTATACAAAAGGGCAAGAGTAAACCCGAGGGTCGAGTGTGATGCCACTTTTAAAAGGACTGCGGTTGAACTTTTAAATTCGTTAGAGCTTTGAACCCGACAAGATTTTGTACAGTTCGCCTTTAAACTACCAATGTCAACAAGATTTTTAAACGTTGAAATAATAAATGTGTATTTTGAACTTATTAACCAAGGCGCGAGATGTGTGCTTGCTTGAGTGACCTCCTTTGGCGTCGTCAAGCCAATGATTAATAGATTTGAATTTAGTATATAAAGAAGCATTTGCTCTACTGGGGAATACAGTTCCAATAAGCACAGATTATCAGTTCGATCAGATAAGTTTTACTTCAGTTCACGCAGTTCAACGCAATTAGAGGCGGTTCATTCAAGATATTTCATTTTAAGTTGCGCATTTTAAGTTTCACGTTCGGCGGAGACACTCATCTGCAAGTTTTACTCGCGGCAAGACGCACTCTCATCTGCTAAGTTTTGTACGTAGCGAGATATATTCGTTAAAGTCTGCACGATGCGACGCACGTGTTTCTAAGTTCTACACAGGTAGAGATATATGCTGAGGCATTCATAATAAATTCTATTACAGACGCGACTTTCAGATTCTGTTTATATTGGTGGAAGTTACGGCAGCTAAATTTATATTCGAAGTAGATAAATTCTTATATATATAATGTAACAAATTAACACTAATAATAAAAGTTGATAAAACACAGCTAGCTTCTTGCCATTGAAGAACTCGCAGTAGTTCGAAATATAGCAATTTCAAGTGTGA
Organism: Metallyticus violacea; assembly: GCA_030762175.1. NCBI lineage: Eukaryota > Metazoa > Arthropoda > Insecta > Mantodea > Metallyticidae > Metallyticus > Metallyticus violacea. Next base: position 65,312,446 of record CM060835.1, read on the forward strand.
CTCTTTCTCTGTGTTTTATCAACTTTTATTATTAGTGTTAATTTGTTACCTTGTTAATAGTGTTTCTTTATTTTTATTTTTCATATATATATATATATATATATATATATATATATATATATATATAAGTCTCATCGTGTGGTTATTTATAGTCCTGTTGAATCAACAGGAATCAACGAAATAACTTAATAGTCCCTGATAAATTGTCATAAAAGCGTAAGCATCAACACACCATACCCGCTTCATAATTTGGCATCACCGACATGAGGCTAACAACGAAAATAACACTTCATTGACAATCCATCTCATAATTTGGTGCCCAACGTGAGGTCACTCGACTTTGACAACAAACCATCCTATCATAGTTTGGCGCCCTACGTGAGGCCTGTGACAAACCATCTCATAATTTGGCATCACTAATGTAGGGCCACTCGACTTCGACAACAAACCGCCTCATCATAGATGCGATAATAAGTTTTACGAATCAATGTGTTAATGTGCTTGTTGCTAGTAGTTCCTTCGGCTTATGTTCAAATTATAAAAGAAATGAGGTTAGATGATGGATGTCGATTTACAAACAAGGGAATAAAATGTCCCAGAGATTAAAAAATAATTGAGCGGCGCACCCAAACAAAGTTGTAACCTATAGTTTTCGTCAATGTGAGAAAACTGCAGAACATTTTACTTGAACCGGTGGATGAGTTAGGAAAATTTTCATTTTCAGTCTCATGTTTTGATATCACTATTTTAATATTGAAAATGCCGTTTACAAAAACCACGTACTAAAGCAAAATGGCGGATCAGTTAGAATTATGTTAAATGGAAAAAGAGAATAAGCGTCGTAAACATCTTCGGGACAGTGGGTGTCCATATTATCTCCGAAATAAATCAATCGGTAGCTGGAAAATTGCCTCCAAATGCGGTAAGTAGAACAACGTTGTAACTAACCTTCATTACTTATTTGCTATTTTCTGTGTTATAACAATAAATTTACTTTTTTGATTAAAATAATTTGGATTTGTTACAGAAATTATTCACTGAAGTGTGCTAGTTATTTCAGGTAATTAATTAGCTGATTAATATCATTATCAGTAGATAAGTTTCACTTTAAGATTTGTTTTATTGTTTCAGAAGAGAATATGTGGCTGTTTTTTGCAATGTGGCAACTAAGTGCGGATGATACAAGAGCATTCGATGAATTTTACAAGTTGAACTGCAATAATCAAACCAGGCTTATGGCGCATCAATGTGGTATTGGATATTAAACAGAGATCAACCAGTCAGATAAGGACTCATTCAAGAATAACACAATGTAGTTAGTTCCAAATCAATCATTATGATCCTCCAGCTATCTGTGGGAGAGTAAATCATAATATTCTCCAGCCCTGGATAGTTACAGCATTTGCAATATAAAGTAGAGAGGATCTGGTCGCAGAAATTTACATCAAGTCAAAGTCAGCTGCTTTCGAAATACATTTTCAGAACGTTTGTCTATTATAGCTGTAAAGCAGAAGAACCTATTGGATATATGTAGTTATATCACTGTTGAGTCCAGAAAAGTATATGAGGACTTGACCAGTCAGTAAACTAAAATATGCTATTTCAGTTTTGTGAGCATAGTTTCCTTTAATAGAATTTGTGTTCCTAACATTTTTTGTGTTTTAATGAAAAATTGTGCTTAGAGTGTAATATTTTGATAAATATAATGTAATATGGATTCATTATCTGTTATCATTTCAATTAAATTGTTAAAATAATGACTTAGCAACGTGGTAGGTAGAAAAATTATGCAATATCTTTGTCAGTTACAACATTGTTCATATAATTTCTTTTTCTAAACAAGATTGGAAAATGTAGGTATTGTGTATGCAAAACAATTACTGAAAAAGTTGTATATGGGCAATAATTTTTCTAATAAAAAGTATTTTTGTACTTTTTCAATTATAAAAGGCAATAAAACATTTTAGTTTTTATTGGTTACAACGTTGTTCGGGTGAACCATTCAATCTCAAAATGCACAGTATGAAAAACATTTTATATGCATTTATTACAACAGTGTTTAGATAAAAGTTTGTCTATTAATTTTTCAATAAAGGAAAAATGTAATGCGCTAAACAATTTTGTATATAAAATATATGAAACAAAACGGAAATATTTGTGTCAGTCCTAGTAATGTAGTAATAACTATATTTGCCGCCTAAACCCAAGATCGCGGGTACAATTCCGGCCAGGATTGATGGACTTTTTCCGGCGTAAAAATCCTTAAGTATGGGGGGGGGGCTTCCTTCAAACTGTGGGTCCTATATCGTACATTTATGGCATGTAAAAGAACCTCAAGCCTGAAAGAAGAGGCCTCTAAACAACATTTATCAGCCGTTTCACACCCTGAATTGAATGGGACGCTGATGACCTGAGATGTTAAAAGAGAGTTCGGTAAATAAACCAATTAAAACAATGTATTTTCATAGCTCTTAAACACGCATTAACATTACGAAAAAATACTACTAGGTGTTATTATCACTAAAATATTGTAATCCTTTTACCTCCATTTGTATTGGAAAAACAAACCAATCTTAATATGCAGAAACAGTGTTCTATCCCTGCTTGATTTGATAATTACTTGGAAAACAATGGTTGCCCAAATAAAGGCCTCTTGTACGCAGCTGGTAATGTTTGTTTTTGTTGTCTTCCATCATTTCCCTTTAGCCAAACTCTCTTCCCTTAGCGGGAAATTATAAATGAGAATGTCATTGAGTACCCGTAATTTGGTGGAAAATTAGTTATGCTTTTTGAACAAGACAGCATATACTGTATATTGTTCGCATTTTGTTTTTCCGTGCTGTCACATTCTGCGCAAATGCAGAGCAGACATTTTCATAATAAAGCTAGCATTTGTTGATATTATTGCCTTTGCTTTCTGGAAATTGCGCTCACTTTTAGGAATTACGGAGATGATTACGGTCCTTGATTTAATTCATACATGACGGAACTGCTTTAATGAGCTTGAACAAGTTTGGGGCAGGTCACGTAAGCTTGCACATCTGACAAACGGGCGGAATAAGAGACCTTGAGCTGTCAACAGTAGAAAAAAGTATTGTAATTAAGCAGTGAAAAGGACTCACTTCTGCAAAAATGTATCCTAAACAGATAGGTAAGAGAACATATATACTCAGTTCAACAATGATCTAAATCAGTCTCTCTTAAGCAAACCGTGCACCTATGAGTCTCATGTTCCGACCCCTCCACTAACTCCAATGATAGGAAGATTTATAGAACTAGTGTAGAATAGAAACAATATGGGTATTCGAATAGTAAAAAGTTTTATCGTTATAATTGTTAATTTACCTACTGAAATGCTATACTCTATATACACAAAAATGCTATAAGAAAGAAAAACAAGGGGGAAAAAAACCGAAGTCTATTAACAAATTGTAAGGATTAAACAAGATTAATAGAGCTTGTTTTAGTAAATATAATTAATGAAATTATAGGCAATAGTGAATAAATCTTATATCAAATTATATAGTACAGCAATGATCAAGATCACAAATTAAATCAGAAGTAAACCGAGAAAAAAGTATAGATATATCTTAAAAGCTACTAGTGAAAAAGATTATGATTCGAATGATAGCGGAAAATGCTAAGTTTTATAAAATATTTTAATTATTAGTCAATATGGTAACTAAATATAAATAAAATTGTCTTTTTAGAACATATGATGGTTCTTTGTTTCTGTTGTCGCCTGTTGATTTCACATAGCTCTCATAACCTCCTTAGTGTGTGTGTATACATGAATTTTGTTGCATTAGGTATTGTTTATTTAAAACTCTGTTATTTTACACAACCACGACTATAACAGCAAAAATAATGCGTATTGATAAAGGCTGTAATTTAAAACAAAGTTAAAACTTGGGTATCTGCTACTGATATTGGATAGATATTTCTAAAAATATCGATAGTTCATTTCTTGTATCAATTTAATATAACATCAGTTATATATGTCCGCAATATACTAGTATAATTATATTTTACTATCAAACAAATGTTCTGTTAACTTAAATTGGATATACTTACAGCAACAAAAACAACAACAATAATATTACTCACTTTTTCAATAGACTTTTATTTCAAGTTGTGAACACAGTCAATAATGAGCAAAGAGAGAAAATGATAATTAACAAATGAACCAGGCACATGTCATTATCAATTATTTACACATTTAAAACGTTCTTAAACATAATTTAATGTTTATACAATTAAAATTTAAGTCACTTTATGGTAATATATGAAATCATCTTTATTTGCACTCATTTATTCTTGTAGTTCATTAAGAAAAGTGTTCCTTTATTACAAATGCTTTATATGAATAGATTAGTTTACACGCCATTATAATTGCTTACTCTCATAATTTTATATGAATAATCTTTAGTTAATGAAAACATCTATTTTTAATACTCAGAAGATTTATTATATTGATCACATTATTCATCTCTAAGTTAGCATTAATAATAGGAACAGTAACATAGGAATTTGCAGGATGGACTCTGAATCATGTAGTTGTCTGGTGTGCTGAAGCTCTCTCAGTTACCTTACACAACTCTTCACAGTGTAATAACCTGTGCCTTAGGGGATTAAGCTCACTAGGCTGGCTATGCCAGCTGTTTTCATTGGAGCAAAAGTTGTACTCATCTGCATAAGCTTTCACCGAAACGACTTGTTTTCCTTTCTTGATAAAGAAAAAATATTTCTCAAACACGCCTAAATTTAAATAAAACTTTCACAGGAAACCGATAGATTCTAAATGTTCTACATGATCCTTTTTGGATGCTAAAAATGGCAAAATCATTTATTACAGTCTGTCGTGCAGATAATTGGTCAAAATGTTTTAAAATATTTATTGTTCCAAAATGTTACTGACTGAAAGAAAACATTGAGCCGTCACTTATACGTATACTGGTTAATGGCTAATGTATTACAGCTATTATAGATTATTTTTGTCGTCGGCAGTTAAGTTGTGGTGAAAATTTATTTTTCCTTCAATTGTCATACTCTAGATTGCCAGTCTTTTCTGTTAGGCCGATTACTATAAAATAAATTTCTTTTGGCACCAATCAATTATAGTGGCTAATTTTAAATAGAAAATGGTTTTTGCTGCTATGAGATTTGTCTTTGTACTTCTATAACATGCTCTTATGGGGCAAGATACTAGTGATATTATTGAGTTTTCTTCAAAAGTTTATTGTGTATAGATAGTATTATTTACTAAATTTTGTTATATGCATTTTTTAAACAAAATTTCAAAAGAAAAGTTTGGAAATGAATGCAGCAAAAAGAGATTATTTTTACGCACATTTTTTTTTCTTCAGAAAATATAGTCAGTACAGCATTAATTTTTTTTAAGATCTTCATTTAGCAATAAGACTATTATTATGAAGGACGGGGAGAAAAAACCTGCTGTGCTATGAAAAAAAGGTAGGTAAAATGTTAACTCTCATTTCTTTTCAATAAAAAAGGTTTTTATAGTGTAACTATAGTTTTTCAGAAAAGGGTTTCCTTCGGAAGGGAAGTAAAGCCGTACATTTACGGCACGATAAAGAACCTCAAGCCTGAAAGAAGAGGCCTCTGAGCAAAATTTGTCGGCCATTTCACGCCCTGAGTTGAATGGGACGCTGATGACATGAGATGGTCAAGAGCGTTCGTAAATAAACAAATCACATCACATCAGAAAGGGTGCATTATTCTTAAAAAAGTTTTTTCACTAATTGTTTTTAAAAATTATGTATAATTTGAAGAAAATGAGCACCTTGTTATCTTAAAGAAAAATTCCATTTGATAAATTTCATTTTTGTAAAGTAATTTTGATATTTATAAAACAAGCATGTTAAGAAAATATTAACAACGAGGAAACAATACAATATTTCAGAATTGCTAACGTTAAAATGTATTGTAGATTTTCTGTCTCTAACCACCAATAGGATTGCGGAAATCTTATATTATGCTACTTACGTGTAATTTTATATAATTATTTATTTTTGCAATGTTAGGTATTTATGTAGCTACTAGCTTTTACTTCCTATAAATTCAAAATTTTAATGCTCTGTTAAGGAAGTGGAATTTACATTTTAAAATCCTACTGTGGGTATTCATTTTTAATTTTGGCTTGGAATGCAATGTAACTCTTGGCTTCTGTAGCAAGACATACTATTTATATGTGGGAATAAATAAACAAGAAAAATATGCAATGACATTGATTATAGGTTCATTTATTTCAGGTAAACAAAAATTACTACAGAGATCAATATTTGTATAAAATCATAGATGGCAAGGAAGATACGAATTGGGACAACAAAAACTTTAAAGCCATGTGCGGGCTTTGGAAGCTCCTTTGAAATGAATAATAACATATATTTGTAAATTTGTAAAACAAAAAAAAAATACAGTATAAAAATGTTAGATTGTTTGCTTGTAATGTTTAAATATACAGCTCGTTATGAATGACTGAAATAATAATTTTTATTGTCCTTAGCACTAGTGTATACTTCCATTCAGCTAACCTGTTCTAACAAGACTGACGATATCAAAAAGAAAAAGAAAAATTTAGTTAGATAAAGATATGCTGATTAGTAAAAAAAAAGCTGTATCTGTGATGAACACAGAGTTTGAGAGTTTCACATCTTAAAACATGGTATATTTTCTTAATCATCTTTGAATACCAGGTGTTCTCAAAAGACCTAAAGACTTTTTCTGTAGTGTTAAGGTATAGATTTCTAAATAGATTTCTAAAGCACGCAGTTGTTTTAATCTAAGTAACAATTTTATAAGGTCTAAAACACAGTAATTGGAAGTTGCTATAAACCCTAAAAATATACTTAAAATTAGTTTTACTATCGTATATTTAGAGACGAACTAAATACCACTAGGATGACTGAAAGTTAGTAAGGTTGCCAGTTGTAAATAATTAAATAAAGTCTTTTTAATGAGTATATCGAGGAAAAATAGAAATACTGACCATCATCAGCTGCCAATACGGTGGCCAGTGCTAACACCGCAAGAAGACAAGTTGTCCGGAAGCCCATGTTGGTTGGAGTGTTGCCTGCCCAAGACTGCAAGTTGGCGGGCCGTTAGTTCCAGCTTTATATAGAATGACTGGATCATAAAGGATAGCGGCTAAGGTGTGGTCTGCTGCCTCCGTACTTTAAGGACGGGTACTGATAGTATCTATGCTAATTTGTAGAGGGTGATTCCGCTTAGGAGCAACGAAGCATGAATGACATATTCTTTTTTATGCAGTGCGAACATTAAACATCTGAAGATCAAATCGCGCCTTTATTCGTTCATCCTCTTTGATGTAGAAACAAAAACATCATAGACATTCCAGCTTTTACAGAGAGATCTCTGAAAATAGTTATTAATTTGAATCATTCATAGCATTTGCTGAAATAAGTATATGTCATTAACAGAAATATTAGGTTTTTTTTTCTATGTACAGTCTTCGAGTTGGGAGGAATGAAAGGAGTCCAAAAATATTCGGAAACTGCTTAAACCGTGACGAGTAAAGGTAGAGGTAATTTTAAAAACTGTCAGACCTTAGTTAAAACTTATCAGTTATCGTAATCGCAGCATACTTTTAAAGTAGCACGTAGATGGTTGAGCAGAAGAAAATAACATTGATTACATTTTAGACATATTTTAAAGGAATTTAAAAGAAGGAAATGTGGTTTATCTCACTCATTCTCGGCCCCTCATTTCATTATAACTTTCAAACTAACAAACACAATTTAAGAAAAAACTGACATGGACGTTGGTGTATGAAAAGTATGATTACTGAATGACACGCGTGGTTGCGCTATTACTTAACCCCTGTGTCTCGCATTGCATGTCCGTTGTTTTAGACAGTGTAATGTATTTGATTTTGCTGTCAACATGCCTTTGTGTTATGAGCAATACAGTACGTATAGTACAATATGAACCGATATACAGTTTACTGTATGCACATTACTAGAAAAGTGCGGCGATAAAGCACTGTAAAGACAATTCGTTAATTATCGTCGAACTTCTCCATTCAATTTCTGGAAACGATACTGGAAACCACATTGTTGGATGTACGTACGAAAGTGCCAAAAACAACGGTGTATGGGGATCTGTTGCATAACATTTTAAAAACTAATATTATTTCAAATTAGTAAAACTTGTAATGATATCAGTGAGCTCCACTTATTTGTATTGCTAAACAATTATTAATAGTTTTTGTTAATAATACTTTTTCTACTAGTCTCACAACATCCATTATTTAAAGCTATTAGTAGGGTTATGTGCTCACGAGACCTAAGATTGATTGACAACCTTCCTTTTTATTCTTCTGATGAAGGTTTGCAAAGACCTTCTGCGAGAAGACAAAAATTACATAACAGCACATAAAATTTGAATTTCAGTATGATTCTGAGTTATGAGGTTTAGAATGTTTCCTAGCAAGACAGAAAGGATGTTACAAGAAATTGGGTCGAAAATTCAACATGCATTAAGGAATGAAGGTGCTCTTTCTCCTTAGCAGTAAGTGTATATAATTTTACATTGTTTAGCGAGTTGCAGTGAGTATCATACCACAGGAGACACGCATAGTGTAGTTAAGTACACAATTTGCAGACCAATATACTGTAACTAAACATCCTTTCAATGGACTAATTGCATATCCTGAAGATATTTGGAATGTAATTAACCAGTTCTATAGAATTGCTAATTGATGGGTCATTAGCACCGGTTAATACCCATCACATCATAATCAGAGCTAGGTTTTATATGTACCTACTAAAATGCTCAAAATATGTGCAACTTTATGTATCAAAATAGTCATATGTGTGCATATATTCATAATTATATTCTCTTAAACATGGACAGTTATAGAATGCTATAAAATAAAATAAAAAAAAACAATGAATTTTATTACTTTGTAAAAATTTATAGAAATGCATTTTAAATATGAATTCATCAATTAATTTACATTTATTTTTAATTTCATTTCCCCCAGTTATCATTATAGTCTGCAACTGAAACAGTGCCCTATAAAGTGCTGTTTTAAATGTTCAAATGTGAAGCTTTTCTTATTATCTGTAAAATGATTTACATTGGCTCTACATCACCAGAGGTTGCATCTGATTCTAGTTGTACGTTTTATGTGCCACTCTAATTTTACACATTTATTCAAAGCCTGGATTTTTTAAAAATAATTTTCCTCTTTAGTTTTAATGATAACAGTTAACAACTTATCATGTTTACTTATAAGTTTACAAATTGTGTCTTCCACCGTATAGTTTTTTTCATGTAAAGTGAAATTGCTATTTTGCAATTTCTGAATTGTTTTTGATATGTTATAAAAAAACAGGTGAATGTAACACAGATAATTTTTCACAAACTGGTCACTCAACATGGATTTCACAATCAGTGAACGGAACACTTTCAGAATTAAGAGTTTTTTTTTTTTTTTTTTTGATTGATTTATTTAAGGACGCTCTTTAACAGCTCAGGTCATCAGCGTCCCATTCAACTCAGGGCGTGAAACGGCCGACAAATTTTGCTCAGAGGCCTCTCTTTCAGGCTTGAGGTTCTTTTTCGTGCCGCAAATGTACGACACGGGACCCACGGCTTTACTTCCCTTCCGAAGGAAGCCATACTTAGGATTTTTACGCCCGAAAAAATCCATCGGTCCTGGCCGGGTTCGAACCCGCGTTTTGGGTATAGGAGGCAAGTATGGTAACCACTACACCACCAGGACCGACAGAATTAAGAGTGTCCTGATGACTTCACAGTACATACTTCAAGTAATACTCCACAGCTTCAAACCACATTCCTAATCTGGCCAAAATTGGCCACAGGGCGAAGATATTTCCGGATAAATTTCTTCCAGAATCTGAATTCTAGTTGGAGTTTTCAGAAAAATCTTGTTTCCACTGGAAATTAACTAATTCACCTTTGAGAAACTTACTCCGATTCTTTCAGCAATTTGATAGAAAAAATGCCTAGACCATATTAAGTAGATCATTTTCGGAAATAAACATTAATGCCTCTGGTGCTTTGATCATGGATGAAGCAACATCTGTCACAAGTAGCAAAACCCATCAGGCCATACAATACCCATAACACCATTAAAAAGTTTCGTCATAGCTTTGTGATTGCATTTTTCCATTAATTTACTAATCAACAATATAATTAGCAAGCAGTGTCACTGTTCATGGAACCTATCATAATATTGTCGATACATCGTCCTTCTGCATCTGTACTTTCATACACTGACATCCAGATGGAGTTTTCACTAATTATGTTCTCCAGAGTTTCTTGATACGCCTCTTCACTATTGTTAACTGATCCACAACGTTGTAAATTGTATATTTCTCTAAAAACTGTCGAAAAGCTGGTCTGTTGACGATCCAAAGAGGTGTTATCTAATCTTACGAGGAAACGAAAGATCAGTGTTTAATTCAACAAGTTAGCTGGTCGTTTACAACACAAAAGTTTGATGTTATCCGGCATTTCTTTTCTTGCACCTTAGTGTTCCGTTGTAGAGATCTGCTGGTTTATTGAATATCTCGGAATTGTGTTTACATTGAATTTACACGTATTTAAGATAAACACCTTCATATCTGTTGCAAAAAAACTTCATCTTTTAACTCACTAACATACTTATTTAATTTTTCAATTGTAGAACTAATTTCTTTTGTCATTTGAAGCTAGCAGGCTCGTGGGACGAGCAGAATACTGGTTGATGCTTCGCAACTAAGTTAGGGAGTATCATGTCAACGAAGAAAAACATATTATAACAAATGGCGGCTGCATTGTCTGACTCATAGCCGAAAGCGAGCAGCTAGATGCTTCGAGAAGTTCCAGAATCGGAAGTAATAATTGAAGTGCTACAGCTTTCTGTAAACGGGCACGAGGAATATTATTGTCTCGTGTTCGACGCCGATAAATTTCGAAACGTGGAATAAAAGAGCATTGCAAGTGCTACAAGGCATGCAGTCATCTAGTAAATGTCAAAAACAAACCAACTAAACTATAGATAGTTACAATATATATATATATATATATATATATATATATATATATATATATATATATGAATATAACATTAAAACTTCTAAATATGGAATAATATTTATTTGCCACATAAATATGTGATAATCCCAGAAATATAGAAAATACATAAAATAAAATTATATAATTATGCTCTAAATAACAATTGATAAAGCTGCGTTAAAGCAGAGAAATACGTATTTACAAATAAATTCTAGATCTGATCATGAGGCTGCTTTTGTAGATCTTGGGGAAAATGCTTTCTTAACTGTGTGTTTGTTTTAGCAACTACTTAAAGTGTTATGTTGTTTTTGGAACTAATTAATTTTATTATGGGAATTTAAAGTAGTCTGAAAGAATTCGACGCCTTTATTCTCCAAAGAAGTAATTTTTGACGAAGCATGGAAGGAAAAACTCTGCTTCCAAATGGATCAATTTCAGGGTATTCTGCACCCCTTTTCAAAATTTGCCTTATGGCTCCACTACATGGAGATCCTAACAAAGTTGTTGAAAGAGATTACAATAATCGGTATAAATGAGCAAGACATACTATAGAATACTCTTGGTATTCTAAGGGAAAATTTCCAATGTCTTAATCACCTTTGTGTGTGATTTGAAAAACAATGACTTTCCAGAGCTGTTATGAATTAATAATTTGTAAATTTATATGGTAGAAGGTCACTAATATTTTTAATAATAGGCTAAGAGCTATGTAAGAGACATTGTAAATAATAGTAATTTGTGCGTTCGATTTTAATAATATTAGTAAACTTAGGCAACAGGACCCAGCGACCGAAGGTCTCCTCACAGATATCACAGATAACTGTGAAGCAGATGGTGTGTCAATGAGCTGAGACAAAGCAAAGCTGCAAGCAAATTAGCCTTCTAAACCCAAGGTCGCGAGTTCGAACCCGGCCAGGATCGATGGATTTTTTCGGGCGTAAAAATCCTAAGAATGGCTTCCTTCGGAAGGGAAGTAAATCCATGGGTCCCGTATCGTACATTTACGGCACGATAAAGAATCTCAAGCCTGAAAAAAAGAGGTCTCTGAGCAAAATTAGTCGGCCGTTTCACGCCTTGAATAGAATGGAACGCTGATGACTTGAGATGTTAAAGAGCGTCCTTAAATAAACAAATCAAAAAAAAAAAAACACCAACGAGAATTCTCATATCGTGCACGAGACAGTTTATGATTATAAAAGTATTGCTTTCATATTTCTGTTCGTAGCTCCAAATTATTGACTCATATTGTTCCATCTTCTTTGAGTATGTAAATAAGTTGGACGATAAGAAACTACTTATGAGTTATTTTCAGTTATTTTACCCTTCACACCATTGCCTTCACACCATTTATCTGAAATAAACCATGGACTCTCGTAGAACTGCAAGAAAACATTTGGTGAGAAACTAAGGGTGCTTTGGAGAATACCTTCCATAACATGCAGAGAAGTGTGCAGGCTTGTCTTGATGCTAATAATACATGTCAACAACAGCTATGAAACCATCATGCTTCTTTTAGACCAAGGTACGCTCATATAAAATACCACTGAATTACACTCTTAGTTTGACATTTATAAGGCAAAATCAGGGACCGAGAGCGGGTAAAACACCCCATAATAATTGAGACTCAAGCATTTCAATTGCCTTTAAACAGATAAATGTTGAGCAAAGATTTGGAAGTTTCTGATTATAAGGAAGAAGTCAGGAATGTAGTAAAGGCAACTTCAATATTACCTGCATTTCAAGCTTTCTCATTGTATGAGTTTTTATCCAAGTTGTCTTAAAACAGCGCTGCTATTCTAATAACGAAATTGAGATGTGTACCCCCAGGAAACAGAAGCTCCAAAACAACTTTCAATTTAATATCAGCAAATCAAGGCAAAGTGACGGATGTAAGACATTTGCAGTAAAAAATGTCAAAAGTGGAAAGTGATAATTTGTAGTGGCACAAATGCATTGCTGAGAACAATGATTGATTAGATAATGTACAGAGACAAGGACATGTGATGATAGCTTAGAACACATTCTATTTATCTGGATATTTACAGGGGGGGGGTAATTTCAAATAGAATACTATAGTAAAAGTTATACGTTGAAAATGAGCATAATCAATCTACTCTTATATTTCTAAACATTTTGTTTTACTTTTCTATAAGTAAATTAATATTTTGGTGTGAAATTATTTAAATGGTTAATATCGCCTTCTTAGAAAATAAATGCAAAGGGATAAAAGTAATTGCACGTTTAGTTGGTGTTGCAATTGAAAGATGGCTAGATACCACTAGATAACTAAAACTGAACATTAGTTTCCCAATACTGTACTTTCACTCCTTTCCTTACACCTTTCACTACTTCTCCACCTAGTCTCTACTGTTATTAAGGCACTTGTCACAACGGAAAGCCATTTTGTGTAGTAGTCTGGTAGGGCACTTGTCACAATGGGAAACATTTTTTGTTGTAGTACTAGTAGCACTTGTCACAACGGGAAACCATTGTTTGCACCACCACCACCACTACTGCAAAAATGGTTTCCCGTTGTGACAAGTATCAGTGGTGGTGGTGGTGGTGATGGTGATGGTAGTAGTGGTAATAGTAGTGTATTTATTTACAATATAAATTTGTTAAAAATCTAATTCATCGATGTAGCACGGGTCCTGGGACCGTAAGTACTTTCCCAATACACTAGGAAATACATTGAAAATGCACAAGCTAATATTAAGCTCTTAAAAAGCAATATATGTAATAATAAAATAAATAAATGAAAAAGAAAAAAATATATAATAGAAAAATGTTTTAAATACATAAATAAAAGAAACAAAATAAAACAGTGAAAAAATAAATATGCCTTCGTCAAAGAATGATGCGCCTATATTGAAAACCAAGTGCTCATAATGCACTTTTCCACGAATGTCAAAACTGTGTAACCAATTTCCTCATCACTGCATTACTCATTGTTTCCGTATAAACCTCAAACAATTGGCACTGCGATGAATGTCTGCTGGCGTTACATTTCTCGCATAAAAAAAAAAAAACCAAACAAACAAAAAACAAAAAAAAAAAAAAAACGAATCACTGACCTGGCCTCACAGTCTAACAAACAGTGCTATCTACATTTCAAAATCTTTTCCCAGAAAAAGCAAACGTATTTACTTATCTAAACTGTACATTAATAAAATTGAAGCCTATAAAAAGAGCAGTAAGTGATAAGACTCAGTAAAATCGTAAGAACTTCCAGTACGAGTTTTTGTCTTCTCTTAGAAAAAATATTCAGATGAACTTACCTATTTTGTAAGTTGGTACGCCAGTTGACGCCTAACTGGCCCTTCATAAAATACAACTAAAAATATAACTATTTTAAAATATGAAATATAATTTCTACTATAGTTTCCATTGCAACAAAGCGTGAGCAACTGAGAAGGAGGAAAGAAAAAACTTCGGAAAATGAAATTAATTTTTAAAGCTAGAAGGTTTCTGGATAAAATGAATTACATTTTCCCCGAACTCGCTCTAGATATGCCAAGGATGCATGGCTGCTGCCGAATAGTAAACTACGTTGAAAAGATTCGTGCACCATCTCCAGTCAACGGTCCACACTCCAATTTAAATAACCAAGTAAGTCAAATAAGAATGATATTTTGTTTACAGTGCTGAAAAATAATCTAAACACTTGATTTTGATGGGAGATTCTTTGGAAACGTATCAATCGTGTTAAGACACTTTGTGTTGTAATATAATATATATTATTTCTAAAGGTAAAGTATCATAGAATTTTATTATGAAAATCCTTATGATAAACAAGTTATTTTTATTTCCAGATCATTCATTTAAACCGTTTAATCAGAATTTATAGCTCTCTCCAATGATTACGACGTACCTTTTACTACTTTTCAGACTCTTGTTAATGGAAAGTATTTATGACCCAGAAAATTATTGCAGTGCTATTAGACGTTGTAAAACGCTCTTGGCATTGCACGTCGTTGTATATAATCGACACTAATAGCATCCTGCCGTTATCTACTCAAAGTTCTGTGTGTGGGCGTCTTAGACGTATAGCTTTCTTCCTGTAAAACTAGATATGGGGGACGTGCACCACAATGAGCTTTCTTCTATGTAGTATTTACTAACTGCTGTTTCATGACCAGTTCAGGGGTACACCAACTGGAGGTCCTTGGTCAGTATCTGGGCTGCGAAATCTTTTCCTGTGAACCGGTTGAATAAAATTAGGCCTGTCTTTGAAGAAATATGAATTCCCTGAAACTTCCGCGTTTAAATATCTTGCAATAATATATATACATATATCATTGATTAATTGTGCCAATAGAGAGTATTTAAAAGCGTTATTAAAGTGTTTGTTCAAAATCTGTGCTCTTAAAGAAATGTTTATTACGTTTTTAAAATATTTATTGGTATATCTGTTTCATCATAGTACACAGAAGAACGTTAATCACACTATTTAGAACTTTAGAGCAGATACTTATGAAACATTTATTTTTTAAGTGGCAAAACAAAGTCTCAGTTGAGAGGTCTGTAATTCTGAAACTATGAATGATAGAAACATGATTTTTAGTAGAGACGGCTTTTGGGGAGAGGTAGGGGAGATGAACCTCCTCTTCCTTCATTCTCTTTTCCCTTATTTCTTAAACATTGAATTTTTGCTTTAAGCTTTCATTCATCATTTAATTAATGTTGCTGTTATATACTATTTGCGATTCTCTCCTCAGACATCATTCTGTGCAAATGGTATGTGACCGTAGTTGACCGAGGCCTAAAGGTATTTGCCTCTTATGAATATGATTAAGAATAAAATATTTAAAACCCAACAAAGCCATTAGATGCCGTTTTTCTGCATTCCCCCTAACTAAGCAGTGGTAACAAGTGAATGTCATTCATCCATTCCCCTTGTGAAGTTGGTTCGTGAGATCCGTGAAAGCAAAGTGAGAGCTCTCAGTACAGAAACGTTATTTATAAACAGCGGAGTTGTTGGTCATCAATGTGATATGTATCTATACGCCTTTTATTGAGTGAAACGCACCGACCTAGTTCTAGTGCTACCAAATCTAATAATGAATGTTTTAATTTTTCAAGAAGAACGGAGTGAGAAAGGAATGAAACTGTAAGATCTGCAGAACGGTCTATATCAAAATCATAAATATCATAAATAACAGTCAGTTATATAACGCTTCGAAGGTCAAATTATTTTGTTGGTTCTGCAAGCTGCTAAGCATAATTTGTATGATCATCTGTAAGACATGACTTAAAAAACCTATACTGTTCAGCGAGTGGATATGAGAAAATAAAGCCCTCGTACATTTTTATCTTTCGTTTAAAGCTTTGTCTAAACAAATTTCAACACATGTGACTTAACAAACACAACAGAGTGTTAAAACTACAGCATATTGAAGAAGTGAGAAAAACCATGTATTTTTTAAAAATATTAATTGATGTTACTAGTACATTATCCAAGCAAGAACTCTTCCTTAGGGGATACTTGGAATCAGATGATTGAAATAATCCTTGAAATTTCAAAGTTATAATTCGTTTGACACTAAAAGAATATTGGGGGGAAAATGAACAACTTCATTGTCCAAGAACAATTCTGAATGAGCTAATCGAATGTAAGAAGAAATCCAATGCTATATTGAGTATTGTTGAAGGAAACAACAATGCTCCCTTATACGCTTACATTGACAACGAAAGCAAAGGTGTAGCAGAAAAATTTGCTTTAGGATTTATTTAAGCATATTTCATAGGATTAGGGAATTTAGGATATTCATTACTTTTTCTTTAGTAAAGAGCTTGCAGGGTTAACACATTAACATTAAATATGAAAAATATTAATGTATAATTATTAGCATTTTGTGGTACTAATATTATACTATTCCCCCCTTCCCTAGTCTCTCCACAATATGAACCCACTAGTCGCCACTGTTCTTAGCACAAATATTAGGTTAAACTTATTGCTGGTAGATATAATATAGAATAATATTTGATATCTATTTAGGAACTTTGTTAAGCAGCACAATGATATACTGCAATATGATGAGCGTCATATTTTAAGTTAAAAATAATAGGTAGTTAGGTGGTTGTAGTTTGACGTTCCTTTATCTTCTACCCTTTCTAAAATTAATTTCAAAGATCGTTTATTACACTTGTCCAGTCTTAGTTGTAAACGAAATTAGGCTTTAGCCTTTCGAGTGCACCTTCGACGTTGTCAAAGATTTCACTAATTTCCATTATCATGCCCGTAGATCCTGGCCATCTGTGTCTCCCTTTAGGAGATGCTCCCATTCGGGATGTAGACACAAACGGTCAGCTGATGAGGAACGCTTAAGTACCGAGTTATTCTCCTTCGCCCTAAATAATCAACCCTATCTCTATCAGCTGAATGAAGTCTAGAGGGTTTTTATATTAACATATTTATATCTATATTATTCATTATTGCCAATTAATTGTATGAAGATCTAAGTAATCAGCTGGGTTAATTATAAACGACTTATAACTTTTACCACTTATTTATTTGTGCTCCACATGCTGCATATCACTAATATTTCGGCAGAAGTATACAACAAGTTAAATTTCTTTATGCCTTACAAAAACATGAAGGCTTAGTTAGTATTATAAAGAATTTTGGTACAGTAATATTCATATAGTTTTATGAAATGTCAGTGATTCATTTGTAGAACGAAATCTGTAAGAGGTTAGGTATGCCTTTGTATTCGTCTCAAATAATTTTATTTTTTAATTACTCACAGGAAAGCAATTGCATTTTTCTGCCATCTTAAAATACCTCTCTTTTGATAATGTGACTTGACATGTTGTGTGAAATTAATTTTGAGATGTAAATTGCCAAGTTGTCACTGTTATATAAGAAGTTTGTTAATGAAAACAAATGTAAGGCTGGACAGCAAAATTTGCAGAAGGACTAAGATGGTGATTTCACTATTACTATGAGTATAATAATGACAGTGACAAAGTATAAAATCTCACGGAAATTGATATGACTTGCAGAAATGATTATGAAAAGTACAATTTGTAAAGTTAGAATGGAACAGGATGTGACAGAGTAGTTTATGGTTAGGGATTTAGGACGAGAAGATATACTTTCAGTATTACTCTTTAATGTAGCATTAGAGAAAATAATGACACAATTATTGCCCATTAATCCAGCAGGATCAATTTTAAACAATTGGTGCAAATGGTATCATATGTTGATGACAGCGATTATCTGTAGGAATACGAGAGCACTTAAAGAAAACTATTCTGTGTTAGAATAAAAATCACAAGACATTGGACTATAAATAAAACAAAATACATGCAGATGGAAAGTGCTCAAGCAACAAGAACCGAATTTTAAGAGTGGAGGCATCATAGCAGATGCTCGCGCGAATGAGCCCTTTGATAAAATATCTTGAGGAATACGACACTTTCTAATTTACCCCTCTTATTATACATATACATTCAGCTAAATATATTTGATAGATATATCAAGCTGCATTAGCACTGATTGTTGGATACTTTATACATGTACATACGTGTATAATTGTTGACAGTACTGCCATATTTGAGTTCGCATTCATACTGAACTGTTTTATTGTGTTGTCCATATTAATGGTTATAAATTTTTTCGGTATTGCAATTAAAATATACTTTTTCTGTAAGGAAATGTTAATCTGTTAGATAAATGAAACGTAACTGCTACACAAATGGGCAAAGTTCGTTAATGTGAGTGAATGTATGTGCTATTTAAACAAAAAGCCATAAAGGCAGTGAAGGTGATGGTGAAAATTCGTTTTATCTGATTGTGAACTAAAATTGAAAAATGGACAAAACAGATTACGAACTTTACATGAGGAGATAGTGCACATACATGTAAGTTCAAAGACTCAAGAAAGTTTAAGTGATAAAACTGATATTCCTGAATATTGGTCAAATATTATGATTGTGAAGTAACCGTTGTTTCCCTTTTCCCCTGTTTATTAACTCTCCGCTCCCTACCATAGCCCTTCTCGCTTTTTTTTTTCTGCCAGCATATTACTGGCTTATGATAGTTTAAATGGATTTTTTTATTTGATTTATTTACGGACGCTCTTTAACATCTCAGGTCATCAGCGTCCTATACAGTTCAGGGCGTGAAACGCCCGACAAATTTTGCTCAGAGGCTTCTTCTTTCAGGCTTGAGGTTCTTTTTCGTGCCGTAAATGTACGACATGGAACCCACGGCTTTACTTCCCTTACGAAGGAAGTCATACTTAGGATTTTTACGCCCAAAAAAATCCATCGATCCTGGCCGGGTTTGAACCCGCGATCTTGGGTTTAGAAGGCAAGTATGGTTACCACTATACCACCAGGACCGACATAAATGGAAAAAAAATACCAAAAGAGGTCCCACATTTGTTAGAAAAGAAAGTATCAATAGAAGTAGTAAACGAAGTATTGCTACTGCGCTTTAAAAATGTATTATTTTAATCCAAAAGGTAATTAGGAAAACTAAATAGAAAATTTAAACTTATACTGACATGAAATATACATTCATGCATGACTCAGAAAACTGGTTGATAGCCGCAAGGGAAAAATGGTTAGTAAGGTGGGAAAGGAAAATTTTGAAGTAAATATTTGTAATATATGGAATGATAGGCTGGGGAGCAGAGACTAACAAGGAAGTACAAGGATTGTTTCATTTCCAAAATTATAACATTGTCTCTTTAATGTACGAGATATATTAATTTACATATAGCATTAAAATATTTTGTGTTGCATGTCTCAACCTTAAATCTATTCGTAAACCATTTCAATCCTCCGGTCACTTTCTCTATAATGCTAGTAAGATACCGTGCCATTTCGCTGTAGTTGACAATTATATAGAAATAGAGGAATACCATGAAAAGTTACTAATCTAGCATATGGACCTGCGTAAGTATGAACGAGGAGTTTAGGAATGAGATTTAAAAATAATAATACAAATTTGCAATTGATATTGAAATAAAAGAATATATATATATAAATATATATATAAAAATATATATATATAACTATATAACTATACTAAAATAGTGAGATACTGTAGTTTAAGTTGATGACGTCCTCATGTTAGGCTTCAGAAGAGGTCAGACATAAATATACTGAGACCAAGGCAAGACTACATAGTAACGAAAACTTTATGAAAGACAGCTTCACCTCTCACGGAAGACTTGGAAAATTGCTGCTATGCTTTCGTAAGGCAGGCTGAGTCTTTGACCGTATATCTGTCACAGACAACATATCAGTGCAAATTAGGAAACAATTTGTCAAATAAATTTACACATTTACGAGCCATCACATAATATTCGGTAGCAATCTTAATGAACACTTCGTTCCTGACCTAATGTTTTTTTTTTTTTTTTTTTTTTGAGGCTGCAAACAGCATCAACATAATTCCACAATATTTAGACTAAAACTAGAAATTTTGTTAATATATCCTTTTTTAAGAATATCGTGCATATGAATGTTAAAAATAATTGGCGACAAGGGCTAACTCTGACTCAATTCTTGATTTATTCAGCTTTCTAAGATGTTGCCTCTCCGTCTCTAATATATATAAAGAATAAAATTAAACCAGTTTCTGCATAAAGACTGTGTATACTCCTGATTAGGTGATTTGAAATTTCTCTTTTTATCATTATATTCAGTAGTGTGTTGGGGTTTATTTGATCGAAAATTACGCTGATGACCTGAGATGTTAAAGAGCGTCCATAAATAAATCAAATCAATTGATCGAAAATGTTTACAAATATCGTAAATCTCCTATTGGTAAATCTCTTCTCTCCTCTAATAGTTGTACTGTGCAATACCTAAATTTCCTTTTCGAACCCGAATTGAATTTCATGAAAAAATGTTTCTAATATTAATACTATTCTGCTCTTGGGGATATTTGTATATATTTTATGGCAGTAATTCATCATGCTATTCTTCTATGACTACAATGTTGTTTGTAGCTAGTATTACCCACTATTCCCTTTTCCCAGTCTTCAGAGATACTTTCTGCTTTCCAGCAAAGGTTTGATAGATGGAAAATAGACTAATGTACCAATTAAGAAGTTGGTTTGATATTAAACAGAACAAGTTTAGTATTACAACGTACATTATTTTTCGACATATTTCCTTCGAAGTTCAATTACTTGCTCCAAATTTTTCCAGGTATATGGTTCACTCGCGAAAATGGGGTTCTTCGAGGCCCTCAAAATACTCGTTTACTTCCTTCATTTACCTAAATTTGAGATAGGAAAGTTTCGAGTTTTGGGAACAGATAGTAATGCGAGGGAGTGATATCAGATGAACAGGGTGGATGTGGATAATTATTGCTTAAGGGGCGCAAAACAGCTAAGGTCATTAGCGCCCAAACACACTAAAACTGCGCCAAAATTAAAGAAATAAATAGGTAATCATACAAAATCAGTGCATAAAATAAGCAACAGTAGCACTTTGGGTAAGAAAATAAAACCCAGTAACAAATAACAAGGCTAATATAGACAACAACAAACTAGACCGGTAATAAAACACAGCTGCAAGAGCTGAAAACACAGCAGTCGAATAAAACCCCATAACAAATAACAAAGGTAATGTGATCACCAACAAACAAAAGACCGGTACTAAAACAAAGCTGCAAGATCTGAAAACAAAACAGTCTTATAATGGTCTAAAATTGTAACAATAAAACCCCACAACAAATAACAAAGGTAATATGGTTAACAACAAACAAAAGACTGGTATTAAAACACATGAGCAACAGCTGAAAACAGTCCTAAAAATGCCGTCATTAATAAATGGTATAAAATCACACATCGCTCCAAAGGCCACAAACACGGATAAAACGGACCACTCGCTCTGCAGCAACCACATCATCTGCAAGTACTTCAAGTGAGGAGGGCAAACGAAGGGAAAGTTTAAAAACCGCTAGATGATGGCATTTAAGTAAAATGTGACGCACTGTATAGGGGTGGATGCGGAAACGTTTCCAATCGTAATTCTGTTCATTTTTCCGGAGCGAGGCTTCAGGTTTTCCCAAAATCTTAAGCCATCGCCTTTCCAGCGTATAGAACGCTATTCGCTTTTTTCCGGAGCCGGTTCGCTTATGTGACGCACTGTTTCGTTTTTTGTGTATATTAATAATGATTATAATTATGGTTTATGAGCGCATAACTATAAAAGTTATTAACGTTCATACAGAGCAAAACTTGGCCAAGGAAAAAAAATTCTAAGTAGGCGTCAAATTGTAAAACAAGAGCCAACAAAAGTTGAATATTGAGTATAAAATAAACTAAAATAATTAATGCAGTTGGCATTAATATTAAAAACTCATAAGCAAATAAATATGAAAACAAAATTTTAAAAAGCGCAAAAAAAAAAAAAATTATATCAAAAGAAAATTCACCAGGAAGGCTGAAATCAGAATTGGCTTAAAATGCACAAAAAAGGAAATTGTAACATATAAAACAAATTAAACCTTGCCTAACAAACCACAAAAATGAATAAAACGGGGCACGCGCTCAACAGCAAAGGCTTAATTCGTAAGAGCGGTAGGTAAGCTCAGTGAAACCCGGAAAGGTGCCATCTGGCTACATTCAATTAAAATATAACGCACTGAAAAGGGGTGGCCACAAGCTGACAAGATGGAGCAGGGTTTTAACGAAAGTGTAGCCTGGTGAATGTATGAAATATGTTTAATATATAAAATACAATATTTTCTGTCCAGAGCATTCTCTCAGAAACAGCTTTAGAAGTTTTTTCCCCACTAAACTTCTGTTAACTTTTTATATTTGCCTTATTCAATGTCAGATTATAATGCTGAGCGTGAGAAAAACAAACGAAAAATGAAACAGAAGAAGGGAAAAGACATGTATATTAGTACATAGTATATACCGGGTGGAAGGAGCATAGGAACCAGAAAGAGATCTCAGAGGACAATGAAAAATAACTGTGAACACTTTTCTTCGATTTTCCTTAGACTTGTAGAAAAATATTTTGGAGAAAAGAGACGTTTGCCAACCGCGCCTCCATGGTATTGTGCAGATGGGTATTAAGGACGGGAGTTTCACGAGGGGGGAGGAAATGTGACTGTTGTGCCCTGAATGTCGAAAGCGACCACGATTATGTAGTATCAATTTCATTACAGGGGTGATTTTAATAGTTAATAACAACAATAATAATAATAATAATAATAATAATAATAATGTTTTATGCCTAAGACAGCTCTTTCGTACATTTGACAAGGATGTTTCAATATTGTATTTATCAGTGAAAGAAAATAAATTCGCGTTTTTACCTAACCATTCAATAAAACGAAACAAAGGCGAAACCTTTTCATTTAATAATTTAGAGGATTATAGTAAAATTAAAATAATTGAATTTATAGGCATTAAATAAACATTGCCATGATGATTGTGTATGTGCAAAGATGCAAGTTGTAACTTAAATAGAAAACACGTTGTGTTCAGTTTAAAACGTGCAAGTGCTCTGTCTCCCTAGTGGCGTACCCCTTTGTAGGCTTATACCAAAGTTATTTGGATTGTGAGAGAGTGTCTTCAAATTTCACTTAAAATTGCGATTTATACAAAAACATTATACATTGTGACGAAATGAATCGCTTAAAGAAGAAATTAAAGGGAACAAAAATGATAATAAAGTGGATTGTTTCCGATTGTTAAAGAGTTGCAACAGTTTTCCGAAGAACATTTTCAAACAAGGTATCACATAAGTGATAAAACTAATGAAAAAAAAATTAAAAATGCATCCTATAAGTTTCACAAGAAAACAGCTATTTACATTATTATTAATAGGTATAGTCTTTAAAAAATACGCATTTTTAAAGTTTGAAATATCAGCATATCATAGCATGGTATATCAAGATCAACATGACACGTATTAATCAATGGCATTAGAAAAAATCAAGCTAAGGATGAGAATATTAAATTGAACACAGATAGAATTACAATCCTGAACTTTTGGGAATATATTGAATGAACACTTTCTAAAGGCAAATAAACATATCACCACTAATGATTACTAGCTACATTAAATTCCGGTTTGAGTTCTAAACTATGTTTTCACTAATTTTATGTGTATCGAATTATAACTAAGATTGGTTGAATATTATAAATTTGTTACAGAATAAGAATTCTAGTAAATCGAATGAGTTATTAAAACAACCCATTAAAGCAACATGCAAATATATTATTATAAAACGTATAACTGCAAAATGGTATATTTCTTAAAACTTCTAATTGTCACGTTCTACATTGCCATTAAAAAAAAGTGAAAGACTAAATTAAAAAACTCACAGGCGAATTACATCATCAATAATTTAAAACACTTTTTGAATGAAATCTATTGTTAAGAATGACAACTATTTAAAGAAAAGTTGAGTTTTCTACATTACATCCATTGTTATTTTTGCAGGTGTAAAAATAATCAAGTTATCTATCTTTCGAAGCCGCCCAACTATGTAAACCACAAGAATGTTGTGTAAGAGAAGTAGCAAATAATTGATTAATTATAATAAATCATGATTGCCTATATCGTGAACAAGTAACAGAAATATCTTACAGATGAAAAATATAATTTTTAAAAAGTCACATTGAGTTCGTGAGTCTATTTCATGAATGCCAAATACAAGTTTGACACTCTTTTAAATTATTTTAAATTCAATAATTTATTCTATAATGTTTAAAAAGTGATAAGGTATTATCTAAATTAGAAATTGTGATTTAAACAAAACAAAGAACATAAACTAATTTTTGGGATTGCATGTTGATGAAGATTCTACTTGCCACAAATCGCCATTAAAACATATATCTAGTTACTTTGATAAACCGCCATTTGTTAATGGTATGCTATGCTGCTATTTTCCCCATCGTGTAATAAGTATTATACTCGTATAGTATAGTGTTAAGCTTTTAAAACATGAGCAAAGAATTGGTATACAAAGAAATTCTTTAAAATAACTTGCAAATATTTAAGACATTAAATAAATTAATTTTTATATCGTATCCATAAATAATAACAATAATAATAATAATAATAATAATAATAATGTTCGATAAAATATAAATAGCGATGAAAGAACATTAATATAAAACAAAAAAGTAAACATGATATATAAACAGAATAGGTTATTGCAGGAAATATATTGAAAGAAATGTGCTAAATTTTATGAAAATGCCGTATAGTAAATTACTTGAAACTGACAAAGAGATATCTTTTGACAAGCACTGTATAAACTAAATGGATTTAATTGATATTAATGGTGTGTTTGAGTAAATTTTCTAATAATTTGAAAATCTGCCATTGCTGTAATCTTTTGTTATCAATTACACATTATATATTCAACTGGTAAACTTCTGTAAACAGGTCTTTTAGCAATATACTGTTATTATTATTATTATTATTATTATTATTATTATTATTATTATTATTATTATACTTTTAGGAAAGGTATGAAAAATTTAAGCTGCATACGGAAAGCAAATATATATAGACAGTGATTACATTGCCCTAAAAATAAAACGAATTATTATTTTTAAAACATTCTCGATCCCGAAAGAAAGTAATTTTACTTACGATTTTAAAGCACTTTATGTCTGTAGAATATCACTTGTAATATCCCAAACTTTTCTTCTGTTGTTGATTTATATAAGAATACCATCATTAAAATATAAGGTGTCGCACATTTCTATAAACTATTTTACGAGAAGTATACAATTGCTCAGCAATAATTTCTTGGGAACATATTAAAAACTATTTAGATTTTGTTTCCCACAGTTTTATTGCTGGGATTTCAGATTCTGAAACATTCAATATAACTCCTAGTTAAATTTACACCTCGAAATAAGAACAAAATTAGTAGTATTTGTTGACAACCTTAAACCATGCATAATAATTAAAATAGAAACAGCTAGCAAATTGGACAAATTGGACACAGAAACAACGAAACTATCAATATGAATAAGAACAAACGTTCACTTTTGTGATGGTATTTAGGGGGGAAAACAGAGAGATGCTTAAATATTACCTTGACAGCAAGAGCGAGATAAACTAAACAAAAGGTAAACATTTCAGCAACATAATTGATATATTTCAGTTACAGAGCACATAAGCTACTTCCGAAATATGCAAAAACTAATTCATGCATAACTATAGCAGCTAAAAATGAACGGAGACTAATACAGCTGGTCATAAACATTATACCATGCTTTAGTTATAAGATGTATTCACCTATACTAGTATGGTTTATATCTATATTATTATTGATTGGGAAACATGTGTTATTGGGAAAACACATTCTGCATGTTTTTCTTTATATTCTAATATCCCAATTTGTAATGACTTTGGGGGTGATTTTATTGGTGAACGTTCAAATAGTTTATGTAGTTTTTTTCTTTGATTAACTACATTTTCGCTCGTGTTTTTGTTGCATTGAACCAATAGATTACAACATGTATACAATATCGTGAATTGTAATAATCGAAGGAAGCAATTGATCAGGAAAGTACACAAATGTGTTGCTTTAGAGTGAACTGTCTAATTCATGAATGTATAGTGCACCCAAACAGGCAGGAAAACGCTAACTCCGATACATAAATCTTCACGCGAGCCCTTAGGAGGAGGTTCGCTGTTAAGAGAAGGAAATGCAACACGGTGGAATACAGAAATGCAAATAATATCAATATTCAGACAATAAAAACTTTTCGCAGCACTTCCAGTGGAGCAATAGATATTATGTTTGGGTTATCATGCATCATAATCAAGGCTAACAGGCGTTTCTTAAATAATTAACTAGAACGAGATAGTTTCCAGTTATAACCTACAATGCTTGAAAGTATATCTCCTTGAATCTAGTTAAAACAAATATGAACTCAAATCCATCGCTATAATATGGATTCTAGTATAAAGTATCGTGATCTCCCAATAAATTAATACCAGGAGATTACAACTAGAAATGTCTTTGGTCAGCTTCTGTTATAAAATCCCAATAAAACAGCAAAAACATACCTCCCCTGACTGTATGAAGTCTCGACAATGGAATTTCCTTTCAGGAATTTTCAATTCGCGCTGCTTCTCTACAACGCTGCAAACATATACATGGCCTAGGAGCCTTATGTAGACTTACCTGATACTGGCATACATCTAAACGCAGTGTGTTAAAACAAACATAAAATGACAAAACATTAACGGTATACGTTGCTATGATAAAAATCAAAGAGCAATGTTCAGCTCTGTTAGCAATTGTTTTATTACTTTTAGAAATGTTTTATATATTCCGTGTGAATGTAATGGCAACTTTATTTCAATTTCATCTTTCTTAATTTTTAGAAAACTGGCCTAACCTTTAATTAAATGCTTAAACAGATTAAAGGGAGGAAAAAAATACAGCAATGCCATTAACACCTTCACTCCTCCGAATGTGATTTAAATGTGAAATTTATTGAGAAATTAACGTAATCGTCGAAAATGACAATCGATCTTAAATTCGTGATAATATTGAACATTTTAAGTACAAGAATAACAGGCATTTTATATACAATTTAAAGGCATGTGACAGAAAGTATTGTACCTAAACTTAAAATTAGGTACTTACATCAGATTTTCCGAAAAGCTGGATATAGAATGCGAATATTGTTTGCATGAACCTTGCCTTTTCATGTCCTCTCGCAGCACCGGGAAAATTAATGGCCACGTTATTCCTCGTCACTCCTGTTCTATTACCAATTTTTTCTTTACATGCCCTCGATTTTCACATTCCTGACTATAACTTCTTGTTTAATACACTATTTACACACTATCACTAAAGTAAAACAGCCCGACTGTTTTAAGAACATTTTAGCTCCCACCACATAGAAGAAGTAACTTACTGCCTCGGTTCAAGCAGAAGAATGAATATGAAACTAAATGCATAAAGGAATGTGCGGTTGGTTTCACCAGCCAACCAACCAACCAGCCAATTAGAACTATTGTTTATTACTTGTCAGTACCCGAAAGTTAAAAGGGATCGTGGAAAGAATGTGTACCGGAATGACAAAACTCGCAGGAGCCTTATGATTACAAGAAACCTAAATATGCACAAATTCCACGAATTAATTTTAAAAAAATTCGTCAAAAATAAAATGTTGCTTGAAAAAGCGATGGTCATATTTTTAAAGCGCAATAGTATAACTTTTGTATTTTATCGCATGCTCAAAACGCATTATAATGCTTTGACTAGTCATGAAACATAATCATGGAAAATTAGAGAAATTTCACTGTTTATCATTGTAAAAATTTCCATTTCCTTATAATCTCTTTGTAACGATAAAAACATAGTGCAACGATAAGTATTTAAAATGTGCTGGAGAGCTATATACATACAAAAACATCCCTCTGAACTGCAACGAATTTTTTTTTGCACAGTAAACCCAACTCTTTGGCGCCCGATAGCTGAGCAATTGTTTTTGTTTGACACGATCGACTGTTGCGGGGCAACCTTGAGCTGTCTCTTGGGTATGAGGGAAGGAGAAGGTCAGGGACAACAGACCTGTACTTTCATGGTCATGGGTTGAAACCTATTTATTCTTCTCTGCATGGACACATCCGCTAGTCAATTTAACCGTTAGAACCATTTGCACAGAATGAATTCAAGTCTCGCTGAGCTCTCCTTACTTTCGGCAATGTCTATAAATGCTACACATGATTTCAAACTTATCTTTTCATCATGAGGGAAACCTTCTTAAAAAAACCGCAACAAAACGTCTTCCATGACGGCTGAATGAAAAGCAACTCTCTACACTTGGCCTGAAATGAAAGTCGATTTAAATACTTTGACAGCTGCATAATCATAACTGACATCTATGAAAACTGCATGCTTTCATTCAACATGCGCAAACTGTTAATTATACGTTAGCATGTGACCGACAAACCTTATTTGTTGTCATATTCCGTTTTCTCGCTAGTAATATATTCTTGGGACAGCAATTGAGTAGTCAAGTAATGAAATTTATCATCCGACTCTTTGAGTTTTAATTCCAGGCACTTTCACATACATACCTGTAAAGATTATTAAGTAGATGCTTAATGAAACAAGAACATTTTCCATCTGTTTTACAACTTGTCTTCTTTATCTAGTTTGTAAATAACAGATAATCAATACATCTTAAGCTTTCACGGCTTTTATCCACATTATTGACAGTGATATAAAATACGTTTGCTTTCAACTGAGTTTCTTCAGAATATTAAGCCACATTTCATAATCGAAGAAAAATAAGCACAATAAACTGTTTTGACTTTAGAACTAATATGATACAGCGAGCTAAGCGCGTAGACTGCAAATTTTAGATTTGGCACAAGGTTCTTTCCAATTTAAGTGTCTGTAAACGTAAAGACCTAAAATGTTTGTATAATCGTGTTTATCTAATACGATCTTATATAGTAGTTACATCTAATATGTCATCAGTTGAGGCTATGTGCTACGAATTTCATGATGGAAATGTACATTAATCATTTTAAGTTGCATACTTAGGGACTTTATTGCAATCATTATGACTAGTTCAAAGTTAAAATATCGTGGAGGCATCTTAGTTTTGAAGATGAAGGTCGCAGACGTCCTAGTAAGGTTGATGATTACTAATTGAGGGAAACTGTTAAAGCAAATATTCGTCAGACGGTTGAAGAGATCGCTTGCACCCCTAGCAATTTTTTATCATTTAGAGAAAATAAAAAGGTAAACAAAAGCTTGATATGAATAGAATCAGTAACTTTGCCGATATGAATACTTCTTAACTGCTTTCATAAAATGTTATTTGATCGTCGTGCAGCACGGAAACATTTCGTAATTCCACAGCTGCATCAATGAAAGATTACGGCGACCCCACAGCTAATAGAGCGTTCTATATCCTGATGAAATAAATACTGCAGGTGTGTAATATGAGTAAAATATAAGCTAAGTAGTTTCTATGTCTTGAAATATGTAGCTTTTTAAACAGTTATTCATTAATGAAGAAAAAAGTTTGACTACGATATAGTTTAATCTTTTATTGAAAAAAAATCTTATGTTGAAAAAAAAAACTATTAATGCCGATGGGTTGCACAATACTTGTGCATCTGAAGACACACAGACATCTTTAAAGTTTATCAACACCCACGAGGAATCGTAGCCTGGATTTTTATACGCCTTCTTATTTTTCAAGGATTAGAGCTTGTTTCGGTGTCATTTCTTCCGCGGCTTTTATTCCTTTCTCATATCCAGAGATCTTAAGTTCATTCTTTATAGATTATTTATTGAAAACTATAAACATATTTTATTATCAAAATGGATTCTTAATAAAATAATTATACCATATAATACACAAATAATCTCTCCTATTAATAAAACTGAACACTTGCAATTACAAAAGCAATTTTAAAGTCTTTAAAGCTAATGAAAGCGAGGCTTCAGGGGATATATGATCACAATGTAGGATCTCGACCGTGCAGACAGCCATTAGTCAAGAGAAGTCAGAAATAGGATCTTGTGGAGAGACCTGCAGGAGGACTTTATACAGACTTAAGTGTTGTCTGTAGTCAGAGTGTTTAGGTAAAGTGTTTTTATTTCATTTTATTTTATTATTTTTTGAATAGTGTTTAAAGCCCGTTTTTGCTACAGAGGCACCACAGGCGGTGGATACAGATGGTATGAGGTGAAATGATATATTGGAAAAGGATATCTTTTAAGGAAGGAAACGTTCCAGGACTAAGTTTAGGAACCTCTCCGACATTTGTCATTTATGAGAATTGAGGAAAACCTGGAGAAAACTCCAGTCAGGGAGGATGGATCTGATAGGAATTGAACCCCAGTCCTCCCACTCACGAGTCCGCGCCTTAACGACCTCTCCCACCCGTGACGGTAGGCCAAGTGTGGATGTATATAATTAGTGTATAGGTCGTATAGAGCTGAATCATTTGGACAGGTTCGCGAAGTATTAATTATACCCATTCTTAACTCTTGTACGACAAAAAGGAAATTTATTAAACAAACTCGCTCAACTTTATGTTTAGATAGAGGTTTTCACATTTTGAACGAAAAAATCACCTTTTACTGACTTTGAAAAGACTACTATCTAATTCATTTCTCATGTGAACCATGCTATGTCAGCACAAGAATCAAAAACCATTTTATTGTTACGTTAATTGATTATATTTATTTTCCACAGTATTAAATTTTGATTTTAAAATGGATAAATAAAAATAACAGCTCCCTCTTACTTACAATCGAAACCAATGAAAAAAAAAATTAGAGAGTATGACACTTATTTGAAGTTTGAGTTTGTAACATGAGGAAGCCAGCTGTAGCGTGTATGTGTGTGTGGTAGTGTTGCATTGTGTACTGTTTATCTGCACAAAACATTAACGCCATACAGCTTAGAAACAAAAGAACAAACTGTTAAAAATAAGCCCAGTGAATTTGTTCAATGCAAACTCTTTGTGCTTCACAACCAACAGGTGAACACTGTAGAAGTTAATAATATAGAAAGTCTGTTGGGACCTAATGTCAAGTCTCTTACATACATCAATGAAAAGCAAGCCACACTATTTCTGAACTTAACATAAAACTTTGAGGACTACTCACATATAAATTTTCCATTTTCATTTCCACGATTGCAAACCTCTCTTGCTATCAAACCATTTTCAATATGATATTCAATGAATTGAAATATCTTGATAACCATGATTGTTTATTTTCTTCATAAAGAAAATATGGGTTTCAGACGGGTGCTTGATCCTTTTTGTGAAAAAGTTATAGAAAATATTTTGTTGATTTGGTTTATTTACGGACGCTCTTTAACATCTCTGTCCATCAGCATCTCTTTCAACTCAAGGCGTCAAACGGCCGACAAATTTTGCACAGAGGTGATTTTTCAGGTTTGAGGTTCTTTTACATGCTGTAGAGCTATGCCATGGGACCCACGACTTTACATTCCTTCCGAAGGAAGCCATACTTAGAATTTTTACAGCCGAAAAAATCCGTCGATTCTGACTGGATTGAATCTTCGATCTTGGGTTAAGGAGGTAAGAATTGTTACTACCTCACCATCAGGACTGACATAGGAGGTATCGTATTGGATTGGATTGGATTGCTTAGAGTGAAGTAGGATACTTCGGTACTTATGTCTTACTCACGGCTGAGGCACCTCCGAAAAGAAGGGATGATGTCAGGGAGACACCAGGCGGCCAGGATTCACGGACAGACATAGACAGGCTCCCTAGCATGTTTTCAGATACAACAATCCGACGCCAGTGGACATCCAAGGAGATGGAGCACTTCAGAAGGTCCACTTCCATACCAGATGCCAGGACAGAAACCTTTTCAAAGTGCAAGTTAGTGTCACAGTACTCAGCACACCTCACCCTAGCACTTTCGACCTTGTAACAGCCCCAATGGATTGAAATGATATGAAATGGAGAACGGAAAATGCATGGAAAGTAAATAAAGATCCACCTTAGCATTCACCTAAGAGACCAGGGAAGACCACAGAAAAAAACCCAGGGTCAGGATGGCAAAAGCAATAGGCAATTAGCTTATCAGCAAATTATTATCTTTGCCAGTTCCTTTATCCTTTCCCCCCTTCCTTACTACATATACTAAGGCTAATTTTATCTGTCAAGTCTCAAACAATTGGTCATCTCAACGATTCCTTATGCCGCATATTTCTCCATCCAATTGATCTATAATGCATTACTTTTTAGGAGTTGTTTTCATCCATTCTTTCAATGTTCTGTATCCAGGAGATTTTGTATTCTCTCAAAATATCAGTCAAACTACTATTTAATTCTTTTCAGATGTATGTTCTCTTCTTCTAACCATAAACTGTAATTAAGATAAATTCTATTTTGTAGTTCTACTTACTATATAAAGGACATTTTGTTGGAATTTTTTTGTTTAAACAAACGTGTCAAGATAGTATGATTTATAATTTAGGAAGTATGAACTATTATGGAACTAATGGCTCTATAGGATGAAATTTAATTAATTTACAACTGTGAAAACTCACATTTGTAAAGAAAAGACAATTCTTTTTTTCACACAAACTACACATTCCTAGAGTGGCCTCTATGAGCCTTTAATTCAAATTGCCATAGTTTATATTACATGTTTTGATTAAAACGCATGCCTCTACTCATTATTTATCATTTTTATTAGTTCCATCTTATTTATGGATTTTCATTCATTTTGCCTTTTTCTGTTATGAAGGATTAGGTTTCTTGTACCTATTCTAATGCCCATTTCACTTTTCTAGTATCCCTTCTTTCCCAGGTTTGTAACTGATCTCTTGAACCAGTACTCTGTTTTCTGCATTCTTTTGAATTGTTCACTCCATTTCATTAGCAAGGTTCATCCTCAAGTTGCTTCCAGATGTCCATATTTTATTTAGAATAGTAATTTGAAAAATTCTTCTCCTATGTATGGACCCTTGCCTTTCTTTCTGCCAATAACTACCTTCATATGGCACAAGTTGTACAAAATTGCATGTATGTATCTTTTTTATTTTATTTCTTATTGTCTGTATATTTTCCATTAGAGCTCAGCAAATTGCTCCATTTATCCTGCAGACCTATATCTCTGTTATATCTATTTTAAATATTTGCACTTGCTTTACAACTTCCTCGTCTATTACTTTCTTTGATTTCATTGAATATTTGCCAATAAAATCTATTATTTTAGTTCTCTCTCTCTCTCTCTCTCTCTCTCTCTCTCTCTCTCTCTCTCTCTACACACACACACACACACACATATATATATATATATATATATATCTTAGTGTCATGTTATTTTCTATTTGATTAAATTAATTGTAAGGTTTATCTATGAAGTTTATCCTCATTATGTTGAAAGAACATTGTCATCAGATATAAAAAGGGAATTTAAGAAGGTTATTTTTAAATGTATTTATATAATTCCTATATCCTAAACATATCACTAAAATATGTATACTGTAGCTCTGTCATGCTCTTTTACTGGTATGAATTCATTCTGTCATTTGCTACCTTGAGAAACTTCAAGGTAGATGTGTGAAATGTTAGAATGAAAGAGTCAACTGCAATGACTCAGAAATCAAAAGTTTATTAATATAAATGGATATACTGATGTAGTGTTCCCATAAAGGTAATTCCCAAAAGTTCCCAATATTCTAATTCCCAATACTTGCTCTTTTTACTACATTTCTCAATATAAAATAAATAATATTTAAATGATAATGTCAATACGTGGGGGAATTTACATTTATGTATAAGTTTTATATTGTTGAAATCTGCTCATCATCTGATAAATTATATTTACATAAGAGTCATTAAAAACATAGCAAGCTGATCTACATCATCATGGGTCATTATTATGCAAGAATTTCTGGTATCCATAACAAAATTTACTGCATTATACCAAATAATTGGTCAACCAAACTATGTACATATATTAATAGAGTATCCAATATTTATTATAATCAATAGGGTCAGTGAAAAAAATATATTTTGTGAGAGAAAACCAAATGCAACATTTTGATTTAAGCTCTGTTCTTTTTATTGTAACAAAATATTTGAAAGAGCATGTCTTCTACAGTTGCAATGAAGGAAATTTACATTGCACTTCTAATACCTGCATTTACTCAGTTTACTATATAGTAATACATCAGGCCTCTTCTATACGCTCAGAATTGTTATTTCCAACATAATAAATGAAACAATTTATTTTGAGAAAGTTTGTAGACATTCATTTACTACTTTACACTTTCCAAGAGCTTAGGCAGTAGTGAAAGTAGGTCTTACTCTTCTTCCATGTAGAACCCTTGGAGGCAATAGTCTTAATTTATGGTTATACTTTTTTATTGTACAATTTAATCTTATTTTATTTAATTATTACTACCATTGCATCCATTAACATCTGCTGACATTCCTCTTGAAGTTCCTTCTTCATACTGCTCATTTTGTTATTGTTGGTATTAAAGATAACATTATGGGACATCATGCTGTAGCTTCAACTGTGAACTCAGGTAATCTATTAATATTTTAAGTTCAGTATTGCTCTTTTGGTTTTACATGGCATTTAAAAAGGACATATATAATTATTGAATTAATTTATTTTTATTTCTATGTGAAAAATTGTTATATGAATTATAGGTGTTATACTGACAGTGTTTCTTCTTGTTAATGATGGAGCAATTCCTTTACATTTTTGTGATGTACATGCAGCACCTTAAAGTGTTGAGTATCTAGGTGTGTTAAATAAAAGCAAAACTAAGTCTTCTGAATTATATGTGGAACTCAGCAAAGCATTTCTTACTCTAGGGAGTTTTGCAAGAAGAGTGCATACAATCTTTATTGTATGCACATAGTACATCTGTGACTTAATTGGTTTACAACAATAATATGCTTGCAGATTTAGGGCTACACTTTCAATTTTCTTTCAGTAAGTACATGGGGTTTGATGGACAACAAGATGAGCATTGAACTATGATAACAACTTTCCTCCTGAAGATCAAGTCGTCACTGAACTTTCTGTTATTTTTGCTAGCATCCAATCATTGTTCATAGCAAAATCCAGTAACCAGTATACTGACTTCAATTGTTGAATGATGAAGTTAGTAGGCATTATTGCAGAAATTCTCTCTCACAGTACCTGTTCCTTTCAGATTGTGCAACAGTAGTTTATAAAAGAAAAAAAAATTATCAAAAACGGGTAGAAACTGATTAAACTTGGATATTTTGCATCAAAAGTATGACAACTGACTTACCCAATGAAAGTTCCAATGACAGTCATCACAAATCAAGCTGCAGACAGTAATCTCAGTTCATACATGCCAGGGTTCAAATCAAACGTTTTGATGAGGGGAGAAGTTAAGTGCAATGTACTAACATAATTATATTTAACCTTGTATAATAATAATAATAATAATAATAATAATAATAATAATAATAATAATAATAATAATAATAATAATAATAATAATAATAATAATAATAATAATAATAATAATAATAATTTAAATAGTCCAAAAGACTAAAACTGAATCTATATAATATTCAAAATAATAAAAATACACTCACCAAATTTACAGGAACAGTTTGCCATGGTGTGATGAAAATGTGGAAGACTCTTTTCTACATGAGTGGTCTGTTGCAGAATGATGGAATGATGTCCATTCCTTATCCACTTTGCTGCAAAATTCTCGGCAGGAAAATCTTTTAGACATGTACCTTAATGATCACAAACATTACAGATGCTAATGTTTTTATTTGCATTCGATTCCAGAGTTTAGCAAGAGTATTATTTATGAACCAAAATTCCTTTCACATTCTGTGGAAGGCACTGGTATCATTTGTATACTTTGTATCAGTTCCCTTAATGATTACCAATATATTTAATTTTTTTTACTTTCTTGAGCTGGCAAAATCATTTCAAAGTTTTCACAACGATACTAGTTACTAATTTCAATGTTTTACATAAGGATTAAATTTTTTCACCACTAAATAACATTAATTTATTGTCTTACTGTGTCCACCACATTTTATTTAAACTCACACTCTTTAAAAAATTAACTACCATGTAAAATAGTATGGTCATATTGTTCACTAATCCTTGAAGAAATTGTTGCTTGAAATTTGTGAACAATATTTATTTATTTATTTATTTTTTGCTCTGTTTAAAGATTCGAAGATAGGGTTACCTTTGAATATTTTTGTAGCTGAATATTGGAATTGGGCGGCTTAAAGATGCATACCATTTTTGTCTGTCATTGCAGTCAATGCATTAAAGCAAAGTTTTGCTTCCGAAGAAGCAGTTATAGCATTAGAGTTTCTGCACTGCAGATATGGGGAAAGTGACTTTATTGTTTTCAGAACATCAGTAAGTAGAAACAGTTCCATGAAGTAATTTTCTGGAGCAATCCACGAAATATTGCTCTGCTTCTTGAAGGCAGTGAATGATAGCTTTCTCAGTTTGTAAAACAGTGGATAAGTGATGTATAAATTGATATAACAACTGTCACCGTATTCTATGAGGATGCTATCCAACGAATATAAAATATCCGCTCCATTTTTTTTTAAATTCAAATATCAAAGCCATGGCAATTTCAGTCCATTTATATGATTTTTCGGGCTAAAGAAAAATGTAAATAAATGTATCCGTGAAGGACTTGAAATACAGCAGAACAAACATGGTATCTATTACATTAACTATTGCAAGTTCAAGTTTATGATTCAAACGATGAATGACTTTAATGTTAGGATTATATTTATCACGAATATAATCTATTTGTAAATTTGGGGCTCCATTTGAAAAAATCCTACAACTATTTAGATAAATTCTCTTCAGAAATACCATTAATAATAAAACCAGATGTAATGCTGGCAGCACGGTTTTTCCTGTTGATGAATTTACTCTACTGGAGTTCCACGGTGAACCATCGTAGACGCAACGAACACCGTTAATTACGCATGATTCATTTGCTTGATTAGTGCTTTCTGATTGCAGGATACTTTCTAATGAATCGCTTCATCACTTCTATGCTAGAATCAGTTTTTATGTTGTGGCATGACTAACAAAGAACGATTAGCACACAATTTACACAAAATGAGTAACACCTAAATGCTGACAAAATTTCCTTCAAACTAGCTATAAACTACTACCTGTAAGTGCATTATATGGCCTTGATGGCCGACTTCTCCCACTCTACTGGTCCATAATTAAAATAATCTCACTGTAACGAAATTAAAGTATAAAGATTGATAAACTAGAATAAATTGGAAAAAGTTGCACTTATACTGGAGCGGTTATTATTATTGTTGCTTCATTCGTATCAACCAACATATTACTTTTACAACCAACCCATTACTTCCTCATACAAAAAGGGTGCAAAGTAGTATTCTTTCAGTATAATATACATTTCTGTTTCTTTCTTTTTATACCTAAAGTTTAATATCCCTATATGACTGCTATAGAAGCTTTTCATATAAATATATTTGAAAATTTGATTTTAAAACATAAAATGGGAATTTTATATACAATAAATATTTGAGGAGTAGGGACTAATGACTGAGTTCATAGTTACCTATTACCAGTAATGGAAATACATTAAATTAATGTTTCAGCGCTTTAGTTTCTGTAAAAAAATTTGCAAACAACTTATTCTTACGTACGAGTATGGTTAGTAATCATACTATGGTATCACTCTTAGTTTCTTTTTTTAAAATTCGGAATAAATTTTGCTATAAAGAAAAATTATTACAGAAATGCCTACTCGTTCTACTTCCTCTTAAGTTTTTAAGATACTCATATATTATAATAATAGTTGTAGAAAGGTATATCCTTTCGAATATGTGTTTAATTTTTTAATAAAAATGAGCCACATGCAGGTCTTTCTTTTCTTCTTGTTTGAAGTTTAAGATTTGTTCAGTAACTTTGACTCTTCTTAATACATTCTTTTAGATTTATTTATGAAATGTACTGTAGAGTTTTAATGAGGCACGCAACTGTTACCAACTTTGCCTTATAGACTGTAAGACAACTTCTTGTATGAAATAAGTAAACATCAACTAATAGAATACACATATAACACCATTGTAAAAATGAAATTATAGAATATATTTTGAAATACAATCTGCTATAACCTTTTTACAGCCAAAAGCTTGCAAATGATATATTGACAAATAATGAAGTGTTCTTTATTACAATGTATAAATCTAAATAAAATATTAATCCCCAGACGATAATATATAGTTGAATCTGTACAAGAACTATAATTTCTTGACATTGCTGAACAACAGTTTTTAAAAAGTTATTTGACTGCGGGACCAATAACAAAATTAGACTTAATACAAAAGACAAAAAAAAAAAAAAAAAAAAAAAAAAAAATTGGGCCTAAACATACAGCTAAAAAGCAACAGCTTCGTTTCAAAATGAGATGTTTACTCGCAATTGTGAATTGGTTTGAACCCGATTTCTAATCTTAAGATTACACTATAACATACTACAGTTCTTGATTGTTGCTAATCATCTACATAGATTAGGCCGTTAAACCTGTTCCGGCCTTTTTTTCGGTCGAACTGACCTCTACACGTCTCTTTGGCGGTTGTCCTCGTTCTGCTTTTCTTTGTTGTGGAATTCTGTAGTCTGGCGCTATCGCCACGTGTTCATAATATTTCCGTTAATAGTCATATTTTTAGTTAAGATAAACGTTTTAATTCCCCTTTTATCTCTCTATCCCTTTTATTACTTATTCTTCTCAGATACTGCATCTCTGATAGCTCAATCTATTATTCGATCAATGCCCAATGCAAAACAGAAGATAAACACTAGAACTTCGTAAACATTTAAAAGTGTATAATTATTAAAATTATCTTAATTGCACTATAATAGCTGAAATATTGAAGTTTATTTTGTGTAATCTAATTTTTTAGTATCTTTTAGGTACAGCACAAATTATTAATATTTCTAATTGGTTGGATTATTAAGTTGTTATTGTTTTTGTCCTGGATGACTCTTTCCCTTTTAGAACTAAAGTGTTTATTTTAGAAGTAGGACTTTCTAAAAGGTACTTCAGGGCTGTTATATATAAAACACATTCTCAAGCAAGTATTTTGTTGCCGCCAAAACAACCCGACCATTAGCAGACAGGAATGATGGAAGAAATTAGTATTATCACATTCCTACCATTAAAATGGCACAGTCCCGATATAAAATTAATATTGATGAAATGGATATCCAGTCACAGTTCTTGATTTAAATAAATATATTGTTTACTTTTTCGGTCCCCGTTCACAAATATTAATTTTTGCCTCCATAGGTGGTGTGCTAAACCTTTACATTCAAATACCTTCCACAATTCATATCTCTTGCTGTATCACTTTTTTAACATGATATACGAATATAGTTTTGATAATTCTTTTTTTCTAATAAATGCTAATTTTAAAACAATCTATACATAAACAATCACAGCTGAAACGTGTGGGCATTATATTATTTCACAACTTATAATAAGAAACTTATTTCCTTATTAATTATTTAAATATTAGAAACGATCTTGTTTTTTCAGGATTTCAGATATAAAAACCCTTTTACATTAAATCAGTAAAACTTTATAAAATTGAACATAAACGAATCTGATGCATACTCCAACAATTAAATGCTCATATTAATCGTGTTATTTCATTTATAGATTTTTTTCCAATATACATTTAAATCATTTTATGTTAATGTGTTTGGCAATTGGTGAAATGAGATCGGATTTAGTTGTACAGTATCCTTTTTTGTTCTATTTTGTTATTTAATTATTTTATGCTATTTCTATATTTCTGCACATATTATACTGTACTATCTGCATAATTCTTTGTTTCATACTGTTACAAACTGCAGTTTCAATCCATAAAATCGAGCAGGAATTTGAGGTTTTGGTGCAAAACGTAATCAGTCTAACGGTCGAATCAAAGAGCGAAATATCCATGTTGTTATGCACACATTTTCCCGACTGAGAAGAAAGAAGAAGGATAATAAAATGGCAAGCCGAATCTAAATCAGCCATGGATGTGGTTGTGAGCCTGCAAATTAATTTGAACTTAACAAATGCATAGGATGAAGGATATTCTCCATTAACTGGTATTTTGGACAGCGTCTATAATCCCTCAAGTATATCGCCTCGCGACAATGACCATATATCAAACAAAGATGTCAGATATTGCTTGCAAAGATTAATACTTTCTGTATAGCTAATTTAAAAAGCCACACTGTATAGCAAATAGTGTTATTTACATCATAAATACAGCAACGAATTACGCTGCATAGGAATAAATAGAGAAAATGCATTCAAACTTCAAATAAAATGAACATTTGAAATATGTGAAACTACACTTAAAATTAACAGAACTGAAAGAACGTATCTCATAAGTGTAAGTGTCAAACCAAATTAAGTATACTTGGAATATCAAAAGGTATATTTAAATGTTAATTATTTAATCAGAAATTTAATGAACTCTTGGAACGTGTAAGTATAGAACCAACGATAATTTGGGATATGCAAACATTTTTCATGTTAATCACCTTAAGATTTCAGTTTACAAAAATATTAAAATATATATAAAAATTTAAAGACGGCCAGCTATGGTACATTGAATTGCACCATATGTCATATCTCCCAATTTTATATTTGGTTGAACTGCATTTTCCTTTGCTTGTGCATTTTTGATAACTTTGGCTACCTAGAATGGTAATTATTATGTTATTATGTACAATGTCCAGATTCACTAAGTTGGGAGAATTTTTAAGTGCTGCCCCATTCTGCCTATCCAAACCCCTTACACCCCCAGCTGCGATGAAGGTGTGACTTGACGAGCACTGAAGGAACTGGTTGCTACCAATTTCAGGTCCTTGACTCGGCAATAGCAAATGAAAGATAAAATAGTTCAGAATTACGTAACATACGAAACCCTACTAGCTGAGCTGAAAGTAACAGGAGTGACGTTTAACATATAAAAATAAAACAAAGCTCCTTTAGCGCAAAGAAAATCAAGTGTAACTGACAGTACACCCATGCCAGTGATTGTTTAGTTTAAATAAATATTCGTCGAATCTGTAATGTAGAACTAAATTCATAAATTCTCCTAAAATATTTAAGTAAGCAAAAAGATGTAGCAGCTTTCAAAATAAGAGCTGATCTGTGCTTTGGTATGATTTAATCTATATTATTATAACAATGCAACTGCTATTTGAATTTTTATTTAAAATTCCGGTGTTCTAACTTTATTTAATAAAACTTTAAATACAATTTGGATACAAATTTTGGATATTGCAAATTATGCCAAAAAATTAAAGCTATTGTAGTTTGCTTCGGTGAAGTCTGTGTTATGTTATAAAGAACTTTCAGTGCTCAGGATATAAATAAAACCTCCAAAAGATTTGTTTTCTGAACTTTATATATAACATTTATGATTAGCTGTACAAAATGGGCCAAAAAGTTAAAAACTGAAGAAATGTCAATTTTTAAGTATTTTAGTTATTGCTATGTATCAAGTACCCAGAAAATAGCTACTGCGAGATAAAAGTAGCATGGTTTGTGCCCATATAGTAAAAGCAAGTTGTGATCAAGATATTAATGGAAAAGGTTCAAAGTAAATTAAATATGTATGCAAATATGATTCAATAAATACCATAATGCACGACAAAAAGAGAAGGGAAAGGAAAATGAAGAGTGTGATTTTAAAGCTCTGTTTAGGCTCAGGCATAGCACTTTATGTTTTACAACTTGTGTTCTATTCATGTAGTTTCTCCCTTATTGAGTGGATTGATTATTATTGCTAATTTTTTTAATTGCTCCTAAATTCATAACCTAATTTGAAAAGTTTTCCTTTCCCTTTATCATTTGGTTTGTTCAGCGGTTAAATAAAGTAGTGCCATATTTCACACGCTATTATTAACAGTAGATTAAATTTATAAAACTGTCTTCATTTTCAGCAATTTTCTTCATCATTATATTTAACTTTTCCTAATTTAACTGTGTTCTAAAACTTTGGAAAAAATAAACATACATTCAGTACAATAGTTGCAGAAGGAAAGGTTACTTAAGTTTGTAAAATGTTTAATACGCTATAAAATAATTCGTTTCAAATTGATGTTATTTATGTGAAAGAATTGCTTATAAAAATTTTTAATTTTATTTTACTGATATAAAAATAAATTTAATATTTTCGATTTTTTTTCCAGCAATTTTGTATTAAGGCACTAATTTTCAGTGCCCATCATAATGTTCCTAATTAAACTTCATAATTACAATACATTAGTGTTGTTTCCAAATAAATGTTAAATTTAGCATATATAAGTTTTTTGGCTATGATGCAAAATCATTAATTATTTATGAAACTATCATTTTGAAATGATATCCATGAAATAACTATCAGAAAAGCCACAAAGGTATCCATAGAAATTTGATTTGCATGTACAAGGGCTCCGAGTATGAATGGTGGATTTTCATGAGCTAACTGTAAAGTATGTATCAGTGTCATAAATTGTAAGTGCTTTAAATTAAATCAGCAATTCAAGAATTTGTACTGAAGAGTTTTATTTTCCTTCATTTTTATTACCCCCACAATTAACTCATGTGAAAGTTATCGTTTTCTTTTTATATGCAGAAATAAGTGCATAAAATTAAAAAGTTTCCTTACAGAAATCAATCATTCTGCAACACAAACATTCAGGATAAAAGTGTTATGATCTTTAAGTTGTTTATCTTATAAGAAAATGCTGCATGTATCTTATAACTGGTGGAAGTCAAATCGGTGGTTCTACTACAATGTGGGTTCAGACGAGAGCACAACAACAATCTCTCTTGGGTCAAAAATATCAGACGATGGTACATTCAAGCATATTGGTAGTGTACAAAAAATGAAAGCAGCAGGAAGGCTTATAACATCACACGAAAATGTTGAAGGAATCCGATGGTCTTGAGTTCGGTGTCTGCGGTGTTATTGCATACCATAGTCTATAGTTAGACATTCCTAAGATAACTGTGCATGACGTCATGCAGAAGAGATTGAAGCTATATTCCTATAAAATTCAACTCTTGCATGCATTCAAACTACAGAACAAGGTGACAAGGGTTCATCATCAAGTGTTTTAGTACCTTGAAACTAAGCCGAATAATAAATTTATGTTTATTGTTTATCAGTTTTATACTATGTAAAAACAAAACCCATCATAATTCCACCACTGAATTCTCATCAAATATATCATGCATTTTTTTTTTTTTTTTTTTTTTTTTGCAGTGAAGTGATGCATTTGAAATTAATGTGCTTAGCATGCAGACTGCAACGACATTTGAAGAAGTAATTACAGTTATAGGGACAGAGATTATACCTACAGAAAGCTATAAAATC
Source organism: Metallyticus violacea (assembly GCA_030762175.1). NCBI lineage: Eukaryota > Metazoa > Arthropoda > Insecta > Mantodea > Metallyticidae > Metallyticus > Metallyticus violacea. Next base: position 65,356,402 of record CM060835.1, read on the forward strand.
CTTTGCAATAATATTTAGAAGATGAGCAAGTCAATCATTAAAAGCTTGGGCTATATAAATTCAAAGGTGAGAAATACCCATACCTTTCTCAATTTAGGAAAGATGCTATTTATTTTTATGAATACCTCATTATAGCAAAATGGTACAAAGGAATTTATCTAGCTAAATATGCAAATATCCTTACACATATTTTAAAAGTCATAATATAACAATGATATAGAAGGTGTCTTTGACAGTAAAATACACTAAACTGTGGTCTCTAAGAACAGAGTTATTAACATTGGCTGCTAATTCTAGTGTTGATGTATCAGGCAGTTTAATAGCAAAATGGGGGGAAAATATCATCACCATTACCATGAATATACACCATATTTTTAAATTTAGATTAGAGTGAGATAAAAATAATTGATAGAAAGTATAAGTATTAACTTTTATTATAAGCAGAAGATTCAGTTTTCTTGTATGAAGCAAGCTAAGTAATGCTCTTTCACAAAGTCTTATATCCAAGTTCTCAATTTCTTTTACAATTTTATTTAATATATGGGGTGTGTAAAGATGAATATCTTAGGAATATTCTTGATTCTTACATGCTCTGAAACCTAAATATTTAGTTGAAGATAATAAATACAATTAATAATTAACAGCTAGATTTTATGCCAAGTTGGGCATAAAGTATTGGCACATAGTCATCAAATTGGGCCAAGAAGAAGTTTCCTGCCGTGGGGTTACCCAGCTGATACTTCATTACAAAGTCACGTACGGAAAATTTAGGTCGTGTAGCTTCAGTTCTGGAGCAATAAAACAACAATTTAGTAAATAAATACATTAAACATTAATATCATGTATTCAATAAGATATCCTTTCTACACTGTCATAATTTCACATAACTTCAAAGATATACTAATTGTGTACAACATTAAAAACAGATTGAGGTAGAGCAACAGGAAATAGCATGGCATCACACCAGTTTTATGCTGCAATTATAGATTAAAATGTACTCACTATTATTAATAAAATAATAATAATAATAATAATAATAATAATAATAATAATAATAATAATAATAATAATAATACAGAAGAGCGTAAAGTTCTTAAGAAAAGTTCCAAGTCCTTCCTTAAAAGTGTAAGAGGTAGACTGGTAAAGCCACAAAAAGTAGAGGTTAAGCTTAGAAGTATTTCATTTATTCTCAAGTTAAATTAGCTGTAGATGTTACAAGCCAGGTTTTGAATGACTATGAAAGTTGCTAGCCTCCAGATATATTCTATTTCTTGTCTCTATGGAGTCTGAATTCAATAGAGTGAGTGCACAATTTAGTAAAAATTGAATTGAGATTTAAAGTTAAGTGGTTTACAGAATCAAAAGTATAGATAAAAGTATATAATTCAATATACAACAATAAAAAGAGAGGAAGGAGAAGCAGAAGAAGAATGACATAATCATCCGGGACATAAACAATAAATTAGCACATTTTAATTATTCAAAAACCCATTAGCAGATAATTTATAGACATTAGAATTGTAAACCCCACTAATGATAGTGAATATGAAGATAATAAAATTTGAACCCTGTTAATCATCAGTACATTTGTAAGTGAAAATTACACCAGAAAAATTATATCAATAAACACATTTTACCATATTTATGTTACACAAGCAATAAGTCTCATAAATATACTTTTAATTAAGGTATTCATCTATAAGCAATGATCAAACTAGTGTGATAGTATTTGAGATTTAAATAATAATTTTCTCTCTTTCTTTTATAAAATATTGTAATTTGTTATAAGATATTATTCCCAGTATATCAGTTTTTATTTTGTGTTACACTCAGGGACAAAAAAAAAACAACAACAGACACTTAAAAATTTGATTATATTTTGTTCTTAATTATGTTAAATGAAAGAATACCCATTTAAACAAAATGTTAATTTATTAAGCACCTTAAATTACAACAATAGAAAAAAACATAGGTTAGAAAAGTTACGAAGGACATAAAACAATGACAAGTTTCGTTTTAACTGTGAGTACATTTTCCGGTGCTTGAAGCATTTAAAACGCATTTTAATAACGGGCCTCAAGCACTCAGGCTTGAATAACTGCGTACGTCTTGGTATGCTTTCGATCAGGTTAGCTATGGCTTCTTGAGGAATATTCTTCAAGAAGTTCTCGCTTAAACTCTTGCAAAGTTTCTGACAATGGCAGTCTTGTCTTAACACGCCGTTCCAGCATGTCCCATACGTGTTCATATCAATTCACTTACTTTCAACCTTCTTCTATCCTTTTTGGCCAAAATCTGGTGTCCATGCATGTTAGCTGGTCTTCTGGTATATTCTAGGTTCTTTCTAAACCGTTTTATGGTTGTTACCGTTGTTATCGTTTTATGTGTTGGTTGTGCTTCTAGCATATTCATCACATTTACAATGTAACTTATACTGTGTTCATCATCGTTTAGGGCTATAACTCTAACCACATCTTCAGGTCAACATTTTAAAGGTGAAATGTGACAACCATATTTATATTTACAACATGTAAAATAAAGAAATAATGAAAACGAAACACAAAACCATTAAGACAAATTTGATATATCTGAGACTTTCTATACATAATTGGAATATTCAGCTACAATGACTTATTTATAAAACAAAAAAAAAAAAAAAAAAATCAACATAGCCCACATATATCTATTATAACAAATGCCTTCCATAGTATTTTATAACAAGGAAGTATATAACAATATACAAGAAAATATAAAAGTGTCCGTTTTTTTTTTTTTTTTTTTTGTTCCTGTGTATATAACAATGTGTTTAGATCTTTGAACATGTTTTTATCTGAAAATTTTTTACAAATTTTAAGAAATCATTAATGAAAATGGAAGGACAATATTACAGCTTTATAAAGACAGGGTTGTGCGTTCATTTTAAGTGTAAGTCAAAAATAGTTGTAATTCTTTTGAGTATTAAGAAGGATACAGCACCTTAAGATTGAATAAACATTTGCAAAACAGACCTTACCAGCAGTGTTTGTTCTTATTATTAAGTAATAACAATACATTTCATTATATTTTTATACTTTCTAGATTTTTATTGTCGCGTCTTATAATTAAATTTTAACGAGTATGAAAGTTTAGTTTTAAATTGATCTCAAGAATTAATAAAATAAAACATTAATAATAACCAGAGCTGAGTTTAGAATGTAAAGTGTTAAACATACTGAGAATATTTTTACTTAGATAATATTTTAATAGAAAGAAATACTTTGGCATCCTTGAACCAAAGTAGTACTTACGTGTCATTCACATGGGGTTCATCAAACGTTATCTTTCCGGGCTGTTTGTACAGGAGGAACACATAGCGATGAAAACCTATCAAAAGAGTTTTGTAGTTCAAAGATCATTTGAAACTTGAGATTAATTAGTGTTTTAGCAATTCAAACGGTTGGTATATAACATGAAATGAGAGTATGTGTATTCCTTTGGATATGATGAAGTAACAAGCCAGCTTTTAAAAAGTTAGTAATAATGCATATAATTTGTTGTTCATAATAATAATGTTCACTGATATTTTATTGTAAAGATTAAAATATTTCATTTACTCCTATCTAGTAAACAATAATTATAAGTTACACATAAAATTACAAATTTATTTCACTTCTCTACTAGTTATTCTTCTCTAAAATATTTGAAAAATCACTATATGAAATTACATCTTTATCTTGAAAGGGATCATGTAGAGTTGTTCATAGAAGAACGAATGTGTCCAAAATGTACCATATAATTCAACGCATAAAATTCATGAGGGTTAATAAAACAAAATTACAAGTTGGAGGGATATTCTATAATCTATCCTAAGTTTTTGATTGTGTTAATTGCAGGTTATTGTTCAAAATCTAATTACTGTGAAATTAAAGGAATAGCGCTTCATTCATGAATTAATTCATTACTACTAAATAATGAACAGAAAACAAAAATGTTAACAAAAATATTAACTAAATATTAAATATTAACAAAAATATAATAACAGAAAACTAAATATTAACAGTAGACCTAATCCACGATATCTCTGCATCCAGCCAAGTCACACAGCCGGAGGCGGCCAGTTACGACCACCCTGCATTTTGGACAACTGCCGAAACATCATGTAAACTAAATACCATATTGCATTCTAGTGAACTATTTGGATATCTATTATCTTATAGCCTAATTAGATAAACTAAAGATGCCATACAAACACTTTTACTTTCATTTATTTACTCATACTTTTTCACTGGAGCACCTAAACCCAAGATCGCGGCTTCAAACCCGGCCAGGATCGATGGATTTTTTCGGGCATAAAAATCATAAATATGGCTTCCTTCGGAAGGGAAGTAAAGTCGTGGGTCCCGTGTCGTACATTTACGGCACGAAAAAGAACCTCAAGCCTGAAAATAGAGACCTCTGAGCAAAATTTGTTGGCCTTTCACGTCCTGAATTGAATGGGACGTTGATGATCTGAGATGTTAAAGAGCGTCCGTAAATAAAACAAATCGAAAAAATCAAATCACTGGAGCACATACCTATGTTTTCTTAGAACAGATAGCTGTTATAGAAAAAGGTTGTCCGGTAACTCTCATCGGGAATATGGAGGAAAAAAAAATGACTGATTTGAAACTATATACAGATTTTATTTTAAAATTGAACATTTTTATTTTTAAGCGAGGTTTGCATTCTATAAAACCAGCTTCACTATGGTTAATAGTTACACATCTCAAAGGCAGGGTAAAATCTCTTTCGATTTATTATTTTAATTTAAATCTTATATTCTCAAGGAAATATTTAGATAATTGCACTGTTGATAGATGACAATCATTTTAGTTATAGTCAACCACTTTAAAACTTTTAAATTGAAAACTGAAATAATTTTCCTTTATGTAAATTGTTCTTGACAAAATAAGTTTTTAATTAGAGTGTAGGTAATAAATCAAATTTAAATTTTGTTCAAATTCTTCTTCTCAAGCTTATAAGCAACATATCCATGCTAGAAACAACAATTCCTTTGTTTACAAATCAATGATAAATTCAATTACAAAATTCATATTGAAGAACTAACATCCTAACTAAGCTTCAGCAAGATTTTCATTGTGTATGCTAAGGTTACTATGTTCTAGAATCCGAAAATCCTACACCTTTCCCTCACCAACACGTTCCTTTTACTAACTAAATCATTTACATCATTTTGCAACTTCCTGCATATTTTTCACTAGACCTATTTTTTTTAACAATTTGTTGTCACTACAAAAATATTCAAAGACATATTTATATAAAAAATATCTCATATTAATTCTAAAACATGTTCTTTCACAGAATCAATGGTACATCCCATCTATTTGCTTGGTCAATTGTGCTTTTTATTAGGGAAAAGATACTTTCAACATAGCCATCATGGCATGGTACTACAAAGAAAAATTAAGCATTTTCAAAATCTGTGCAAATTGATGTTCACTTTTGCAAAATTTAATTTAGTCACACCATTTATCTTAACTTGATTCTGTTTTCCCATTACTTAAATGACAAATTTCTTCAAATTGTAAAAAAAAGTTATCAAAATATTTTCAATCATCAATTTATACACACTGCTTCAGGATATCGTACTTATAACGTCACATTTCGAAACTGAAAACTACCAATCATTGATCAAATTGTTAATTTAACCAGTCTACAACAAATATCTGCACTCTTCATTCATGCGATGTTACCAACATTGAACACAGAAAGATGTTGTCCTTCATTGTTATGAAACAAAAATGAATTAGCAAGACCATAATATGAAAAATGCATAACAATGAAGAGGATTTCCAAAAATGTACACGGACAGTACTTTTATTATAAAAAAAGCAGGCATGTTTTCATAAATGTAAACGTATATTAATCCTATTCAACGCAAGCAAATTAGAACACCAATCCTCTGTGAACCAGTAATTGCTGGCTTCATCTCTTAATTCACGTTATCAGAATTATTAATTTCATGTCTTACATAATTAATCTTACTTATCACATTTGCTTTATGATATATCAAGTTAAATGTTTTCTAATAACATTGGATGAATGCTCATCAACAGGAATATATTCATATTAAACATGTCAAGTGTAAATAATCAAAAAGAATGTGAAAATGCATATTACTCTGTACCATGAATTGTAAGCTAACCAAAATTATAAGAGTGAATCATATACCGTTATGTTCTGGGGAAACTTTTAACAAAGGAGAAGAGGGTGCTTCAAAGTTCTTCTTTTGTATACGAGCCAGAAGCCCTACTTTGTTTGATATTTAAAGGAACGAAATTGTAAAGAAATTGTCGTGAGAGAAAAGCTAAGCCCAGCATGAATGGGGAAAAGTCGGTAATATTTAAAAAATAAACAAATCGTCTAACATTTCAAAAGCAGCGAATAGACAGACCTATAAGCAAGACCCAGTTTAAGAGCAAATAAAAAAGACTGTCTGTAAAGTCCAGTGACCAATAGAAATACGGGATGCAGGGAAAACTTCTCGAAAGTTCTACTACTAAAATTTGAAAAGATTACGGCAGCATCTGAACTGATAGAATATGAAAGTGCATAAAGATGCAATTTTGAGGCCTCAGCCTTATTTGCAGTATAGATTCAGAGGGGGAAGAACGTAACTCTTACTTGCGTTTTAGATTCAGAAGAGAAAGGACGTAACATTTACTCGCAGTTTAGATTCATAGAAGGCAGGACTCTTTATTATCAAGAAACGATTCTTTACTTCATGGACTTCATTAGCTTAGGTACAACTAATCGATTATTAGTTCGAAGTACCAACGATAAATCGATAGTTGAAGAGTGGATGAGAAAGCAAAATCCGGGAAGTTATTTGTTCTTTGTTGGAAGTTAAGTTTAGTTTATGCAATGTATATTTATTTTTACACTAAGATTAAGCTTTGACATGTACAATATCAATGTACATTAATGAATAATATACATTGGTGTTTTAAGACCATAACAGGCATACATTGTTATTCACGAAGCCACTCTTACCTGTGCCGTTACCAGGTCCAGCACCAATGTACTCTGTAAGTGTCTCACCATCATTAACATGATCTCCAGGAATATTACCTACCAGCCAATGTCTCATTGAACGTAAAGTAGGATCGCTACGACTTTCAACATCTGGGTCTGCAAAAACAGCAAATAAAACCACTTACGTAAGTACCTAATATTTCAACCAGCAGCCCTTAATTTTTTTTTTCATCCCAGGGAATGAATTTTATGTCTCCGAAGATAAAGACAATATCAATCCTCAAGACTGAACAATTAATTATTTCCTTCTACTAGGCTGGGAAAGAAATTTCTAAATTTCACCTAACTTTTATATTGAAATATTTATATAAGATTGTTTTATAAGACTTTTTTAAAGAACTTACCCACCATAAGAAGGCAGTAATAATAATTAACGTTAGCCATCCATTTAACAAGTGGCATGTCTTTTGTTTGTGTTGGTGTCAATTCATTGCCCAAATTCACTGCAAGGTATCCATATATCACCTACAAAATAGTAAAATTTATGCATACTGAAGATGTTTAATAATGCACTCTATTCATTCCTGACTAAGTCGGCTGTTTTGAAACATACATGCTAGCAAATTTACTATCGTTATAAAACACTAGAATACAAAAATACTATAATAATACAATATGAGAAACCAAAACGTTAAGTGAATGACCTTGAATAATATAAATAAAACAGAATGAATGCAGATTGGAACTAAGAAATAAAAGGCAAGTGTATCACACTAAATTAAGATAATAAACAAATTCATCGAGGAAATCAAACATTTTTTTAGATTTAGTTATTGATAATAATTTGAAATGGAAAGGACATTTTAGTAACATATGAAATAATGTAAATGGTGTATATATATAAATTCTAAAACTGAGACCTTTCAAATCGTGAATAAGAAAAGCATATGACAAATTTACTATCATTCATCCATAGCATTTAAATTATGGAATCATTCTATGGGTTCTTTGGGAAGCAACAGAGAAAAATATATATTGAAAATGTTTATATTATAGATAAGAGCTATAAAAGTCATTAAAATTAAAAAGTATAATGCCTGTAAAGTTGCCTTCAAAACACTTAATATATTAATAATCTCTATCTGGATATATATGAATGTACAAAATTTATAATAATAATCCATAAAGGGGATATCTAAAAATAAGAACATATTCAAATATGATACCAGAACAAATAAATGCGTAGATTGAAGACTCTTTAGTAATAAAACATTAAAAATAATTCCAAAGAGTTATACAATTATTAACCTTCCACAATTAAAGAAGAAAAAAAAAGAGGATACAAAAAATTAAAAAAAATTATACTTTATTAAAAATGTATTGTATTCTGTGGGAGAGTATAAAACAGTAAACTTAAATGCAAATAGTTTAATTTGACTATTTTACTTATGTGACGTCATCATACAATCGACCAATGAGTGAAACAAAACTTTTAATTTTGACCAATCACAGCCTGATATCGCAGTGAAATTATCGTAAAGTTTTACCAAATCCCTTTACCGCGCGAAGTACATTTGTCTTCTGATCAGTGAAGCCAGTCCTATACCCCCACTATAATTCCTTAGTGATTCCTTAGAATTACTGATCACTTTTACTAACAGTTGTGGCAAAGTATTGACAGCAACAAAACTACGAACTATCGACAATCATAACGAAAAATAGAGAGAAGCTTTTTGGTGATGAAACAATTTTGTAAATTATGTAAAAAAAAAAAAAAAAAAAAAAAAAAAAATACTTGCCTAAGCAAACATAAATTTTATTAAAGGCGTTGTTCAAAATGGTAAAATGTTATCCCTGTTTTGCTTTTCTCATTTGGTATTAGTAAATCGAACTGTAGCATTATAATCGGCTTTCGTCTATTTCAGTCTCTTGTTTCTGAATAGGTAGGTATTCATGAGTGTATCATTTTATACTCTTTTCACGGATTTCAAATATATACCTAGTACTTTTATTCTTATTCTATTCATGAAATAGTCCTAAACCCATATTTGACTATTCTCTATTGGCATTACTGACAATCGATATTCGTCTGTTGCAACATGACTTGAAAAGGTTAAGTATTCATAACACAAATATACAACTACTACACTTTGCTAAGCCAAGTTTATGGGAATTATATTTAAATTATTATTTTATTTATAATCCTAATAAATATCACCCGAGGGTCTGTATTTATCGGCAGTCTCGGACCTACTTGTGGTAACCTTATATTTGTAATTTTGTGTTGATTCCTCTCCTTTTGTAATTATTGTAATGTAATTTTAAACGTAAATACTTTGACGAAGCTTTCGTAAATTTTATCTCACATGGCGAATAACCCTGAATGTGCAGTACTAGCTAAACTAAATTTTGGAAATAATTGGTTTAATTTGTTACCAAACAAAGACCTATGTGAGAAAAGATTAAAAAAAAAAACAAATAAAGATGCATTATTGCGTGATGGCATATCATTAACATAGATGGTATACATCTGCAACTACAACTTTGAATGAACCTATATCAATGTTGCACTGTGATGGTATTAAGGAATATCTTTGATGTTATATTAAGTATTTAAAGTATTCTAAAATATTTTATAGTTTTCACAACTACAATTTTAATGTTATAATAATAATAATAATAATAATAATAATAATAATAATAATAATAATAATAATAATAATAATAATAATAATAATGTACCCTTACCGTGAGAAAATTATAAGGTGGAGTATTAATAATGTCTGGAACAATATCTGCCTCATCAAAAGCTTCTGCCACTAGAAATAAACAGCATACATCGAATTGAGTGAAAAAAATCATGAATGATTATGAAGATATTCACAAACTATTTCGTTTATAAATAATGCAAGATATTTTTGAGACAAGAAACCTGGAGGTTTTGAAAGCTGTGTGTTAATGCTTTACAGCTAACAAGTGTGGTATTTTCAATCTTTTTACTCACAACTATGAAAAGAGATTAAAATGAATGGCCATGTGGTCCATCTACAATACAGGCAACTACAGCAATTTCAGAGTGCTTTTTATATTACCACATTAAAACAGTTAATGGTTTCTTATTAAGCCTAAAACTTAATTAACGTAACTATTTAATAAAGAACATAATTATTGCTTAGAATTATAGTATATGATTTTGTTCATATCAAACAGAAATAGAAACTTATAAAGTTCGCATGTGTATTCACTTCTTTTTAAATACCAAGTAAAGTGTAGAATTATTATCAAGTGCTTTGGCAGACCCTTGTGACCAAGATTATTAAAGCGCGAACTAAGATTTGAATCAAGCCAGAACCGTCCTCTCTGATTGCTAATTTCTCAGGTTTTCTTAGTTTTCACTGAAACTCTTCCTTTCCAAAACTCCTTTCAAAACAGCAAATTATCAAGGTGAAAGTTATTTTTGTGTCTATAATGCAGATAAAAAATAATAGCATTATTAGGCAAGACAGTATGTCCTAGATGTTTCATTCACTCTCGATACTTGATTTTTCTCTTATTACTTTAAGCTAACAGACGAAATTCACATATTTTGATGTGAGAAGTAGAATCTCAATACCAAATATTGAAAGTGGTTGGGGAATTAGTATCAAGACATGCCTGTATGTCTCTCCATATTCCGGAGTTATTCATTAATCGGCAATTTCAGTCTGTTTCCCTTCAAATATTTTCTTCCAATTCCGCAAACATCTGTGGCTTTGTATGACAACTCTATCTGTCAGTATGCCCGCTAGAAAGAAATCTGGTTTTGTAAGGCTAGGTGACTTTGGTGGCCAAAGTTCTTTACAAATGACACGATTTTCAAAGAAGGAAACAATTTCAGCCATGATGACATGAGGTGTGACATGGTATCATCTTTTCTGAAAGCAGCCAGTGCGCAGTTCCTCAACGTTCAACAGCTTGACAAACTCGTGGATGATTTTCGTGTAGAATGCTGCATTCACCGTTGTATGGGAAAAGTTGGCTCTAATAATCGACACCACGACAGCGTACACCACAAAGTAATTTATTCATTATGAAGAGGTATCTCATATATAGTGTGGAAATTTTCACTGCCTAAATGGGGTATTTTGATTACTGAAGTGCGTACTACAAACTGAGCCATGCCTCATTGAAGAATCACGGTAGTTCAATACTCTCGGATGTGCTCTGACCAGCTGCTTCTGTGGAGAAGTCTGCAGTTCGATTTTCATTTCCTGTACCACTATTTTTAGCAGTTTGCATCTTCTCTTTCGTGGACATCTACAAAGTTTGAATTATTCATTGAAATTATTATCATTCGTAGTCTGTCAGATTACCATGAATGTAAAAAACAAATCTATGCATATGATAATAAGGAAATGCAATAAAATATTATGCTATTATATAATATTCGTCAATGTATCCTCCAGTTTCATATAATGTAGCAGGCTGCCTAGTTCTCTCTTCAACCAGCGTGTCCAGATACATGAAACATAATCGGAATGAGTATTACAAACGAGAAACACTCTTATTTAATTTAAATGTTGTAGTATAATGATGCTACTGAGTTTATGTGATACCTACATCAAATAATTAATACTGAAATGCATTTCTAAATTGGAAAATATTTTTCAAAACATCTAAAACTTTTATTTTTTTTTCAAATAATCTGGAAGCTTACAGCATAAAGTACTATCTTTATGTGCTGCTTTTGGCGAGCCTATGATAATCTATGTGAATGTCTTTTGCTGTACGTTTATTGTATACATGATATAGCAACATTTGTTTGAAAGGAATTCATGTGAATAAAGATATACTGCTTCTAAAATAAACGTGCAAGATAATGGAAGTGCTTTAAGCGTATGAGAATTTGTTTGCATTGTTGTTCCATGGTTTCCACTTTCTTCAGCAGATATTAAATGAAGGGTTTTGGCAACGGTTTCCGAACCCCAAAATTGAACATTAAATTATCGACATAGTTTTCCTTAACTACGCGTATACATCAAGTAGGTCCAATTTCATTAAAATGTATCCATTTGTTTGAAAGCTACAATGAAAACTACGGGTTCCTTTACTCTATGGCAGTGGTTCCCAAACTTTTTCGGCTCGTTGACCCCGTTCACAAAGACCTGCGCTGAGCGGACTCCTTATTAATGTACAAAATGTTATCAATCTTAAATTATTCTAAATTTTCTATAGTTAATAATTAGGGCTGCATTAGGATTCTGAAACAACACTTAAAAGTATTGAAACTAAGTTCAAATAATATTACATTTAATGCATTAAATACCAAATGAAAGAGGTAATTTTATTATGCGATAGTATATTTCCCTACTCTTAAAGCTACATTTTTGTATTTCACACATTTTAATGTAAACCAAATACTGAGATTTTTTTGTTTTTATATTACTGACTTATTTTGTACAGTGGCAGAATTCCGTGCGAGCTTAGGCTACGCAGTTACACGGTAGTTTCAATATTTTAAACAAAACAAACGAAGAATTCAGTAAATAGTTTGTGCTTTGGATAGCACAGTTGGATGCTTAGCTCGTGAAAGCCTTTGGTGGCATGAACTTTTGCACAAGGCTGGCCATGCTGTCGAGAGTTCTAGCCCCACGTTCTGTACGAATGACATTTAACATGATTTATATGTCTGTGTAGTGTTATACTTTAATACTGATAACATATCACGAAGTCCCCGCTCTTGTGTCTCTATATAGTTATTTATGGTGTAAAATGCGGTTCATATGATCTGTACATGCTAGGATCAAGATCGAATCCCTGCAAATTAAGGCGATAGTATTCAAAAGATCTTCTGTTGGAAATGAGTAACAACTTAATTGCATTATATTTCATATTGTTAGTCGTACAATTATATATTGTTAACGTTAATACAGAATAAGTTAATTAATTTAGCCAATGTTCTAGTTGCATACGTAAAACAATTTTACAAGGATTCTCACTAGCTATGGATATAGAGAATTATTTCAATAATATAAAATAATAAATAAAAAGTAGAAAAGAAAGTGTAAAGGAAATATATCAGGAATACTGATTGCAATTTAGTGGACATTCTGACAAACTGAAATCTTTCTGAAATTATACATAATTAGATGAAATTTAAAATAAACACTTAATTTAAATATAAAAGTTGTATGCAGCGTAATTGATTACTGATAAATGTATAGATTTATTCACAGATTCACTTAAAAAAAAAGGGGTTTCAATTGGCACATTCCACAACATTTTCTATTAAAGTGAGCTTGTAGTTCCTCTAGGTTCAGCATTTGCATAATTGAGCTTTCAGTTAGAATTAGAATGTTATTATCCTTGACTTGCTACGTACACAAACAAGGTATGACATGCAAATACCTGCACAGCCTCGACTGCATAGCAAAAAGCGAGCGAAGGTGATTAACCGGAGCACTCTAGTGAGCAACTTCGGCCTTTAACAGAAAAATTAATATCCCATTAAATTCAAAGGTAAGTAAATTATCTATAACTGAATTTTAGTGCGGTTTTATTTGTTAAAACCCGAGGATGTTCCTTGTAAGAGCACACCCAGGGAAAAAGTTAACAAGAAAGCTTTAATTGTAGTCGGTTTATCTCTATTTCTGCAAAAAGTTTTGAAAACAAGCTCCTCGTATTTAAGTCTTGTGATTAATTGGAGGCGATAGGTCTAGCGTTAAAACCAGTCTAATTGGAGGCAATAGGTCTAGCGTTAAAACCAGTCTGATTGGAGGCGATAAGTCTAGCGTTAAAACCAGTCTTCAAGTATTTACATTCTACTGGCATAGGACATCTCAACATATAGACTTCTTTCTGCTCAGTAGTTCTATGGTAAATGAGTGTTATTGCTATTTGGCAACTCTCAAGATCGAAATTTAGGTTCCAATAATTTAATTAATCCTTAACTTTTTTCTGACGTACAGCTACCCTTGCTTCTCTGAATCTTTTTCGCTGTGCTCCATTTCTAATACTAGATTAGCTATATCTTGAATAAAATATTATACGCATTATGGAATGTCCTTATTTGTAATATAATTAATATTATATTTTGTTTTAATATCTGTGAACATGACACTAAAATAAATTAGGAATTTTTAATGCTTTCTTCTCTTCTCAAAGCGTATCTTTATTAAGAGAGATTATATTTTTAGTAAGAGAGCGAACAACCGAAAAACAATATGGATTATAAATGTAATATTGGTTTTGGGGGTGAATTTAATTGCACTTTTTTTAAAGATTGGTTGGCTAAGGCAGTAACGCTTGAGATTCGCATTCGGAAGGTCCGGGTTCAATTCCCTTGGAATCAGCTGAATTTTATTTATTTATTTTTTTTCGTGGTTTCCCCTGATCACTTACACGACTACTTTACACGAATATTTCTTTTCTCCCCCATTTCTTTTCATTTCATAGCATCAGTTACAGGATCGGAACATCAGGAGAGGCGGGATGGTACTTTGTGTTTTGGGGGTGGCTTGCGCTAGGGAATAGTTCTGTCCGAGACCTTTCCCGGGGGACGTCGGAACACTTTTTGTGAAACCGGGGTGGTTGACTGGGACTTACTGCTATGGAAACGTTATCTACGCTTGCATCAGCTCCTCGGATTTCTGGCCGCTCGGTATCCCCATCTCATCGGGAGTGTATGTACAATAGACCCAGTAGCGGTCATGGTGCGAACTCCTCTGTAGGGAGGAAGAAGAACAGAGCGAACGGCGATAGAAACTTAAAATGACATGTTGAGAATAGAATTTATATGAGACTCGGATAATTATAAATATAAGGTAGATTTATTATGTCATATTATAATTGTTTAATTTATTATGAAAGGAGAAAATAACGTATAATCAGAAGATGATTGCTTAGAATAATTATCGGTAGGCAGCCAATAATTTGTATATTAGTGAGATATTCTATGTGTCAATGTTGTATATAACGTTACATTTTATATTGACATTGTAAAATTCACGCGACTGGTCGGATTGATAGCTGGTGTTGTAAAACCTTAAAAAATCTCAAGAAAGCGCGAAGAAGTCACGCGGTAACGGGGTTTTAATGGGCCTCTAGAAGCTTCTATGAGGAACGGTTCAGCTTTGGACGCTTTCAGTCGCCGTAAATTGACATTTCAACCTACGAAATATATTCAAAGGAACCAATGGTATGGCGAAATATTAAAATATTTGAGAAGCATGATTTCCGTGAGCAGTCTTATGAGAACCTCGGGGGCTCGTTTGTCCACGTGTGCTTAACGAACCAGACATGTATAAACGGAATGCACTGGACATCTTGAGGCTCACTCGCTCTACAGTCTCCGGCATTTCTTCAGTTACCGACACTCTCCCTACAGTCTTGAGGCATTCATTCGGACAGTCAACAGTCAGTCAAGGCATTCAGCCATGTGGTGTGCGCTCATTCGGCGTAAGTAATTCAGATAATAACCCGGAGATCAACGCGCATATCATTAGGAGACAAGATAAGTAATGGCTTAATTTGCTGAAGTAATTGAAAAAGCGAGTTAGTTAGCAAGCTAGCTAAAGTATCCACAAATATTTTAATACTTAACGCAAGTGAATCATAAAAGGCAGTGTCGCGCCATAGTTATATGTTTCAACTCCGTACATTAGCTTGACAGTCTCGCGTCATTTTACCCTAAACGGAAAGTCAATGCAAGTATTGCTCGAAAGATTTTACCCTATGCGAAAGTAAGGGGAAGTGTGAAGAATAGCATTATGTTCTGACGGTCAAGGTTGCGTTATGTGTAGGCCAGTGTCGCCGAGGCGAGCAATTTACCGCTCCCTAGCGGTCAGCAGTGTTTTTCCGAAGTATGAAAACAATAAACACATTCAGCACAAATTCCAAACAATGCATTGTATTTACAAGTACATTTAATCCTCGAACCCTGCTCCTACAGTTAGCAGAAACAACGGAAGTGCTCTGAGAACGGTTCACCGATAAAACGTAAACCGCATCCATCATAATTAAAAGGTGAAGCTTCAAATTGTGTCAACCAGCGTGTGACTACCTCAAGGTCTCCAGATACCAAACAACGTTAAAAACGTGCGGATCGAAACACACACCACCCACATAATATTTCAAATTTTGGCTACCAAAGCGGGGCCACAATATGCGAAGCTAACCACAAAACGTTTCGTGTTCATACAAAAAATAGTTCCTGGAGCATAAAATTTTTATCATCCTGGAACTGGCAACGGAAATTTAATAAAATATATGTAAACCACGCGACTGTTCAATGTTGCTTATTAAGAAAGTGTTGTCTCGTCAGCACCGTAGCTGTGTTTAAGTCGCACAATCGCGGGCTACGTTTATTAAATTTCCCTCACATTTTTACCCGCATGACTTTAATCAATAATAGCATGCACACAAATTAGTTTTATTTCATAATGAGTACTAACCTGTGCTATAGAAGTTCGAAGCGGTGTCTGCAGTCACATATATCTAACACATTTAAATAAAATTTGCATTCTCTCGCAACAGCATTGCCTCCTCAATTCTCACAATTTCTATCTTGATTTCTACTCTGTTCCTGTAGGGGGTTATTCCCGTATACCTTATTTTTCTTTGTTCCAATTTCAATACAATACAATGCAATAACTTTATTAACATATTGCAATTAATAGCAACACTGGTGCATCAATAGCCTATAATAATACTAATAACTAATAACACACAAGTTTCAGTTATTCTAATCTCTTAACCGCAAACAAAGTTATAATCACTCAAAGAGAGAACTTTTACTGCTCGAAGCTAAAAGCAATTCTTAATCCAATTGGAAATAAAATTAGTAATATATTTTAATTACTCACGAGACATGTAATTGCACTAAGAAGTTAAATTATTTGTTACTTAAATAAATATTTTTATAACATAACTATTTTCTTAGTATAACGATAGGATGTGTTATTGGTATTGATTGGCAGAGCAGGTTGGTAGAAAAGCTTATAAGAATTAGACAACCATTACTGAGAAAATGAAAACTATAATTGTCGCATAGTCGAAAAGAGCGATTTATAAGGAGTTCTTACTAAATTCTTTAGTGTATTATTTTCATTGTATTAACCTTGTTCATTGTAGAAAATAATGTCTTTATTATAGGAACTTCATGAACAGCAGACCTACTCACATATACCCTAATAATTAATATTCTACAATTTATATAACACATTCAATAATTATTTGCTTCTTGGCTCCAACCTATCTTTGTCATTAGCATAGTTTCCAATTGTGTACTAATTTAACAACTCTGAAAATAAATAAATAAAAGTAATATTTTAAACGAGAATGATATCAGCTGTGATACTGACCGTCAGTGGCAATCACTATGTTGGCCAATGCTATCACCACAATAAGACAGGTTGTCCGGCAGCCCATGTTAACTGAAGTGTTGTGTGCTGACAACTAATAGGTTCTAAAATAGCGAAAGCATGGAATTCTGCTACCTCCACATTTTAAGGACAGTGTGTTGGTTATCTATGCTAATTAGCAAAGGATGATTCTGCTAAGAAGTAGCACAGTTAGAATGAAATGTATGCTTTCTTTTTAATAAACTGCGATCATGAAATACCTCAAGATTCAATTCAAGTTAGTTGGCTTATCTTTGAAGAAATATAATCCTTTAACAAGAATAAGCATTAAAAAGAGTATAAAGTAAAGAAGAGAATAGCTCTCGCACGTTCTTTTTATAGAGTTAAAAATAAAGAATATAAAGGGAAAAATGCTGCATCTCTTTCAGTTAAACACATAATCATTTTATAGAAGCTAAAAGAGTTTATTTCTATATCTAATTCTTCAAGAAAATATGAATATTTCTTAATTTTTCCTCAACAATTGATAGTTATAAAAGTGGAAGGAAAAAATGGGTATAAATAAAGGACAGGATAAACGCCAAAAAGGTAAAGAAAAAACGATGAGGATGTATATTACACACTTAGTTCCTCTACCCATTCATTGTACGCAATTACTTTGTTTTTAAACTGGCTTTGTCATCAAAACAAGTTAATTTCATAATAATTAACTTTTAGAAAATGTATCGTTTCTCGTATTTCGCTTCAAGTCAAATAATGTAGTAACTATATTTTCTGTGCGATAAGTTCGTAAATAATATGTGCTCCTGTACTAAACCCAGAAGAAACAAGAATCTTTAAAATAATGGAATTTTAAGCACTTGCACTATATTAGTTATAGCATTCCTGTAAAATAACCTGAATTCTATAGTTAGTATTTAAGAAAGTGTACATTTTACAAGATGTTACTATTTTAGAAATAGACGGCATGGAAGGTGAGATAATCATAAGGATGAAAAGTTAACGAGGAAAGTCGGGAGTGACTCTGGAAGCACACGAGCCTATACTGACACTTATTGTGCTATCTTTCGTTAAGGATGAATGAGCCGTACGGCGCCACAAGTCTTATCTACCTGAGCCTATACTGACACTTATTGTGCTATCCTTCGTTAAGGATGAATGAGCCGTACGGCGCCACAAGTCTTATCTACCTGCCACACGCCAACAGGCATATCTAGTGAATCTACATAGTTTCAGAAACAAGAAGAGAAGACTGCAGCTCTGTAAAAGCAATTGGTTTTGTCCAGTTCGGGACTTAGGTGAATTAAAGTAAACGACTGAGACTCGCATTCGAGAGGTCACGGGTTCAAATGTCTTGAGGCCAGCCATCCTGACCTTGGGTTTCCTTTGGTCGCTTAAGCAAAGTCTGGGGTTGGAACCGGAACTTGGAGCCCCTTAAAATAAAATTCATATTTTGATTATTATTATTATTATTATTATTATTATTATTATTATTATTATTAGGATTAAATTTTATGTATGTAAATATTCCAGCTGATATGTACACATTTTGTGCAAACAGGATTCTTAATGGAAGTATTGTGTTCATTTTCAAGTTATACTACTATTGTGATGACTAGGAAACGCCTGTATAAAAATTTTTTAGAAAAAGACAGAGTTATCGTATATGTTTAGAGATTGTATTTGTATTAAGACAAAAGAATTGTATGCGAAAGGCTATTAAGAGAGAGCAGGTAGGAGCGAATGCAGGGTTTAGGGAAGAATTGTCATTTTCAGTTCTGTGTGAATATTTTAGAGAGCCTGCAGATGGTAAAAGAGTCATTTCCACTACCCAAGTAAAACTTGCCTATATTGTTTATCAAACGAAGCAGAGGACAAAGATAAATACCGCATTTAGAAAGCGCACATTTCTGGGAAATCTTTGGAGAGGGCAGACAGAAAATATTGTATAACTCATTCTTGCCGTGAATTCCCAGGAAATAAGAGACACCAGACAGGTGGATAAAACGCTGCGTATCTATAGGAATATAATTGTCGACCTAAAAGTAACGAAGGAGGAAAAAGCGATTAAAGGTCCAGCATGAAAGATGAAGGCCAAAATTTATGACAGAAACTTTTTCTTGGAAAAGAACAAACAGATAGGCGCAAAATGTAGGAGTGTAGGTTATTTTATTTGTTTATTTACGGACGCTCTTTACATCTGAGGTCATCGGCGTTCCATTCTATTCAGGGCATGAAACGGCCGACAAATTTTGCTCAGAGGCTTCTTCTTTCAGGCTTGAGGTTCTTTATCGTGCCATAAATGTACGACACGGGGCCCACGGCTTTACTGAGGATTTTTACGCCCGAAAAAAATCCATCGATCCTGGCCGCGATCTTTTGTTTAGAAGGCAAGTATGGTTACCACTATACCACCAGGACCGACTAGGAGTGTAGGTAAGGAAATAAGTAATAGCCAATGAACGTCGTTCAAAATCGTACGAATCAGCGCCAGTTTGACCGATAGTAAATATTAGATTATCTCCAATAGGAAAGTCCGGAATTCAGTATGACTTTATAATAATAGAGAGGTGCATTTCGTGTAGGAGAAGTTTATGAATAGAAAACCGAATGTTAAAGCGGTATCCAGGAGAATAGTTACCAAGATTATAATCAGTTGGCTGGCCAGCTGCAATTTGGTTGTGAAGAAGACGGAGTAAGGAGAATAATAGAACGGGGTGATTTAAAGTGTGACATGGAGACAATAATAGATAAGTGCGGTGGAATGGTAACAACAAAAGTAATAGGATCGGTGAACAGTAAACTTATAAACAATTGAAGGTAAATCATAGTAAGAACAAGGAGAATTCACACGAAGTCAGCAGTTAGAGAAATTGAAACAGTGAAAAGTAGCAGGGCGAAAGTAAATAGGCAGTAGTCAGAATTCAAGTTTCCGCAGACGTCCGACAAATAGTAAGAAAACATTAACAAGGTAATAAATTGTGGTTTATAGAGACTGTCGTGATTTTCTGCTACTGGTAAGAAAACCCTTCTTGTTCCGTTGACTCCAACGAGTCCCAAAACATCCGGTGTATTAGTCCCTGAGAACCCAATACTCAAATACCAAATAAAGCAACTATTTATAGTCTCATTCGACAAATGAACCACCGAAAAACCCAAAATAAACCCTTCAAACGACGCAGCAGTGTGGAACAGTAAAACAACTAACCAATAAGTATTTTCCGTTCTTTGGTGAATAACATATTTATTATTAATACATGGTAATTGTTCACTAGCAAAACAGGCTTTATTCCCAAGCGCAGTTTTGTTTTTGATTTGTTCTATATTGACAAATTTCATACTAATTTATTTTAAAATCAACAATACTTAGTAACATGATTAGATGCAACTTCTGTTATTAGAGAAAACAAAGTTTATTATCAGTGTTCTTTCCACATGGCAATGTGCTCCTAAACGTGAAAAGATTTAGAACACTTTACTGGTTGTGTTATCTGTAACCTTGACTTGCAAGGATAGTTTTCAGTTTGCCTGTTCCTGATTTAGGGGCTTAACCTCATTTATAGAATGTGTTCTGCATTACTCATAAACGGTAGAACTACTGTTCTAATCAGCTCATATAGATTTGAAATATAACTGGAAAATTTTACGCGTGGGCCAGTTGTATAAAAGCTGCTAACTGGAGATTCCTTTTAACTGTAATTTAAAAAGTAACAAGAGGTCAGTCATCATTTCTGTTGCATAAAAATAACCTCAAATATGTAACCTCAAGTTTGCAATAACCGCCAAGCCTATGGCAACATCGCGAAATAATAGGAAAATTCTGTTTAGAGCGAGTTGATGTTCAACTGTTAAACCTTAAAAAAAAAAAAAAAAGTAATAATAATTCAACCCCCCCCCTTGTCTTCAAACATGCGAATGCAAATCGCAAATTTTAGCAAACGTGAGAAAGATATTATCATTAATCTAGAGCTAAAATACCAGAGAATAATTTAAAAATATAATAAAATAGATTCGATCTCAAATAAGGATAAAGAACGTACAAGGGGAAAATTTGCTAAGGAGTATAATAATTCTACTCTGAAGACTTCTGCATTATAACCCCTAGGCGCGCACACCCTATAGCACTAAAACTTCAAGAAAGTTGCGAATGTAATACAAGCATCACTTTCTGTGCGTCATCCTCTTCGTATGGCATTTTAATAAACTGACGTCTCAGAGCTGCTATTGCTCTAGTAGCTTTATGGGTGGTTCTACTGGTCGTTCCTTTCTCCACTTTGAATAAACCTCCAATAACTATTTGGAAGCTCCCTGTCGCATAGAACCTTAAAGTTAGTAGTATCATCAACTCCGAATTCAAAGTATGATTTCGCTTAGTTTGTGAATGTAATCGAGGACGTAACATCTATTTCATTTCGACATCTTTTGCTAAGCGAAATTGCATTTTATTTTTATCATTCAGTTCTAGGAACGGATTATTTCTTTCATGAAAAACACAATGGGCAGGGTGAAATTCATCTTCAGATGAGATGTCGGAAATCAGAAATCTGTACAGTATACCGCTTGTAAGGTTAACTTAAAATAACCTGCAATTGAACGCAACTCTGTTGTTATTACACGGAAGGGAAAAGTGAAATATTGAAGAAACTTAACTTACACGAAATGAAAATAATCGTAACTAACAATGTTATTTATAAATGAAGTTGTTATGCTTCTGTACTCTGAGAAATGTTTTATTTAACAATTACTAAACTCTAGTTAGTGTTTTAATTTGAGAAATTTCGCGAGTTAGATTTAATTTGAGGTTAAGGTGAAATAATCTTAGATTAGTGTTTCCTAAATTACCAAGTTAAGCATAACTGATGTTAATTTTATGCCCTAAGCTTAAGTTTATATAACTCTTCATAGAACTAGCCCTATATGAACTGAGTACTCAATTTACATCTGGAAAGGAATTGCTCTGAACTGTATGCCACTGTTCTTGTTACTGGAAGCAGTGCATTTCGAACCATGAATCAGTTGCTGCTTGACTTTATTTTTTCACTAGTGACGGAATAATAGTAATTCCTTCGCTAGTGTATCTGCATAAGCCTGACACAAGTTAGGGTACATGGCCTCAGAGGAATGGGGTTAGAGTTTGTGGCTGCAATGCAGAAGGTTGCTTCTAAACAAAGATATTGCTAGGCATAGTTCAGTGTCAGTTTCAATTATGGTCGATGTTAAACCAATTAGGTACATATGTTTCTTCATTTATTTAACCGTTATACCTGCCAAATAATGAAGAAACTGCTCTGTATCAGATATTATGTATACTCCATCTCAGAACAACTATGTCTGAATTCCGTATAATAAGTTTAAATTTTGATCTTCTGCCTGATTCTATTGTAAATTGAACTAAAATATTGGGTTAGGCTATAAAATCAAAAATAGTTTTATATTAATAGAATTTGGAATAGATTTTTTTTAAATCATGCCGAAATTTTTTTCTAGGGCACTTTGTGAGAGTCTGAAAAACGGAATATGGTGGAAGCCCAGCTAATTTAAAGAACATTTGTAAAATGTGAGTTTTGAATATTGCCTTGTGAGTTTTTGCAGAGAGCAGATATAGAATGCCCCAATGCTCGAAATCAGTGCTTGCAATCATGAAACCGCAAACTTCCACTGGCCTGTCTCAGTCTAATGTCCTAATAGCAATCAGTAGACTCATTTAGCCTTGAGGTTGCAATGTCATAGGTGATATTAAACGTCATTCACTTCAGTTGGTCCAAACATGACATACCAAAGAACATCTTTAGGAATTGTCCTATTTTCAAAATACTGCGTCACATTCTTTGTCAATCCAGGAATGTTTAAGATGAAAGTTATATTCTTTAATTTCTGTCTCAGGAAAGTCATTGGTGACTGCAATATGGATGCAGAGCTCGAATTCAGCATATTTGCAAACTCCCACATTCGGTAATAACATATTTAAAGATCTCCTGCTTGCTAGGTTTTAAACTTCTACCAGGTAACAACAGAAACTAAAAGGTATGTATGTGTATATGTACGTGTATATATATATATATATATATATATATAATGTTTACGTTAAGAAAAATGGATAAAACTGTTTTGGGAACCTTGTAATGTTAAAATACATTATGTTGGAAAAGTACAATAAGAGTTAAAGTGGTTAAGAATAAATGTTGTTGGATTTCTGTTCTTTTACCAATTAAAACAACTTGTTTTTGTGGGTTACAATGTGCATTAATTATAACATAGTGTGTTTCTTTAGTAAATTGGAACCAGATAATAGTAAACGCCAGCGTTTTTAATTAACTATGCATGATTATGCATAGTTAATTAAATGATATCTACATTGCTTTTTCCTATTCGTCTTGAATTAATTGATGTACTTTCTTATAAGAGGTACACCACGGAAATCCCGGAAAAGTATTTTTTGAAATCAGAAAATTCACATGCTTTTAAAATAAAAATTAACATTAGTTTTAGAAAAACTACTTATATACCTTAGAGAGAGCTAACCCAGATCTAACCTGCCTGAAATCAATCTTAAAGGCATCGCGAAATTAACAAGGTTTTTTGTTTTTGAGATGGAATTAACATCAGTTTTCGCAAAACTGTTTATGTGTGTATGTATAGAGAGAGATAAAAGCTAACATAAACCTAACCTACCTGAAACTCGTCTTACAGGTATCACTTAATTTACAAATGTTCATGTTTTTGAGACGGAATTAACACCACAACTTTCGGGAAACTACCTGGAGCATTCACTGTGTGCGCGAAGCAGTCATAGAGACCTACGAACATACAACTTGTCATATACAATTACCACAATAGCATTCAATTTACATTTAGAAAAAAAAATTGTCTACATCTACATAAATAATTACGATAAAAATGAAAAAGAACGCCTAGAACAACTCATTCAAACAACAAAAACAGATAAATCACTTAATCATACAAATTTTACTATATACATGTTTACATATGCATTGATATAAATCATTGGAGTGTTTTTAACTCTATACTATTGTCACTCATGTATTCCTTTACAGAATAATAGGCCTTTTTACATAGATATTTTCTAAGAGCAGATTTAAAGGAATTATCATTGTTTATTACTTGTATAGAAAGAGGTTACCTGCCTGAAACCTTCTTAAAAGCACCATAAAACGTAAGAAAGTTCACAAATTACCTCAATTTCCTTCATCCACCTTAAAAACATGATCATCTCCAATCTCCTTAATTACGGCTCTTAAAACTAATTAGCAATTATTCCTGCAAACGTTCCTGTCGAGATCGCAAAAGGAACGAAACTGAAGGGACGAAACGGAACATAACAATAACAACATGTGCACACATACGTAATATCTCAACATGAATTCGAATTCTGCTGACAAAATACTATAAATAAAACCTTTATCGCCAGCACCAGTCACAAAATTCTTAACACTCCAGCTATCACTGACATATAAACAAGACTTTTTAAAAATAAACGTATAAAATAAAACTTTTCCACCCCGAATTTAGTTGCTAAAAAGATTAAAGAAGAATTAAGCGACTCACCTAAACTTTTTGGTAAAATAAGTGGTATAGCACTTTCAAATAATGACCCTTATTTGCTGGTTTTTTCATGTAAAGTTTTCCATATTTTGTCTTAATATATAATCTACTAACCTTTGTGTCAATTGAATGACATTTATTTCCCTTTTATTATGTTTCAAGTTACGTTTCATTATTATTTGGTTTAATGTAAGACTTACATCATTTCCTTTATGAACCAATCTTGAAAGTCCATTCTGAAGCTCCTTGTGATTGCAAATCCAACCATTAAATCCTTTCCCTCTCGACTTACCAAACCCACACTCTCCATGGCATACATTTCACTACAGACTATGACCGCATGTGTGTGTGTTCTACCCATTCCTGCCACACAAGGTTCTATATAGATGTCATAGATGGCGAATGTAAACAAACAAATATGAAATGTACGTGTTTGTTTGCTACCCAATGAGTTAAATCACTGATTAATGCTGATAGTAAAGTAGCTATTAATTATTGATGTTTTACGTCATGTACAGAGTTAATGTTAAAAGCGTCAGTCCTAACCGCATTAACTCTCTCAGATGAAACTGCTGGCGTGAAGTGTTTTTGTTTGTATGATAATCCATTTGCGATGAGTAAAACTGAAAACGATTTGGAAGGCTCACGAGGAATGAGTGAGTGAGTGAATGAATGAATGAATAGTGTTTAACGCCCGTTTTTGCTACAGAGGCACCACAGGCGATGGACAGTGATGATACATGAGATGAAATGTTATATTGGGAAAGGATTTACTTTTTAAGGGAGGAAACGTTCCAGGCCTAAGTTTAGGGTACCTCACCGGAATTTGCCATTTATGAGGACTGAGGAAAACCTGGAAAAAACTTCAGTCAGGGAGGACGGTCCTGGCGGGATTCGAACCCCAGACCTCCCGCGCCTTAACACCTCGGCCCACCCGTGGCGGTAAGGCTCACGAGGGCGGACGCTTAATGTTACAGATGCATTAAAAAACTACATACATTGTTTTAATAACAATAAACGCAAAACTTCAAGTATAATTATTATTTGAAGTATAATTTTAATTATTATAATTAAATATATATATATATAATATATAGATTAGTGTCTTAATTTACTGATTGCTTTCTATAACGGTTGTATATCACCAACAAGGCACTATTACGTGTAGCCGAATTGGTTGACATGGATTCATGAGAGGAAAACTGGGGTTCGATTCTCAGCAGGACCGTCCTCCCTGACTGAGATTTGTCCAGGTTTTTCTCACTCCTTATAAATGGTTAGAGGTACCCCAAATTTGCTGCAATGCTTCCTTCCTTAAAAAAAAAAAAATAATTTCATCCCATGTACTGTGTCCACTGTCTGTGGCGTCTCAGTTGTAAAAACGGGCGATATTATAAAAACAAACATAAACAGAGCATAACTGAGCAATTAGAGCAGAGATCTGAAAAAGGCCAGATAAGAGCTAAGTTCTTCTCCTTCTACCTGCGTTGCGGGGGCGGAGAAAGGGGGAATTCCCTTCTTGTATTTCGGTGTTACTTCATTAACCGCTACATTTAATTTCATTACACATGTGCTTGTGCATTTCTGTTCTGATTATTCAACTGTACTATGACACATGACCCTTTCTGACATCAGTTCTAGACCGGAGCATAGATCGACTGATCCTGCTTACGACCTGTACACATTTCATGATAACCACTATCGAAAAGGGTGGCCGAGGTCGTTAAAGCACGGACTCGAAGCGAGAGGTCTGAGTTCCATATCCGCTAAGATCGCCCTCCCTAACTGAGATTTTTTTCTAGATTTTCCTCAGTCATCATAAATGGCAAATGATAGGAAGGAACTTTTAACTTAGGCCTGGAACATATTCTTTATAAAATCGTTTTCCA
This sequence comes from Metallyticus violacea, assembly GCA_030762175.1. Classification (NCBI taxonomy): domain Eukaryota; kingdom Metazoa; phylum Arthropoda; class Insecta; order Mantodea; family Metallyticidae; genus Metallyticus; species Metallyticus violacea. Next base: position 65,383,208 of record CM060835.1, read on the forward strand.
ACTTATCATTTAATTTCATGCATCGTCAGTGTCCACCGTCTATGATGCCTCAGCAGTAAAAACGGGTGTTAAACACTATTAAAAATCCTTTCGAATCACTGATTACGCTTCTAGTTTAGTAAAGAAGTGCTCAAGAAAAAAAATTAAGCTAATGTGACAAATTATTGATGTACTGGCGTTCTGATCTGGAATTTGTATACGTGTGTCTTCTCTGATTGTTCTGATCATGGAAGTACTATATATTGTCCTAGTCTAGTCAGATATTTTAATTCTAGCTGTAAACATTTTTAAAGCGAAATAATTATGAAGTGAAACCTCCATCTACACTCTAGCGATCCCACAGGAAAGAAACGAAACATAAAACACAAATTGCCAGTATTGTGTGCAGAAATATTAATTACAACCTCAGTGGTGCTTCAAGATGAGGAAGAAACGCTGGATTTTTTTTTTTCCTTCTTCATTTTGACTTCAATGTGACACTGAAGCAAAAGCGATGAGACAACAGGCAGTTAAGTTGTTGACAGCACATATAATAAACTGCATTTTGTTTATAATATATATATATATATATATATATATATATATATATATATCGTTTTATTTGCTAAACAGAATCCTAAGCAGTGGCGGCTCATGGTTCCTGTAGAAGGATGAACCAGGGACGTAACTGCATGACACCCAAATAGCGTGGGAGAAGATCTGTATTATCAAGATTGATACTCCTCCCCGACATTCTCTCACAACTGCAGGGCCATCGTATGTTTGTGCTGTAATGTTAATATGGAACTCTTCTAATTCAGCTCTTAAAGCACGTCTTAAGCCTCCTGCAGCCAATTCAGAAATAGCAATGCATTTTATGCATCTTTCAACCGGTTAACCCTCACTGATGTACCATAATATCACAAGAAATTGTGACATGCATGTAACATCTGTCCTTTCGTACAGAAACGAAATTAATTTGCCCTTTCTATTTATTTTCTAATTTCATTCATATAGATGACATACTTTCCTCACTTCATACGCTGTCGGACAAGATATTTTTTCAAACTATAAAACAACTTTATAAATCCTGAGTCGCCTTTCTGAGTAAGCTCCTATAGCTTTCGGTTGATAGGTTCAAGTCGTTTGACTTCCACGCGAAAATGCAGCCTTAAATTAAATGTCCACTTTATTCATTGTCACTCAGGTTCCTAAGAAAAGAGATTACTGAGCGCTGGCCATGGGTCGTCTTCCTGCTGACCCTACAAAACGCAGAAATAAGCATGAGAAAGGCTAACTAATCTTGGAGGAAGACAAATAAGATACCATTAAGAACTAATTGGTTATATATCGCTTTTCTTTTCTTTTTTGTTTTAAAAGTTGACCAGGAGAAAAGAAAATGGTAAATAATTATGGCATATTCTTTGGGGGCCGAGCCTATCTGACCCTTTTGAGGGGCCACCCCTGGTCATAAGTAATGCCATGTTCTCTGAAACCCTTTTCATTCATTGTCATTTTCTCAATGGGCATTCTTTCAATGATTCATCACCCGAGTTACTGTAACGTCTTTTCCTGAAGTTGCAAGGACACATTTGTCAGTTCCTCTAACAAATATGGAACTTTTTTTCCTTTCTGTGCCTTTTTTTTCTTTTTGGAAAAGCTCGTAAAGCTCGTAAATCAAATGTGGAGAAACTGACCTGTTAATGAATTACTAAATTAATTGAGGACGCAGTTAACTTCTGGAAAGAAAGTGCCCTAAACCAGTATGCATAATGTGCTTGTTACTGGAAGCGGTGCATTTTGGATTTTAAGTCACAAACTCTAATCCTCTCCTTTGATGCCATGTACCCTAATTTGCGTCAAAAAATCTGCTGCTAAATAAAGACAGAACGTTAGACATAAGTTCAGAGCTCGTCCCTGAACCTGGGTGGTCCAGGATCAATTTCCCTTTACTCTTCCATTGTATTCTGCGCGGCTTACCCTTTGCGTTTTTCTTTTAATTTCTCATTGCATATAAAATGCACAAAAATAATAAAAAATTTAAATGCAATTAAAATGAGAGAAAAAATATGAGATTAAAACAGACGATTGGGGTTGGTTATAAAACCTCCTTCAATTAACCCCAATATGTCAATTAGAAATAGCAGGCAAATAAGGTCCATTTAATAACAATTTCACCTCAAGAAAGAAGAAGAAATATGTTAATAAAATTGTACATAAAAAACGAAACTTTTCAATTGTAACACAAAAATTAAAATTTAAAAGGAAACATTGTTTTTACTTACGATGTAAGAAAAAACACTATTGTTTTTTTCCTACTGAAATGAAATTTTGCGGCAACCATGGTACATTCAGTGATGTAATCACCCTTGAATATTATCTTCGAGTTAGATGCTTTCAGAACGAATACTAAATAGATCTTCTTAATAGTGAGAAGGCTTCCTATGATATCTTAACTTTTGCACCAATTTCTGAATGCAACAGGTTGACAGTTGGGGAGGGGAGGGGACAACAATTAAGTTTCTTTGTTTGCGGACAGAATCTACTTCATCTTTTCATAAGAAGTGCATCCAGATACCATTATTTGAGTCTTTATTTATTTAAAATTTGCATTATTTCAATATTTTGCATTGTTTTGTGCATTAGAAAATGTAATATTTTGAATCATCATTAATAAATATTTTAGAAACAAATTATGAAATATTTAAGGTGCATTTTTTAATGATACTGTTACAGGAAACAACAATTTTAAATCGACCATAGTTATTCCTTTCGTTAAAAAATCTTTAAAACTCAAATCATTCTGAATTGCAACAGAACAGGCAGCATTAGGCTCATCTTAGTTGACACACCAAGTAAGATTATCTTTGATAAAACAAAATTATGCACAATAGCTCACTGCTCAGTGCTACTTGAATGTAATTAAATTATTTATACATGTAAGTATATTTAAAATGCTTGAAATATGGAATAATATCTTATTTTAAAAAGTTAATCCATTCAAACTTAATTTTATTTGACTTCTGGATGTGTATATTCTTTGGGTCTTGGAGCGCTCTAGTAAGAAGGTGCATTCTGAAATATTGATTTGTTTTATTTACGAACGCTCTTTAACATCTCAGGTCATAAGCGTACTATTCAATTCAGGGCGTGATACGGTCGGTAAATTTTTACTCAGAGGCCTCTTCTTTCAGTCTTGAGGTTCTTTTACGTGCCGTAAATCTACAACATGGGACCCATAGCTTTACTTCCCTTCCAAAGAAGCCATACGCCCGAAAAATATCCATCGATACTGACCGGAATTGAACCCGCGATCTTAGGTTTATGAGGCAAGTATGATTTCCACCAGACCACAAGAACCTGAAATAAATTGGAAATTTTAGCTTACTTATCAAATTTCAAATGACATATTAAGTTTTGTGGTCTTGGTGTAGAATAATATATTTGGAATGAAAATGTGGAACACAGGTAACAGAAGATGAAAATAATGTCCATTCTTTTCCCGAAACGGCTCATTCATTAATTTTTTTATTTCTTCATATTTTAGAAATTGTGACAGGCCAATTTTCTTCAATGCTCTATCATATACAGAGTTATAATCTGGTATGCAGTACCTCCATATTATCAAAAACAATTAATGAACTAATACACAAATACAATATAAATATTTTGTAAATTTTATTAAAATTCAATGCTAAATAGCAGAAATTAATGCTCAATTTTATAATAACAAATTTAATAACTAAATCTATTACACACACAGATCACAAAAATGTTAATTTCTTCAAGCATAAAATATTATCTGATGGCATTTTATAATATTTTAAAGGTAATAACATTAACAATTAAAGAAATATTAAATATGTGAAGAACATTATTTTTGCCATAAAAATTTATTGTTCTTTAAAATCCATTCAAAAGTGATATAAACTAATACTCATTAACAGAGGCATATTAAATTTTGTTTATTGTTTTATATTAATATTTTTCATTATACAAATCAAAGTATTGTGTTTAATTCTACTAATACTTACACAGCATATACAATATTAAGTCATGATCTTAACTATATCACATCACTGGAATCCCATGTCTGGTGACACAGTTTTCTTTCACATTCTATAATAATCACAATTAGAAGAGCATCATGATTTTCCTATTATGCCAAAGAATTATCCTCTATAATTCAGTTTCATTTATTCTTTATTCATTATTGTAATTGATTTTCCTTTAAATCCAACAGAATTAAGTCTTTAGGGAAAGTTTAACTTGCAAATCATACTAGTTAAACAAATAATACAAACTAGTTTATTCTGTGACAAAATGAAAAAGGAAAAATATGTTTGAAAAGACATTTAAATATGAAATATTGTCATTCATTAGCATCTGGAAGAAATTATTATGCTGAATTTGACTTGCAAATATATTTGTAAGGTTTCAATGGCATTAAACATTTTTTTGTTTTATAATGACTAGATATCTTATATCTAGAACAGGGGTTCTCAACCTATGGTACATAAGTTTCTGCCAGGTGATATGTACAGCTTTTAGTAAATAAGATAAATTAACATTTATTTTACAAACAACAAATATTTGACAGTTTCTACTATAAAATGGAACAATACATTTTACATTATCATAAGTAATTTTATGTGATACTACACAAAAAAATAGGGAAGTTCAATTCTAATACCACGACAAAGACAGAGCTCAACTATATATTTCATCAGACAACAATGGGATACAATTTGCCATTTGATTAGTTGCCAGATGCATTTACAGTTAAGAAAGCAGTAGAGTTATATTATTGTTGCTGAATGCAAGATTTTATTTATTAAATTTATATGTAGTTGGTGCCAGATTCAGAAGTATACCATAAGTGTAAGTGAGGTAAATAATACTACTCTATCAATGTCTCTATGCTAAGCATCCAACATTGGACATAATTGTACCAGAAAGCAACAATAGCCCTGTACACAAGCAATATGTAAGTACAATATAAGCTATAATCCATATAATGCAGATGGAAAGGAAACCATTCCAATACCGCAGTATGTGATTTGCCATTAAACACTTTCAAATTATTCGATGAAACCTTTCCTTTTGAAAGGTCATTTTGACTTCGAGTAAGATGATTTGAAACTCAAACTGTTGGAATATTTTCAGAGAAAACTATCAGATTTGTCATAAAGGGGGAAATTAAAATAAAATGAATAAATAATAACAACAACAACAACCTCAAATGCAGGATCTAATATGAAGGCTCTGGAGGCATCTTAAGAAGTCAGTTTAAGAGTAAACTAAGGTGGAAAAACCTCACACGATTAGATAGTCATTAATATTAGAGCAGCTATAGATATGGTTAAAATAATGTTGGGTACATAGCAGCAAAACACTTTTAAGTGATTCCTTTATCCAGTGACACCATATCCTGAAGAGTTTTAGATTTGTCTGCAAATGTTAAACAGCAGTTAATAGAAAAAATTCATGCTAGTCAATATTTTTCTGTACAATTGAGTGAAACTATTGACATAAACATGGTCCATCTCCTTACTTATATAAGATTTACAGATGGGGAAGCAGCAAAGGAAGAATTCTTGTTTTGTGAATTACTGTCTGCTCCAACAACCTCAGATAAAGTATTTTAAAAATTATATGAATTTATGGAAATTATTGGTAGGGAATGGAATAAAAGTGTTGCTGTTTGTTCCTGTGCAATTACTGTGAAACATAGTGGCATTGTTGCAAAGATTAAAAAGTAGCCCCAAAAGCAAAATTGAATATTGTAGAATTCGTTGTGAGGCTTTAGCCCCAAGAATGATGCCTTTGATCTAAAGACAGTTTTAAATGAAAGTGTGAAAGTTGTCAACTTCATTTAGTCCAGAGCAATTATTTTGCATTTTGTATATGAAATAGATGCTGAACATGACTCTTGTTTACTTCACATTGAAGTTAGGTAGCTCTCAAGTGTATTGAGCCATCTGTTTTAACTTTCTTCAGAAATGCAGATTTTTCTCTCTGACTCAACCTCAGACTTCAAATATTTCACTTATTAGCTATGGCTTGCCTTTGACTTACTTGAAAGATGTATTTTGCTCCCTCAACCAACTGAACAAGAGCTTGCATTGTGCGCTTGCTTCCACATTCTTAGTATAGAATAAAATTGTGACTTTTAAGAAAAAACTAAGCTTTCTTATAGAATAAACAATGTATACAGTTTTTTTCACACTAACTCCATTCACTTACATAAATTTGGAACATATGTTTCGGGAGCGATCCCTCCCATCTTCAGCCTGTTGACAAACTGTCGTTAAATGTGGCGGTTGGGTCTCTTGATGTTCTTGTGGCAGCATCTGTTGGTATTATTAGGAATTTGCTGAGTTCATCCAATGGAGGATATCGAAATTCATCAAATTATCCTTATTTTTTGTAATGAAAATGTTTTCCCAAGTAGAAAGTTCTATTGCATTATGAAGTTGTTTAAGTAGTTTTATCTCTGATTTAATTTCATGATTTTTATTCCAAAAGTGCGCTGCTATTGCTGATTTATCAATTAGCAGCGCACTTTTGGAATAAAAATCATGAAATTAAATCAGAGATAAAACTACTTAAACAACTTCATAATGCAATAGAACTTTCCACTTGGGAAAACATTTTCATTACAAAAAATAAGGATAATTTGATGAATTTCGATATCCTCCATTGGATGAACTCAGCAAATTCCTAATAATACCAACAGATGCCGCCACAAGAACATCAAGAGACCCAACTGCCACGTTTAACGACAGTTTGTCAACAGGCTGAAGATGGGAGGGATCGCTCCCGAAACATATGTTCCAAATTTATGTAAGTGAATGGAGTTAGTGTGAAAAAAACTGTATACATTGTTTATATATATATATATATACCACTCCATTGTCAACAGCTTCGTAAGTACACTTATTTCTTATAGAAATCACATTGGAAACAAATCTTCTTTCCATTGTTGGATGCTTTCTTAAGTGAAAATGAAATTTCTCTTCATTGTGAACTGGCAGTGAATATTAAGGAGCATTTTGGGAGTCTTATCTCTGATTTCGATTTATACTTCCCCAAAACTCTGTATTTAGAATTTTGGATTAGAGAGCTGTTTTCTATTGCTGACACCTTACCAAAATTCTTAACTCCTTCTGAGAAAGACAAATTGATTGAGCTACCATGTGATGGAAGTCTCAGGCAAATAATCAAAAAGACTTCTGGATGGTAAGAAAAAACAATTACCCAGTGATATCAGAAAAAGCTGTAAAATTGTTATTGGCATTTTTTGACTACTTATCTTTATGAATGTGGATTTTATTCTCTAATTTATATAAAAAATAAGTACAGATATACATTGATCCCGATTTAAGACTAAAATTAAATCTGTTGAAACTAACATTAAAGAATGTGTTAAGTTAAACAAGCACAATGTTTGCACTGAAATAAAAGTGTGAATCAGAAATTAGTTAAATTTATAAAGTTAATAACTTTTAATGATTGTAAGTCCGAGTACTGGAGTATCAGTCTCAGGAATATATGTTTGTCAAAGTTTATGTATATATTCATTATATTTTAACCTTAACAAAATTAATTTTTAAAACATTTCACTGAATAATACATTCAATAGGAATAGTTTGAACAGTTTTTTTCAATCAATATCTAATTCTAAACATTACATACAAGAAATAACTAAATAAATCACTAGTATTGTGTTAAATGTAGAGAAATGCTTATTTTGACCCTTGTACTACAAAATTATGCATTTCTCTTTTAAAATTTGCTTACTAGTAAATCTAATATCCGGCATTGAATGTAATGGTATGTCACTGGAAAAGGTTGAGAACCCTGACCTAGAATGACTTAAGTTGCCATAGAGCCTAAGTAATCAGGTTTGGAAATATTTGATTATTTGCAATAAAATACAGATTATATAACATTTTTCATTTTCCGTGGTTTCATTGACAACTTTTCTAAGCATATTGATGTCTTCAGCATTGTACATATTTTCAATATATGCAGTAGTAGTGGTTTTAGAAATACACTTAAAATTTAAGCTATGAATAATTGCAATAAACATTATTTGATGTCAGTGATATTATAAACTATTGGTGGTAGTCTACACAGGTTGTTGAATCTTAGGTGATTTGAGATAGGGAACCCAGACCCAAAGATTTTAAATTTCCAAGTTAAGGCATACAGTTTTCAAATTTCTCTGTGTTTATATTTAACATTTCTCGTGTGTTCCTTAAAATGTATGGTAATATTTCTTTTTGTTTTGCCTATGTATTTCATGTCACAGTCTTTGCAACTGATTTCATAAATGCCTGATTGCTTTCCTAGTGGAATTTTGTCTTTTGTGTTGGTGTTTAAGTGGTTTTATAAACTGAATTTATTTACTGGGGCCAAAATGATGTTTGCCTCTCTAAAATCTTCTGGAATTTTTGGTGTGCCCTTGGGTGAATGTTTTTTTATATATATGATCTCCTTTGTAGCCATTTAGTGTGGTGATGTCCTTTATTTGTCTTTCTTTCAGAATTTCTCTATTTTCTTGTTGACAAGATCTATTGTGTAGTCATTTTTTTGTGCTACATCTATGATTTTTTGATACTCCAATTTGTATTCTGTCTTGCTTATTGGCAAGTTTGTTAATCTGAATGTCAGACTGTAGATTATGGCTAGTTTATGTAATTTTGGATTGTGGCTGTTATTTTTTATATAATTATCTGTGTGGGTATCTTTTCTATATATGCCAAATTCCAGTCTGTTGTCATTTTTTTATACTTTTTGTATCCAAGAAGGGAAGAACCTTGTTGTTTTCTAATTCCATAGTGAATTTAACAGTGCTCTCTTGTAGACTGAGTAGTTTTGTTGCATCCTCTTTTCATTTTTCATTTACTATTGCAAAGACATCATCCACATAGTGGTACCAATATTTATATATATGTGGAAAAGCCTGAACTAATTTTATTTCCAAAAAACTCATATAAATATATCAGTCAAGAATGGCGAAAGTGGGTTTCCCATTGCAGACCCTTCTTTTGTGTATAACTATTGCCTCTGAATGTGAAGTAGGTTTGATTTATGCAAATTCTAGTCAGGTTCAGATATTGGTCTATGACTTCTCTAGGTAGGTTTATTGAAGTTAGCCATTTCTTTACAATATTTATTAGATTCTCTTTGGGGATGCTAGGAAACAAAGAGACCACATCATAAGAGACTAGCAAATCCCTATTGTCTAATTTTACATGTCTGATTTTATCTATTAATTCTGATGAGTTCTTTATACTTTGGCCTTTGTATTTTGGTAAGGTGTTAAATTTTTCTAACAGGCAATTGGTTAAATTGTATGTGGGTGAATTTTTTGTGTCTACAATAGGTCTCATTTTATTACCAAGTTTATGTATTTTAGGTAAGCCATAAATTCTAGGTGTTGTAGGGTTGTCTGGTATAATATTCTTCCTTTCTTCCTCACTCAGAATTATTATATTTGTTAATAGTTTGTTTACTGCACACAAAAATATATCAGTGCAAGCTGAAGATGGAGGCAATCGCCTTTGAAACATGTCCAAGTAAGTGGAGCTAAATTAGTGAAATTTGAGTGATTTCGTAACAATAATTTGTCAGAGGTTATGTTGTTTAATTTTCATTATTAAATTAAAATTTTCTATTAATAATTGAAAAAAAAATTCTTGATGCAAAGCTTGCGCCTTTGGTTGTCAATGATTTAATTCAACTACAGTGTGCATCTACTTTTTAAATTTTTAAAGGCTAGAAACTTAAGATGAAATATAATGCAGTATCATAAACAAGAATAATTAACATATCCTACATTAATTTGTTAACAACTTGAACACATTAATGTAGGATATATTACCACTCCATTGTCTACAGCTTCATAAGTACATTTTTTACTTAAGAATAATTAAATTTAAATTAAAAAGATTCAAAGATTTTTGCATGGCTTGTTGCAAATGATGATCTCTAATACCAAAATACAGAACACATTGCACTATAAGCTTCTCAATTTATTTGCAATTTATTAATTAGAGCAATTTCAATATCTGATAAGATGATAAACTTAAATAAAATAAATTATGAGAGATGCACCAAAATGCTAAAAAACATATAAAATCACAAGTTTGTTGTTAAAATTAAGTTCCTATCCATACACTACTACTTATGCTGTGGCATATAACTATGTGATTAGTCTGTAAATTTTGCAAATTTTGATAATACTAAATTATGATGTTATGTTGTAGATGAATTATTAGCAATTAGTTCCTTTAGACCACTATGAAGACGTGAAAACATTCTAATACAATGTTTAATCATATATTTCTATTAATATCTGTGTCAAATTGCAGTTGCTTCAATGCCCTTTACCTGTGATATTTTACATTAGTGACCATGGATTGTCTATTTCAAATTATATGATTAAGGCTCCCTCTATATAGAGTGAAATAATTTCAGTGTTTACTTAAATGTTGAAATGTTGAATGAGTTGAACTTTAGCCTGGCTGAAGATGGGAACAAAATGTTCTCAAAACCGGTTCCATACATTTATGAAAAGTAAGTGAAGCTTTAAGAGTGTGTAGTTCAACTTAATCATACAATGATATCAATTAATTTCAGTGTTGTTAATTAAAATGAATAATCTTTTTATTATCTAGTCTATGCTACAACATTTTGTAGACTGATATGGATGACTGTGTTATTAAGGCATGAATTCATTAGCAGGAAGTATAGGGCTTGATTCCTGTCAGGACCATTCATCCTGCCTGAGATTTTTTCCAGGTTTTCCTCCATCCCCATAAATGACAAATACTTTTAGACGTGGAGTACGCCATCCTTAAATATAACCCTTGCCAATTTATAATTCCAGCTCATGTGTTACCAGTAAAAACAAGCATTAAACACTATAAAAATAATTTTGTAGTTTTGTACACATAATAACTGTAAAACATTAATATTGTACACCTAATACACATATTTTCTGAGGGAAAATAAAACTTATTTTAATAAAATAATCATTTTCTTTGATGTAGAATTTAGACTTTTAATAGTGATTGATTGACCAATTCATGAACTTATTTTCCAAATTGTAGTTGTCCTATATGATTCTACTAAGGCCAAAAAATATTTTGTTTTTCAGTGGCAAAACTAAAATTTTTAAGAAATAAATGTTTCTGATGCACTTTTTTTTTTAATCAAAAAGCATCTTATGCCAACTTCTAAATAAAGAGAAATACTTCAACAACCAACATGCAATACAGGGCGCTTCTCTGTTTCATTTTATGAAGTATAATTGCATTTAAATAACACTGATAATGAAACAAAATATATTCTATTATATTAATCATATGCATTGCTTCTAAGCAGAGCAGATGGCCATCTGAAAAGCACAACCTGAACTTCAAGGAAGATAGATTAGCATCCATATACACTGACAGTAATATTACATAACCCTTATTGAAGAAAAATTGAAAACGGAAGGCACTAATAGATGGCATTCACCATACCATTATTGCTTTACAGCAACATCATTAGACAATTCACTTCTACTGGGTGAAGGCCCGTATGGTACATCTGGGAACAAATTGACTGACAGGTTTGCTAAAAAAGCTTTTGAGGTAGATAGAATAATACAAACATATCCCAAAATCTACCATCAAATCAGAAATAAAAGAAGCAGGTCTAGAATAATGCAGATGGAACAGCAAATCCTTCTTTCCCTTAATCAAAGATAGACTAAAAATAAAACTACCAATAATGCCAATATTCACAGTCATAGTGTCAGATCATGAAAAAACTACTTTGTATGTACATAATTCCATATTATAAATGATCTGATCTATACATGCAACAGAGAACAACAGACAGTCAATTATCTCATTTACAAATGTACTAATACAGATGATCAAAGATCCATTCTCATCCTCATTTCATTCTAATAAAAGAAATAATACAACATGAAGATACTTAGCTCATTAATAACCAAGAATTAATATCCCATCATCTACAAATTTTCTGCAAATATATTAACTCCATGGACATCTAGGCTAGACAGACTGTAACATATAATACTGTAATTAAAAATTGTACAATTATTGAAATAGTTGATTTTTTTGTAAGTTTGTATTCTAAAGGAATTATAAACATGTGGTATTTATTGTAATTAACAATGTTATAGATTGTAAAATAAGATATATTATGTAATGTAAAGACTGTATATATTGTTACTGTGCTAATGGGGCTGGCAGATGAATTTTAGAGAGAGAGAAATTCCAGAAAGCTTTAAGTCAGATAGCTTTACCAAGGACTTCTAGATCATTTGCATCATCATTAATTCATTTAATTCACTCATACAGTGAATACATATGAAGGTATTTTGGTAACATAGGTTTAAGGACCCTTATATGCTCATAACCATATCACCCTCAATATTATCTCCACTGGGAAAACAAAGTATGACATTATGGGGCTCTCAGCCTCAAAAGCTGTTACAACACCACCATGCTGGGAGGGGGGATACCCATTAGTTCATGAGACAATGGAGGGGAAAAAGCAAGACCACAAGAATGCAGTTCCAGAAATTACTGAAGTTCAGGGTTTCACATATATTGAAAGATGCTAAGGGGGAGGTATAATAGCTATTAGATGATCTGTAGAACTTAATATAAAGAATGCATAGTTATTTATAATTTAGCATACTAACTTTAATTTTGAAAAGTGAAGATGTGAAAAATCAACATCATGCTTAAGGATTCTGTTACTTTCAAATAAGCTATAAAACAATTTCATTTGCTTATCTATCTATTCACCTATCTACTGGACCTCACATATAATATATATAATTGTCTTAGAAGGATACAAAATTACAAATAACATCTTCATATGTGTGTTAAGGACTCATATCTCAAAAAATAGGAATCACAATAACATAAATGAAATCTTTGTAGTATTCACAGCACTCACACTAAAAATAAACAACATAATGTTCTCTCTGCTTGAGACTAAATCCAACAGTCACAAAACAGAAAATACTTTTCAGAGTTGCACTTCCTTCAGGGCATCTGCTGATATTCAAGATAGTCTTTCTATCATTTTAGGCCTCTTTGGAGGTAAGAGTACACGCAAAGCTGTCCAAAATCTTTGAGATCCTTTATCTATAATCTTTTGTGAATCAATTATATTTTCTTCAGAATTAGCATTTGATATTTCAGAATTTTCAGAGAATTCATAATTTGTAAATTGATATGCTTTTTTATCAAGTGCTTTAGATGATACACTTTCCCAATGAATTTTATGAATTACTCTTAAAACATGCTTGAGTGTTTTATCGTTAGTTGTTTCATTATTCAAAGCTATGTCATCCCATGAGATATCCTGAAAACAAAATTAATAGACATAAAATTGTAGATGTTACTATTACTAGCTAAAACAATGCATATAAGTAAACAGCTTAAACACAAATAATGCATAATAGTAGACCCATACTATTAAAATAAATGTTAATTTCTTAGCAGTAACAAATTTAGAATATTGCACATAGGAGACAAGTTAGTTCTTTTCTTTTATGAAGTATTTAAATATGTTTTATAATTGCTATACTCAAGATGGATGTAACAAAATGTAGTAAATCATTAGATTAAACTCATTAGTAATTATAAATAATGCTTTAAGTTTGCTGAAATTGGTTCTGCTCTACAAAAGAATAATTTGACTTACTTTTTCCTGGATCTCTGACTGGCTCTTGAATATATAACATGTTTTCTGATTTTAGTGATGCACATTTTTCTAAAAAAATTTAGTTCTAGTGAAATGCTTCTAATTTTTTTTTCTAAATATTTTAAACATCATTTTAAATACATTTATATAAAGAATATAAAAATATTTTTATTTTCTGGGAACAGATCTTTTGATATAGTTAAAGCTGTAATGAAAATGTAAGGAATGTATTTTTGATATTTTATGAATTTTATCATATTTTCTTCATAAGTTATAAAACACATAAAAATGGAAAACCATTGATACAAAAGTTGTACTAATAATTTTTTAAATAAATTCTCTGACAAATTTAAATTACTATTCCAAAATGAGCAACACTACAGATATGCAGGAAGAAGAGCCTCTATGAAGTTACATTTAAGCTACAGTATGGAATCAGAGTGATTAGGAAAAATTTGAGGTCATGGCTCTGACTCTGATTTCTTAGGTGTGTATGATGTAATATTATGTCATAAATACTGATATCTATCCTTTTTAATACTTAGATAAATATGACTTAATCTCATATAATGCTAAAGGAAAATTTTTTGTTCATTTTTCACCTTATATTTTGGCAGATTGAAATGTGTGTATTTGAAATCTGTCATTTTGTGCTTTACATCACACTATTCTTTTATTTTTTAACGGGAGTAAGAATACAGCACTTTGGGCTTGTAAATTTATAACCATGTACTAGTAAATCATTGATGGTTATGTTATGAATTGATTTTTCTCTCTTTTAGAGAATGCTTACTAAGCATTAGATTATTTATACCTTAAAGAATTGGTGTATTTCATTTTAATTGATAGGGTTTAGAACCAGGCCATTTGTAAGTTTTGTATACTAGTACTATTTAAATAAATAAATAAATCTAATTGATAGAAACATAAAAGATATAAAAGAACTGACAAGTCCTATATCCTTTATGATCAGTTGGATGAATAAATTAAACTTGAACTAGAACTGGGTGACTTCATAGTTTATATTGTTTTGATGTTCTTCCTTCTTGAAACTTATGGCAAATAATTATAGTAAAAATATTTCTTACCTGAAGCACTACACATATTATTCTAGAATGGAGATTCAACATAGCCTCTATAGCAATATATAGAGCATATATGCACCAATTGTTAACTGCAACAGCTGGAGAAATAACTATGAGGAATCGTCTGCTTAAACGAATATTCTCTGTGTATGTTTCTGGAATCACTGCAAAATCATTACTCTATTATTATAATATATATTTCAGAACAAATCATATGCATATATATGTCATACATATAAGGTTCTTTGAAAGAGCAAATGTAAATACATGCATTCCACTTTTTCTTTTGAGAAAAAAAAAGAAAGAAAGAAAAGAAAATGAAAAATGCTAACAATATTTCCTTCAGCTCCATAATTCTTACATTTTAGTTATTGGGTAAGTCATTTATGCTATATGATGTTTACAGCTTGAGGTTTGTCCATATAATGTCCATATGTGTCCAATTATAGAGCGTAACACAAATCGCTTTAATCCTGAAATTCTTTTGTATTGCATTGTAAAAGAAAATGGATAATTTGTTTCATGTGAAAGAAAAATAAAGGAGAATGTTTCAGCTTGTTAAGCTGAAGTAGAGAAACTTTATTATCTTGCTTATCATACACTTATTTCAATTTATAATTTCCTCAATATGTATCAAATGGAAAGTCAACTTCTTGTTGTACTTACATTCTCCAGCAATACTATCTCTTTCATAAGCAAAACATTGGTAGCCGTAGTATTTCTCCAGAGTATCCACCACAACCTCCAGTGCAAATTTTGCATCCTTTTGGTCATAACAGATAAATACGTCATATTTCTTTTTATCTGTTAAAATATTAAACAAAATATTATTTGTATGTATACTGTTTATAGCTTTAATGAATATATATATATATGGAAAAAAGTACTACTGTACGTCAACAAAAGGACATTTTTAACATGTATTCTATTTCATATATAAAACAACAATTTTCAAAAGGCATTCTGAAGAGAACTATCAAAAACTCTTTGTAATATACATATTTTTATAGTTTCTTTATTGGCCAAGGTATATGAGGCTTCAAATATAAAACTAACCAAGTACTTGCTGAAAAAGTTTTAATTATATGATTTACTATTTATATGAAAAGTCTATCATTTTGCATTATCTTTTATTTTTAAATTTAATCTAAAATGTAATAGCTTTAATGAGCACAGGAATTTAAAGGAGTTATCATTTATCTTATGCAATTCATTTTGGTGCCATTTTGTATGTCCTTCCAAGCTGTTAAAACTCAATTATATTGTAAATTGCAACAGAATGATTAATTTTCTGGAAACTGTAATTACAAGAGATAAAATTAGAGAGAACTTAAGATTTTACAGTTGCATCGACACTTCCAAAGAAATTTCTCTTGGGAAGGAAAGTTTGACTGTGACAGGAATGTGGAATGCTTGTCTGACCTAAGAGTTTAGGAATAAATGACTCTGAATAAAATATTCAGTAATGCTTTTACACAATAAACCATCAATAATTTACTTTATACACTGTTCTTTTTAACATAATAATAAAATCTTGTATATCTGTAAGAATTAATTTGAATGGAATTATAAAAATGATCAGTAGTAACTGGTCAGAGGAGGTAAGGAAAGCCAGGCCTCCTCAGTCTATTATTATTATTATTATTATTATTATTATTATTATTATTATTATTATTATTAACAACAACAACAACAACAATGACAACAACAACCATAACAACCTTATCATCAAAAACAGCAGTAAGAGTAAAAGATCAAGAAATAAGGCATGAGGTACCACAAGGGTCTGTATTAGGCTTATTTCTCTTTATTATTATAATTAATGATCTTTGACAATATGTAAATGATGATACCAACTATGTATGCAGATGATACCACACTCCTAGTTAGATACACAGATAAAGCAATACCTAGTTGGAACTCTGACTTATTGCCAAAAGTGACTGAGGTAGTTAAGGGGCAGACTAGTGAGCAGGAGGCCTGGGATTCAATTTCTAGCAGGATTGCTCTCCCTGACTGAAGTTTTTTTCAGTTTTCCTTAGTCTTTATAAATGGAAAATGCCAGGGAGGTACCCTAAAACTAAGGCCTGGAATGCTTCCTTCCTTAAAAAAATTCTTTCTCAATTTATTCATTTCACCTCATGTATCATCAAAGCTCACTGACTCAGTAGTTAAAATGAACATTAAGCACTATAAAAAAACAACTATAAGTTGTGAAGCACTGGAAAAAGCAAAATATTGGTTTCATAGAGATTAGTTTTATTGAATGATGAAAAAATACATAATTAGGTATGCTATTAAGCATGATATTACAGAATCAGAAGGGTTGCTTGTGCTTCACTTAGATCCTAAATTGTCATTGAGTGACCATATTGGTAATCTAGCTCAAAGGTTCTCCAAAGCATGATTTTTACTAAGAAGATTACAACAATGCATATCATGTAACATACTAAAAATGGTTTATATTTTTTCAGTCATTTAGCACATGGTATGTCAATATGGGTCATATACTGCAGATAATAGTGCATTTAAACTACAAAAGAGAGCAATGAGACTAATAGCAGGGGTAAAATCAAATAAACCCTGTAGGCCACAAATAAGGAAATTTAACATCATGGAATTTATAGCTTGTATGTATTTGTAAATCTAAAGTATGTAAAATAACCTAGATAAATATGATGGTAGGTTTAATGTACATAATTGAGACAACAAACAATAATGATATAAACTTACAGTTTTCACATATTAATAGAACAAAAAAGCACCTATTACTTTATACAAGGTAAATACTATTAATTATCAAAAAGAGACTGAACATGTAGGTAATAATAAATTTAAAAAATGTTATTTCACACTAGTTATTAGACAATCCAACATATGATGCTAATGAATTTCTATCTAAAGATATGGCACAATTGCAATTTAGCGATTTTCTTGGGTATCCTTTGCATATTAGGCAGTTTTGTAATTGATATTTTTCTCTATACCTGTTTATTGTATATATCTAAGTTTGAAAGACTTACGTGTAACGTATAATTATAATATAATAACGTATAATAATAATACAACAAACAATAATGATATAAACTTACAGTTTTCACATATTAATAGAACAAAAAAGCACCTATTACTTTACACAAGGTAAATACTATTAATTATCAAAAAGAGACTGAACATGTAGGTAATAATAAATTTAAAAAATGCTATTTCACACTAGTTATTAGACAATCCAATATATGATGCTAATGAATTTCTATCTAAAGATATGGCACAATTGCAATTTAGCGATTTTCTTGGGTATCCTTTGCATATTAGGCAGTTTTGTAATTGATATTTTTCTCTATACCTGTTTATTGTATATATCTAAGTTTGAAAGACTTACGTGTAACGTATAATTTGTTGCATATTTTATTGTACTTTTGTGTTGCAATTATATATATATATATATATATATATATATGAAGTTATAATATTATATTTTTTACAATTTTATAATTATAATTTATATTGGTACATTGTTCTTTTCTTAATGCTCATATTTGATTGTTGAGGTTGTGGGTATCAGCACAAGGCTACATTTGGTTCATGCACAATGAAGCACCAGCTCATTTTCTAAATATCATGCGACATTTAGTGGGCAATGGGTTAGTCAAGTGTAAGCCATGTCCATCAATAATACACAAACATTGTATGCCTACATGTGTATCCACATTTCATTAAATCCAAGATCAGCCAGATGCATGAGTATAAAGATCTCTGAAATGTAGGAATGAAAGAGTGTGATAATGTGTGGTAACAAGTAACAGCATCTCCTTAGTGACTGTACAAGGGACAGTTGAGAATAATAGCATCGCCCATATCTCAAAAAAATGTATTTGTATTCAGACAAGTGTTTATAGGAAACTTTTCCTTTGTTTTTAACAATATCGCCTGCTGTAAAAATATGTAACACTACTACTTAAAAGCCTGTATTAAGAAAACAGATTAACCATCTTACCATTTTCCTCCAGTTTTCCAAATCGATCCTTCCAAAAAAGTTTTATTTCCAGCTTCCAGTGCATGTAGGATGACATTAGTAATCCAAAAATACCGACAAAAATGGCAACAATAATTAAGGGACCTGTATAATATGTGCGATATTTTGTATCAGGTGAATCTGCAATTAAAAATTATATTTATACATGTATGTCTGGGGCATCCATGGATGTAACATTGCGTCCCTTACATTAATTTATAATATTTTGTTTGTGTTTATTTAAAGATCTTAAATTTTCAATTTTTTTTTTAAAATTGTCTAAGCTTTTCTTTGTCTAAAATCTATCAATGGGTATGTAACTTGCAAATTGCTATCACTTGCTAGCAGAATCTAGGAAAAGAGGTAGGCAGCTAACCCAGGCCATAATTCCCTTTTATCTAGAGTATATTTCTCCTAGCAGAAGGTTTTCCATTTTAAGATCTATAGCCACTGTAATTTAGGAAATATTCTCTGAGTAGCTAGTTATTTTGTTAGTGAACACAAGTTGATGAAGTAGTATTGTGTGAACAAGTAATTAGGTGGCATTTAAAACAACAAAGGACCTGGATATGTTGACTGTTTAAAATGTTCACCGTGTTATACAGAAATTTTTATAGTCAGTGTTTAATGTGCTAAGCTATGATGAAAACTTAAAAAAGATGCGAGCAGGTCCACCTGGGACAAATTTAAGTTTAGAAACTAGGTTTAAACTGTACTCTGGGCACTTTAATTTGCATTTGCATGAAGCTGTTCCTTGGTTATGTGTGTGTGATTGAACTAATAAGTTATTTTGCTGGTCTTCTCTTTTTGTTTTCTAGAGATAATCGCCTTTGGTTCTGATGACTTAAACAATATTTATAAAACTGACAGATAGCATACAATTTGAATTACATTTCATTTACGAAATAGTTCACAGTTTTTGGTGAAAAAAAAAAAAGAGTTTGATTTGAGCAGTTAATACAGGCTTGCTGTGGAAAAATACAATGCAACAATGAGAGAAGCTAGAAATATTCTTAGTCATTTAATTAATGCACTTGTTGAACACCTAAAGTTGATGGCTAGCAGTAGCAATGATTTTTAGTTGCTATGTCATATGAAATTTGCCATCATGTTCCCTGGTTATTTTCTAAATATTTAGAATGACTTGATTTATTACATATTCACTTTCTAAGTTTGTTGCTATGATTCTCAATTAAACTTGGAATATAACAAAGTGTGAAATATTTTCCACATTGTAGAAGTGTGGAAGATATCACTGAAGTGAAAGTTTTCTTTTTCTATTTAGCCATATTTTGGAATTTTGTTTTCAAAATTCAGGGTTAAACATCCATTTGGACATGAAAATTTCATCTGTCCCAGCAACAACATGACTACATCAAAATCATCTTGTAGAAACTGTGCATCTGTGCATCTGTGTAAAATTAATTCATTAATTCCATAATTGAAAACCTAGAAGAATGGGATCCTAATATTATTAGTTCAGTCATTAATTCTACTAGGTCTTCTTAATGGTTGTTTTTTTTTAAAATTTGTTATTATTGTACTAATTTGAATACTTAAGTTTGTGGAAGATGTAATTATGGTTATTTGTCATAATTTTGTAACTAATTTCATTTAAATGACTTGTCATATATCAATTATTCAATAAACGAATACGCATTTTCATGCTTAAATGACTAGTTACAATGCATTTTTCTTGAAATATTTTAAATTACACAAAATTTTTATTTACAAAGTTTGGGGCTGTGATTAAAAATTATAATGGTATTGTTCTGAAACCATTTTCATCCTCCTCATAAAGTTTGACAGTTACAGATTCTAAGCTTAGAGTACTGCCAATTGATAAATAGATTACAATAAAATTAGGTCCTAGAGATTTTGATAGCAAACAATTTTAAAACAAAAATTTCAATTCTATATTTATAATTTTGAATGTATTTTAAGGAATATTTGCTATAGAAATAAATGTGTGAAATATAGTTCAATTTACTAATAAGATGCAGACTTTCAAATCTTGCAAATTGTCATCAACATTTAATGGTTATCTTCCTACTTACCCCCTTCTATCAGTCTTGAGTGAAATTCCAAAGTCTTATTATGTCCATTGCTAATAGAGCATTGATAATCCTGGAAGTCTTTCTCATTAACAGGATTAAATGTTAAGGTATTGATTAAAATACCTTCCTTACTGAAATTTTAAATAGATAAAATTAGATTGCTCAATACTAATGCAAAACCACTAAAAAGATTACAAAACATACTTAAAGCAAATAAAATCCAGCAATATAACAAAAAGTGTCTCCCATTCAAGTAAAACTAAGAGTAAAAATTAATCCATTTTGATGAGCTTTAAATAATACTGGAAATGTTTAAAAATGAGCTTAGGTTTCTAGCAATAATATAAACACCTAAACAAATATATATTTAAAAAATTCATGTGATATATATGTCGTACTAAACACTCTTATTGCTTCACTTACTTGTTGATATTTGGAACCAGTTTCAAAGACCTTTGCCTTCATCTTCGGCCAATGGTACAACTGATTGGAGAATCCAACGGCTCTGTAGAGTTGAAGCACTGACCTGGAGGTGTTTTAATCTACTTAAAGTTAGTGTTTTCTACCTTTGGAATATCAAAGTTTATTAATTGGTTTCTGTAATGTAAATTTTTTCCCAAATATCCAGTTCTGTATGTCCCTGAGTCTCTTTTAATAAATTGACCTTCTTCACAATCTCGTGGTTTTTTGTCCAAAAATGATATGCCAAGCTGATCTATCTGTCTGTTTATATTTTATGTTCCTGAAATGCTCTTCTAAATGTGTGCCTATATTTCTCTTTGTTCTTCCAATATAGATCTTTTCACAATCTGCACATGTTATTCTGTAAATACCTGCTTTTTTCTCTTGTGGGGTCTTTACAGCCGTTTTATCTTTCAAGATGTTTCCTAAATTAAATCTGTTGATGGGTGCTAATTTTATATTGAAATCTTTAAAACTATTTTGAAATTTTTTCATTGCTTTTGGATGATATGTAAATTTTTTAAAAATTCATTTTTTTACATCTGCTGATGATGTTGTGGTATCTCTGATAAGTTTTTTCGTTTGAAATCTTTCCACCTTTTTATGTACCAGATCTTTATTAAAATCATTTAAGATTGTCATTTGTTCTATTTTATTGGATTCTTTTTTAAACTCTTCTTTACTAATTGATAAATTAACCAAACGATATGTCAAATTGTTGAAAACTGCATGTTTGTGTGTTAAAGGATTAAAACCATCTGCCTTGATATGATTATCTGCATGTGTATTTTTTCTATATATCCAAAAGCTCAGACTCTCATGGTTCTTCATAATTTTAATATCTAAAACTGGTAACATGTTATCATTTTCTATTTCACATGTAAAAGAAATGCTTCGTCTTGTATATTCAGCAGTTTTAAGGCATCATCAATCAGATTTTTGTTTACTATAGAAAAAACAACATATCTGCACCAAATCTTAAAAAATTGTGATAAGGCAGGAGTAATATGCATCTCAAATCTGCTCATGTAGAGGTTTGCCAAAAAGGGCTGCCTATAGTAAGTCCTGTTTGTTGTTTATACAATTTTTCTCTAAATGCATAAACAATGATTTAAATGGAAAAAACTTATCACAGATACCACCACATTATCAGCAGATGTAAAAAAATGAATTTTTAAAAAATTTACATATCATCCAAAAGCAATGAAAAAATTTCAAAATAGTTTTAAAGATTTCAATATAAAATTAGCATCCATCAACAGATTTAATTTAGGAAACATCTTGAAAGATAAAACAGCTGTAAAGACCCCACAAGAGAAAAAAGCAGGTATTTACAGAATAACATGTGCAGATTGTGAAAAGATCTATATTGGAAAAACAAAGAGAAATATAGGCACACATTTAGAAGAGCATTTCAGGAACATAAAATATAAACAGACAGATAGATCAGCTGTGGCATATCATTTTTGGACAAAAAAAAACCATGAGATTGTGAAGAAGGTAGATTTATTAAAAGAGGCTCAAGGACATATAGAACTGGATACTTGGGAAAAAATTTACATTCATAAATACAGACATCGATTAATGAATTTTGGTATTTCAAAGGTAGAAAACACTAACTTTAAGTACATTAAAACACCACCAGGGCAGTGCTTCAATTCTACAGAGCCGTTGGATTCTCCAATCATTCGTAACCTTGGCCAAAGATGAAGATAAGGGCTTCGAAACCGGTTCCAAATATCAGACAAGTAAGTGAAGCAATAAGAGTGTTTAGTAGGACATATGTCACATGAATTTATTCATATGACTTGACTTGACTTTATTAGTTCCATATATATTTTTTAAAAGATATGTTTTAAATATATATGTATTGTTTTTTGTATCAGCATAGGCTTCCCGTCTTTTACATCTGGACAATCATCTAATTGCATGACCTAGAAATCAGAAATATATTCATTTTAAGAATATAATCTTTAAAAAATATTTGGGATTAATTTTGGAACATAACTTAAGAGATTCAATATAGTTCTGTGTGAGTAAGTTAAATTCCTCTCTGATGTATTTATCAATGTAAAATAAGTATACTAATATCATTTTTCAAAACAATATAAGGACATCTTATGATACAAAAATTATATTTTTTCTTCTAGGTTCAAATGAAATAGTTGCAGTAGTATTTTATCCAGTTATGCATTGAATCTCAGCATAGAATGACTCAAAACTAATCAAATCACTTGGAACTTGTGAATAGAGCTATTTGAGAGTACTTTATTTTACAGGGAAACATAACTGTCGACTATATCATTTAATATAGGAAGAATGCTAACAAATTCATGAAATAAGGATCCATGAAGTAACAAGGAGCCAGTTTTGCTGTGCCATATCTTTCCAAGACCTCAAGGACTGATTTTACTAATCAAAGTGCATGAAGTAATCTTTTTAGGATTTAATTTACTATAAAATGGATTTTCATTGACATAGTTACCAAATAATGTATATTTAGGAGAACAGACATTTTGTAATATATAAGAAATAAATGAAGAAGAAATTAAAAAAAAAGAGGTAAACGTATTCATGCTAGAGTTTCCAGTTATAAAACACAGGACAGAAATGCAAGTAAATAAATGAGCCAGTTTTCTTTCTCATTTGAAGTTAACTAATTCTGTTATCAATAGTTTTATTACTATAATATCAGCAATTAGATGATATTTTATTTTAAATTTAAAATAATAATTATGATGATTGATAATGATGATGATAATAACAATAACAACGACGACGACGACGACGACGACGACGACGACGACGACGACGACGACGACGACGACGACGACGACGATGGTGGTGGTGGTGGTGGTGGTGGTGGTGGTGGTGATGATGATGATGATGATGATGATGATGATGATGATGATGATACTAATAATAATAAGTGAATATGAAACATAAAGTGCAACTAGTACCTTTGGGTAGCATTTGAACTCCTGTGTTTATCCAAAGTGTCAGCAAATTTCATTGTACCTGACAATGTCCAGACTGCTTGACTTTCAATACTATTATTAAAACCTAAAAAAATTTTAGGAAATGGATTAATAATACCATATTTTATTAATATGTAATTTTTTACTCTTAACACTGTTGCTGTGGGAATAGCTGATAGTACCAAAGCAGTCCTATTTTGCTAAAGCACACTATTTGTCTACAAAAAAAGTTTAGCATCAATTGCCTATTTGCTTTGCATTGTGTTAGTTAAAATTATCAATTCAGATTAATTAGAAGCTTCTGAGTCTATTCTACTTGTATACAATGTATTAGCCATACACAATACCTTCCATGTACTAACACTACCTTTAATGCAAGGAGCAAATATTTCTTTATGTAGTGGGCAGTCTGTCATTGGCCTTTTTGCTGAATGTATAGTAATAGTACAATTTTGCGGAGGTGCATGCCTGTAAATGTGAGGAGGGAAACCAATCCCAAAACTTGTCTTATCCAATCCAGTAGTGTTTTGGGAACATGAACTAAGTACAAATTATCCAACATTTATTCGTAGAATTAAACATACAAGAAACTTCTGTTTTTTCTTTCCTCCAAATTTGTAATTTTATGAAAACTTTATCATCCCACCCATATCTTGTAATCTAGTCTCATTATTTGATGATTGAATTTATGAAATATTTTCTTTATAAATTTAGTTTATTAATATAGTATTCCTCACTTTAAATTGGTACTAGATACCAAATTCTAAATATTTGCATTCTAAGGTTTAGAATTTCTTTACTTTCTATTATAGATCTTTAAAATATTATTCTGTTGTATATAAACAGAATCAGTACTTACCTATAAAAGCCCCACATACCATTCTTATTGATTCACCTCTTTGTGCATAATAATCTTTGTTGGGAGGGAATAGAGCAAATGGGGGCTTATCCCAGGAGTAGCTCTCTGTGTAACATATAAAAAGCAGGTCAAAACATAATGCTTGTATGTATATTAAAAGTCTAATATTATATCCTTCTATTTTAATATGTACTTACCGAGCACAGAAAAAGAAATGGTCTTCTTTATAAAAGTCGTGCCATTATAGGCTTTGCATGTGTAATTCCCTGAATCCTCCTTAAAAATTTGTTTTGAAATTAATGTTTGATTCCTTGCAATTAGTATGTAAAATGTAGTAAATGTCTTTGAGGAATCTATTAGTCTACCATCTTTGTACCTGTAAGTATAAAATATATAGATTAAAAATATGCTTGTATGGAATGCACAAAGAAAACCATAGTTAAAACACGAAGAAAGCAATTTAATACTTCTGCATAATATGATGATGCATATAGAATAAGGTACAACTTAAAATATGAATTAAAATCTTGATGTGGTTGGTATACCTATTTACTTTTACAAGAAGCAAGGACTGTAATGAGATTTATGTTGAACTTAGAAATTGATATAACTTATACATAATATATGTGCTTGATTCAAACATCATTTTATTCTATGAGAAAAGGTTTACAAATCCTAAGTTGATCTCGATTATAACACACACCACATATATATTTTGTGATTTATCTCAAGAGTTTATAGTACGATAATTTTAATAATGAATGCTGTTGACAAGAGCTCTTATTCATTTTAAAACCAGTCTATAGGTTTTGTTGCAAAATTTTTGTATACCTTAAAAGAAAACAAGAAAAATAGTTTTTGAAAATCAGGGGCATAGAACTATTAGGAGTAGGGTTATACCGGAAAACCGAAATTTAAAAATTGCTCTAGCATTTAATTTTCTCTCAATTGTTTTTTTTTAAAGATTAAACCATAGTTTATAATAATGCATATATTTTATTTCTGACAAAAGCAATAATTAGCTTTCCCACAGCTGTATATTTGTTACTCCTAGATTGTTGTTGATTGAAGCTATTACACCATCCCATGTGGAGTTTGTCTGCTGTTACATCCTAGACTGTTATGTGCTCATGACTGTAGCTAAAATATTATTGGTGCGAATACAGAGAAACTCTATTACTAAACAATTGATCTTAAAGGGTCTGGAAAAAAAAATAAATAAAAAATAAACAAATAACAACAACGTGGCGACTAATTGCACTGGCTTGACTCGCCTTCTACAAGAGAAGGGAAATGGCTAGAGGTGAGTGTTTTGAATTGTGGGCTCTGGTAATAGACACATGTCGGTCCTGGTGGTGTAGTGGTTACCATACTTGCCTCCTAAACCCAAGATCGCGGGTTCGAACCCGGCCAGGACCGAGGGATTTTTTCGGGGCGTAAAAATCCTAAGTATGGCTTCCTTCGGAAGGGAAGTAAAGCCATGGGTCCCGTATCGTACATTTACGGCACGAAAAAGAACCTCAAGCCTGAAAGAGAGGCCTCTGAGCAAAATTTCACGCCCTGAGTTGAATGGGACGCTGATGACCTGAGCTGTTGAAGAGCGTCCATAAATAAAGCAAAAAAAAAAAAAAAAAAAAAAAAAAAAAAAAAAAAAAAAATAGACACATAAGTCACCGTTTCCAGTTTTTTGTAAACAATTTCCAAATTTCAATATTTAGCTTCTCTGCTTTAGCTCTCTGTAATAACGTTCATGCATTCAACTTGCTGGGGAATTCGTTTAGTTTGCGCAGCTTGACGGACTTTTAACTCATTTCCAACATGGAGAAACACCGGCCGATTCCGGTGTTGGCATCTATTGTTATCAACTTTTTAAAAAACTTTGTTGTTTAAAAAAATGCAACACTTTGTCCAAAATTAGTTTTAATGTGGGTAGAGTACCAGAAACTGTTCTTAATTCTAAACTTGCGTAATATACTTACTTCTGATTCACTTTTCCGTCTTTTCTTCCAAGAATGAATATGTTTGAACTGTTTTCCAATTGGTAGCTATAAGGTAACTGAAACCTTGATACCTACGACAACTGTGTCACATATTTCTACTGGTTGCATTTTTTATCACTGGAAGCAAAGCCTTATAAAATTCAAAATATGTGTAACTTGCTCGTTGTGCTTTTAAATCGCTACTATGTTGTGAGAATTTAACTAATACATTAACTGAATACATTAGTCACAGGAATTTTTTATTTTTCGGGTGACCGTTAAGCAAAATGTGAGTGGAATGCGTATGGAGTCAGCCAGTAATTAAATCAAATTCCGGAATTCTCTAGCAGCAACAGTTAAATTCCAAAGAGTAGCAATAAGAACATTAATAATAAGCACAATTATAATGAACATATTTAAATAATAATAATAATAATAATAATAATAATAATAAAGTACTCTACTTCTAATGAATTATGACATCTTGCCGTATTTGTGCTATGAGAAAATGGTCATCTTGCTCTAAGTGCACTAAATCTGTAACACCCACTTTTGTTTAACTATATAGAACACGGGAACAAAAGAAGGTATTCTTCACATCGCACCCAGTCAATTGTTTTTTGAATACAATTTTGGGTTGAATTTGATACATTGATTAACTTTTGCATTTTGCTGTTTTTAAAGAATATTTAAATATGGGTAGGTCTGCCTAATTCTTTAACACGAAGTTTATTTTCTTCATATGTTAATGTTGAGAATGAAAGTATAATAAAGCACTATCAAATTTATTTTTAAAAAATACGTTACACATAACACGTTCACACCACACTTACTAGAAATAAATTGAGCAGTAAACTGCGGAAAAATTCAAAAGCCAAGAATTAAGAGAGAGGGGTGAGGGGGAGGGAGAGAGGGAGGGAGAAAGGAATTTTATTGTCTTATTGTTACAGTCCTGTTAGTTCTAAACTGGTTTCAAGCATTCCGACAAGGAGTGTAGACAGAGTGCGAAATAACGTAACGAGGAATGGAGATATTAAACGAAGGTGTTATGCTTTAGGCATTCCGTGTCTGGCTCGTTTTCAAATCCCTTATCATTATATGGATGATAAAGTTTTACAAGCCAACGTCTCTTAAATTGACCAATAAAACCAAATGCTGACTTTTTCTAAATTTATTGCAGGGAAGGAGCCTTTATAATAGTTCCATGGGCAAAACTTAAGTTAGTCCCCTTATGGGGAAGCTACGGTAGGTAACTTCAGAATTTTAAATAGAACGATAATATACTTTTTAACTATTTAGATAGTGATTAACAAATTAGGCAACTTTGTTCAAATATTTTTCTAAAATTAAATAATAGGAAGTTACTGTGTGCTTCAAGCAAAATTTAAATCCTAAAGAGACCAATAGTAAGAAAGGACAATATTAAAATTTTAGTAACTATCAGTATTAAAGTTACCTAAAATCTTACAAGCAGTTTGTTAATGTTAACTAATTATTTCTTATAGACTCAGAAACTTGGCACACATTGACAAGAGCAAATGCTGTTAATGTTGGGTGAATACAGAAGAAATAATCACTTTGTATCTGAAGTACGAATTCAATGTCACACATGAACGTAAAAAGGCTGGAAACAAGGCTATGTAAGTACGGAATAACGGAAATCAAATGAAGACGAAGACGAGCGATGAGAATGGCACTTCCCCGGCATTTGTCATTTATGAGGACTCAGTGACCGCCACTGGTGGCCGAGTTCGTCAAGGCTAGGGCTCGTGAGCAGGAGATCTGGGTTCGAATCCCGCCAGGACCGTCCTTCCTGACAGAGGCTTTTTCCAGGTTTTCCTTAGTCCTTATAAATAGCAAATGCCGGGGAGGTACCCTAAACTTAGGCCTAGAACGTTTCCTCCCCTCCAAAAAAATAAATCCTTTCCCAATATATCATTTCATCTCATGTATCATAAGTGTCCACCGCCTGTGGTGCCTCAGTAGTAAAAGCTTGCGTTAAACACTAATTATAAACAAAAAAAAAAAAAAAAAAGGACTGAGGAAAATCTAGAAAAAAATCTCAGACAGGGAGGACGGTCTTGGCGGGAATCGAACCCCAAACCTCCCCCTCACGAGTTCGCACTTTGACGACCTGGGTCACCCGTGGCGGTTACAAACAAGATGCTTACGAGCATCATATCTGCTGCATCAGGAACTTACACAATCAGATCACCAGTTAGGCGTGCTGTTCTGTCAGTGTCTACATGATGCTGTTGTAGAGACGACATATTGTTTTCTGATGAGGGGACTTTTTCCACCTCTGGGCACGTTAACACATAACATGCATTATTGAGCATCTCAAACCCCCAAATAAGTAAGAAGTTTGCCCTTTCAGCATTGCTGGTTCTTAAAGGGGGAAAAATGCGGTATCAGCAAGATGGCGTACAATTACACTTCGTAAGACACACGTGTATTATTAAACGACAAATTACACGATAAATGAATTGGATTTGCTTGGCCTGTTGTATGGCCATTCTGCTCACTAATCTTACACCCTTAGATTTAATTTTAAGAAGCTACATTAAACAAAAAGTTATGTCTACAACACCTTTCTCTAAAGACAATATTAAGCATTCAATACTGGAAGCTTGTGGCATTAGCACTCTTATGCAAGTACCATATTAGAGACATTCTCCGAAAAGGAATCGATAAATATTTAGATGTTGATCTTATTTTGAGCATTTAATAAATGAATGTAAACTAATGGCTTGGTTTATTAATATTATTTTTCATCTTTTAACATCACGTAACTTTTCAAAGATTTAATTTTAAAATAAAATATTTTAATTAAAAGATGCTTAATTTGTGGATAATTATCTATATATCTGAAAATTATATCATCGTTCCATTTTAAATTCTCCGGAGCCCCTCAAGGTGACCCATTTAAGTGTTCTCCATGACACTGTTATGAATATTAAATTTAGAAAAAAAACCAGCATTTGGTTTCATTGGTCTTGAGAGATATTGGTTTGTAACACTTTATATGGGCCACCCTGCATTTCTTATGAAACGTAGTTCTGGCTTGCTAAGAGGTTAAAAAGAATCAGACTGTAAACACAGGCTTCATTGTGTTGGAAATAAAGTTTAACAAGTATCCTTGTAACTTGTTCCTATTTTTGAACTTTTGAAATGAAAAACAACATTAATTCTCTTTTTATGTCTTGTCATGTAATATCACTATGATAATTATGGTGATTTTCTATCTTGCTCTAACAGTGCCAATGCACCATGACAGGCTTGTAAATCCTCTTCTGAACAAAAGTACAATTATTTCATATTTAATAACGAAATGAAAGAAAAGTTATGCAGTTATAATATCAACAGGTGTTCTAGACATTAAAATACTTCTCATATGCATGAAGCACGTAAAAAATCTGCAACACAGTTAAAAAGGAAAAATCTTAAAAAATAATGTATCACGAAATTATTTAACGCTTTTGCTGCAGCGTGCCGATCTGTTCGGTCTCCTGCAATCAGCTGAAAGTGGCCAACGACTTATACAGCTTTAAATGGGGCGCCTTTTTAAGAGAAAATGCACTACTATGAAAATTTGCTTCTATAAATTCAAGAATAGCAAATAGCGACACAAAATTTTCCAGATAAGGAGTACATATTGTACAAAACTGGTTAATATCAACATATATTTATTAATAACCTTAAAATATCCTCATTGTTTCAACAGATAATACTGTTATTTTTTTAAAAACATGTTTTTCGTGTTTTGGGCTAAATTATCAACTTTAAAATTAATAAGTACAGTAAACTTAAATGTTTATAAGATATGGTGTTTATTTATGAATAAAATGGCATAAAACAAGTTATGCTAACTGGCCTATTGCGACTATGCATTTTAAAAAGATTAAACGTATGTGCAAGAAAAGAAAAAGAAGTTTTTAAATGTACTCACTGACACAAGCAGCATTGAAGACTTATCATCAGACGAAATATTATATTTTATAATGTATAAGGTCTGAAAACATTCTTAATACTCTCGGATTTACTTAAATATGTGTGCATTAACGTATAACACTAACACTTTGTCTAGTACTGATAATAATGTAATAAAAATAAAAACACAAACATTAAACACACAGAGCTGAAATTATCACTTTCACTATCAGATATCAAATCATCACCACTCTTATTTTATCATCATCTACACCTGCCGTAAAAACATCACGGGAACAACTTGCCATTTTTAACCCCCAGAAAACAATATGAGACGAGAACTGACAGGTTTATTTTCAAACACAAATACCACCTGTGAAAGCTGAAAATCCCTCATAATTACCACTTGTGGTGCCTTAGTAGTAAAAAACGGGTGTTAAACATATTCAATGCCTGAAAAAAAGAGGCATCTGAGCAAAAGTTGTGGGCAGTCTCATGTCTTGAATTGAATGGGACACTGAAGAGCTGAGATGTTAAAGAGCGTCCAAAAATAAAACAAATCAACCATTGGTTGTCACAAAATTAAGTGTATCATGTCATTTTAAGCCGGCCTGCGAGATCGGTGCGGGCAATCTTGGACTCTGGTCGGCTCTGGCGTATAAAGGACGGGCGACCGCGCTACCGCATGGCACCAAAAGGATTGCGGATATCTATGATTATAATGCCTCTTTTTTCCCAAATAGATACCTCATTAAAACTGAAGAGCAGTCCCCTCTCGGATTAGAATTGTCCCCATGAATCACCAGAATGAGAACTAAAGGCAAATATCTGCTGTATATGCCAGTCGGAAAACTAAGATATTAAAATCAACATACATGAGAGATATAAGACATTCAACAACACAAACAAAAAATAAATTATTTTAAAACGATATAATTATACTGCAAATTAAAGTTCGCGAAGTGAGAAATTAAATTATACTCTGTAAGCTTAGAACCCCTGGACGTTTTAAAATGTTCTTCATTTCCTGAGTACTGCAGTTGCTTATGTAAAATTTGTAATTTAACACTTGTTTACAGAGCATACACTAGGCTGAAATAATTATGAGGGAATTAGAAAAAAAATTAAAATGTTAACAAACGGAAGTGTATGTAATCATCATATGTGTGACTGTGACCATGGATTCGTTTTATTTAAGGACGCTCTTTAACATCTCAGGTCATCAGCGTCCCATTCAATTCCGGGCGTGAAACGGACGACAAATTTTGCTCAGAGGCCTCTTTTTTCAGGCTTGAAGTTCTTTATCTTGCCGTAAATGTACGACACGGGACCTACGGCTTTACTTCCCTTCCGAAGTAAGCCATACTTAGGATTTTTACGCCCGAAAAAAAATCCATCGATCCTGGCCGGGTTCGAACCCGCGACCTTGGGTTTAGAAGGCAAGTATGGTGACCACGACACCACCAGGATCGACAATGTGTGACCATTGCCAAAATATATATAATTTAGGGGACATTCTAGTATTAAGATGTTCTAAAAACTGCTTTACATAATATACTTAAAATACACTTTTTAAAATAAAATAAAACTAAAATGAACAGATATCTTATTTATACACACACCTATGTGAACCAAAGATTCAAGAATATCATATATTAGCAAAATAACATAAATTCTAATAGCTCAGATAAAGTTAAAAGAAGAATGCAAACGAAACATTTTGAGGTATATAAAAAGGAATTAAAATATGTAACTAGCAGATATTTATTTATTAATGTAGTTTATGTCAGTTATTTAGATCTTCCGGATGAACTAGTGGTTACAAAAATGTATTATTTTTCTATTGTATGAGCACAATGACTGGATTTTTTTATCCTTCGGGAAGTGAAAAACTGAATAAAAACTTCTAATAGAATTCGTATCTCTGACTATTTGGAAATGACATCCTAATCAACCGAATAAGGGTAGATAATTGGATACAGTATATAGGAATTTAGCACTTTATGAAATATTTCACTGTTGTTCTCATAGAGACGAGGAAAAAAAAAAAGATGGGAATTCCAATTGGAGACGTTAGTTAACAGCTTAAGGATGTTGAAGGTTTAAAACAGAGATATTAAAATTCATAACATATAACCCACCTGATCCCACATTAAATGTAACTGCTAATAATCACATATTAGACAAATATGATGATTCCAAATTTCTAGGTCTTCAAGTTGACATTTAAATTGAAGCATATATGTAGCATATTATGCCAAAACAAAGTCAGCAAAATAAACGGTTCGCTCATTATATCATATTAGTTCTGAAACTACCCTCAAAACAGCTTATTGGGCTTATTTCTCTTAGATTATAAAATGTGGTTTAATATTTTAGGGAAGCTTAGTTGAGGGCAAATATTTTTTTATATTACAAAAGAAAGCAAGCTGAATTTTAATTATGTGGCCTAAGTAATACAAAATTCTGTGGATTTATTTCAAAAAATAAAAACTTTAAACACGTTTTTGTGAGTAAATACTTTCTTTTATGAGCTGTTATATTTGAAATAAAGTTCAATTAATTAAAATTATTCAAATGCATAACATAAATACTGGACAAAGATATAATTTGAATATACATATAGCAATTTTTTTATAAAAATGAATTTATTACAATGCATTAGAATATATTATATATCCCAAGTTGCCTCAAAAGTATTATCATCCGATAAGAGGTAAAGATTCAAATACACTCCCACAGAATACCCATGCAATAAGGGCTATTATTAAATTGACGAATTCACAAATGAATAATTAGAATGTTTAAATACTTTTCAGTTATAAGTAAACTAATAACTAATATAATTGTGTAGCTTATGACAATGTATGAGATTTTTGTGGTATTGCAGCTTAAACACTTTGTATTTACAGATTTTATGATACCATTAATATATCTAACTTCGTTCATCTTTATTTGTTCCACGTTCTGTAGTATATTTATGTACAGGAATCCATGGAATGTGAAGCAATATTAATCTTACCATTCCAATTTACTGTAGCCTTTTGCACAGCATGATAAGCTCTTATACCGCCCAGCTATCGTCCAATCATACTCGTTTACCTCCTTGGTGAATTGCAAATATGGCGTAGTAGTGTTAAACAAATTTGTTGCGCAAAATTCTTCTTCTTCCATCGCATCACAAATATCCACAATTGTTAAGAAAACACACAACAACATTATTGTCACTGCGTAGGAAAGAAAAGCCATTGCTAACGCAACACATTACTGAAAAGTTCCGAGACGCTTACAGTCGATTCTGATAACACACGCCGGAAGCAAATTGTGTAATCACAGGCGCAGCTGGAACAGCGGCTTCCTCGTTGTCTTTCACTTGATTTAGAAAGACCTGTCAGTGCGTATTTGCTTCTCAGACTGCAGTTGCTAGGAGAGGTGGTAACTCCCTACCATTCTCTCTCCACGAGGTCAACTTCATCTGCTTTGGCGTGCCAAGTTCACTGGGAAGCAGTTCCTAGAAGCGGTTATTTGCTAGTACTTACAGACCTGCATAAAAATTCATTGTAGGCTGGATCAAACCTAATTAAATGCAGTCTCGTGGAATCCTTGAAAGGATGTGGGACAACATACGCAGGTAGACCGCATTAGAAATGCCTAAAATTTCCAGATATCGCGATATCACTTCTTTAAACCAATCTTTCAAGAAAGCTTTCTCGTAACATCTTCATTAGGAAAAAAATACCACGTACTTTCGCAGTTATAAATTTTATATGCTTTCTTTAAATAAACCGTCGGAACATTTATGGAAGTCGTGCATGTTCTTTATCATCAGATCGTGGCAGAGTTTTCAAAACAGGTCTCTAATTGAAGATGATGATGATGATGATGATGATGATGATGATGATGATGATGATGATGATGATGATGATGGCGGTGGTGGTTGTTGGAGTGAGTTAAACTCTCATTCTCAAAGTGGAAGTTACCGCTACTTAATCGCAATTTGTATATGTTAGTGGAAACTGGGTGAACTTCAGTGAGTATGCAATTCTCTTTAAAAATGGATTTCCTTGATTCAGGCAATTGACCTTGCTCATTTATGTTTATTACATCAACTGTTTCAGTTGCGTTTCTGTAGGAAATGCATGTTAAACTTTTTGCTGTGTATTTGATATTATGGAGTATGCCAAGGTGCAATATCATTAAAACAAATATATTTATTTATGATTATTATGTGCAAAAGAAATCGTACAAGTAATACAAATTTTGCTATCCTATGGCCTGGTTTGGAAGATAAATAATTAATTGAAGTTGATTGAAGAACTATTATCTCATAATTCTATGTAAGATAAGATTGGATGAAAGAAAAGTAAATTAACTTGAATATGCTTATAGGGACTAATTCTGAGTAATATCTGAGGACAAAGATGCCACTTTAAATTCACATAGTTAAGTGCTCAGTATGCTGAGGCCAGGTGAATTTGCTATATATAAACTCCTAATACATTTTATCACATTTGAACATCTATGTTATTGTTGTTTATGGATAAGTGAAATGCAAAATCTCTTACATTTTTATAACTAAAGGTAATAAATACACATTGTTAGATGTATTTGTAGATTTAAGTTTGGAAACTTATTAACAACTTTGCAAGTTTGTTTAGGACCAATTCTAAGAGTGTGTAAACCGTGATTGCCTATGACAAGTATGGTGTTACTTACATATAAAATTAGCCCAGTTCTAGCTGATTTGACTTTTTCAGTGTTGTAGATATAGAATGAACAGTAGTAGGCCTAAGAGACAAAGGACGATCTAGCATATAGTGACTATTGTCTATTTCCTCTTCTCTATATTGAAGAAGGATCTTAAGGGAAAGAAATTTAATGATGATGAGGTGAAAAATGCCAAATGGAACTCCTAAGTAACATTTTGAAAGGCATGGAGTTATTAATTCAAACATGAGAAATATGTTGAGGTGAAGGAGATTATATTGAAAAATGACATAATATATTTATTTATGTCCCCTCCAGGCAGAAACTTTTTGGATGTTACCTTGTATTATTATTTTTATTATTTGTCATTTATCTTGTAACTAAAGAACTTAAGCAAATATATATTAAAAAAATGAGGAAGTACAAATATTATACATGAGCAAAAACTCTGTGCATAAAATATTCTGTTGATCTGCGAGTTAACAAAAGATATTCAATATTAAAGACATCTGCAACACTTTATCTGATTAGTTATTTTGTATCGAGGATTTTCACAGTGAAATATATTATAATATGACAATACTTTGTCATATTACTTTATCTGATGTTCAGAGCTGTATGCTAGAAGTCTTTAATGTTTATTTTATACCTTATAAAGGACATCAAGAATATTGCACACAATGCAAAACTTTTTAGGAGTCCTAATTAGGGTTGGAAAAGTTGGGGAAGAAATGCTGAAAAATATGGATGATTTATGACTTAGAGTTAACATGAGGCATATGGAAAGAAATTAGATCCAGGTTTGAGGATAAAGATAGGCAAACTATGTATTCAGCTTTGGGGGAGAAAATTTCCATGATGCTATATTGAGAATTAAAGAAAGACATATATATTGATAAATATAATAGGAAAGAGAGATTGATTTATTTATGGACGCTCTTTAACAGCTCAGGTCATCAGCGTCCCATTCAACTCAGGGCGTGAAAAGGCCGACAAATTTTGCTCAGAGGCCTCTCTTTCAGGCTTGAGGTTCTTTTTCGTGCCGTAAATGTACGACACGGGACCCATGGCTTTACTTCCCTTCCGAAGGAAGCCATACTTAGGATTTTTACACCCGAAAAAAATCCATCAGTCCTGGCCGGGTTCGAACCCGCGATCTTGGGTGTAGGAGGCAAGTATGGTAACCATAGACAAGACCGACAAGAAAGAGACAGGTGGGATGGCATGACTTAAATTAGAAATTTGGAGATAAAGGAGAATCAGGACAATTGGGCACAGGTTATATTTACAATATATTGGGAATTAGAGAATGCATTATATATTTTATTTCATTGTTCAAGAATGAATAAAAGGAGGCAACAATTGATAAAATAGAAATGGTTATTATTGAGGAGAGAGATAGGATAAAGAAAATCTTGAGATAAGAATTAAGGAGAAAAATTTTAAATTGAATTAAAAATAAATGGTCATGGATGGTAAATAAATGAATGAGCTTTGGGATGAAATTTAATAGATAAGAAAATGTATAATATAAAAGTGTTACAATTATATTACTATTTAATTAAAATTGTAGTCTGGAGTTCCTTTAGATTGGAGGGAAGAATTGAAAATGTAAATATAAAATAAAAGAAAATGAAAGGAGAGGGGAGGGGAGGAGAGGAGAGGAGAGAAAATTGATGAATCCTTGTTATCTAATGGAGGGGGTTTTGCTAAGTGATCAAAGACTACCCCAACAGTCACAAAAGAATGTAGGCAGATACCTGGGCTTTCTAGTTGTCCAGGATGCTATTAAGCAGTTAAGGAGGAGGGGAGGATGTCGTCTGAATATCCAGGGACACTCCTAATCTTGGCATGAAATTGTGGAAATTCCTAACATTCAATACAATTAGAACTGTCACAATTAAGCGGTAGAAATATTATGCAGTTAGCATTGTAGTTTTATAGCTTATATTTATGCTATTTATATTATTGTTTCAAGTGTTATGGCTTGGAGTAAAGTTAGCTTAATATAAAGCCATCAATTACATAATAATCTGAAGCATCAATAAATGTTAGCATTATGCAACTTCAACTCTTTATACAGATAATACCATACTTGGCTTTATAGCAATGATTTAAGCAAATGGGAAAATTATGTAAATGTTATTTTCATCTCTGTAGTTTAGAGCTTGAATAATATATATTGCATATAAATGAAAGTAGTAAAATTAAAATTTTTTTGACTTTAAATCAATACAATCTGAACCTCTACTTATACTAGGTAGCAACACTGTTAAGCACATAGAAAATGTATCATTGAATAGTATTGGATAATAAATTAACTTGGAATGGTCATATTGACAAAATTTACAGTAAAATAAATTCAGATCTTGTTTTAAAAAGTTTTATCACATATTTTCAACTTGAAAATGCTAAGCTCCAATTGATTATCTTTCACTGGAGCATATTATGCTAGTCTTCTGAATTTATTGAATTCATGATGAAAAAGAAGAAAATCATCTTGCACCAA
The DNA here is from genome assembly GCA_030762175.1 of Metallyticus violacea. Lineage (NCBI taxonomy): Eukaryota > Metazoa > Arthropoda > Insecta > Mantodea > Metallyticidae > Metallyticus > Metallyticus violacea. Next base: position 65,421,514 of record CM060835.1, read on the forward strand.
GACAATGCTCACTCTCACACATGTCATTGCAATGGCGAAAATCAATGAATTAGGGTACAATTGACTGCTAAACAGCTTTGTTCCCCCGACTTGGATTCATCAAACTTCTATCTGTTCCCTAAATGGAGCAAATTATTTGGTGGAAAGAAATTTTTGTCCAATGAAGAGCTTAAGTCATCAATTGAGGCATATTTTACAGGTTTGGAGAAATCTGACTTTCTTACAGGATAAAGGCTTTGGAGTATCATTGAACAAAGTACATTAGTGTTGAGGGAGATTGTTGAAAAATAAGAATAATTTAAAAGAAACTATGCCATTATTTTGTGCTTCACTGAGAATTTTCAAATGGTTCATCTATATATGTTTAATTCCAATTAATATCAAACTTCAAAAAGACCAATGGATTCAATTAATAGCAATAATCTACCATCTATCATTGCCTAAAGTTATCTGATATTATAATCTTTTCAGGGTGAGGAATAATGTCAGAAAAATTACCAATAATGTTAATGTAGAGCATTTCTTTTAATAGTGTTTAACACCTGTTTTTACTACCGAGATAGATTTGGTTTGGTGACACATACTTCACTTATTTGTTTTTGTTTTGTTTTATTAATTGATCATGTTTCTGCAACCTTAGCTCCATTATCAGCACAAGACCAACTGATACTCTGTAGACGGTCAGATAAATTTATTGAATATATCCCACAATTTGTCTGGAAGTTCATGAAGCTGTTTTCATTTTTGATGAAATTTTTTCTCATGTCATTAGTTCCAAAGGCTTGCAGGTGTATTCCAGTAATTTTGTTTTTGTATCAATTTGTAACAGATAGAAAAATTGGCAGTGGCAGGCCACTTTTGGTCAGAAAACTATGAAATTGTTACAAAAACAAAATTATTAAAACACAATTGCAAACCTTTGGAACTAATGATATGGAAAAATGTTTACCTCATCAAAAATAAAAAAAACTGCACCATGAACTTCCAGACACATTATGGGATATATTTGATAAATTTCTCTGACTGCCTACAGAGTATGCTTCTACCAGTTGGCCATCTGCTAATGATGGGAATGAATGTTTCCAAAACATGTTCAATTAAAATTAGCCTAATTGAAGTATAAGTATCACCAAACTAACTGTATTTTAACATTGTGTTACTACTTTGCTGTTAATAGCTTCAAGAGTAAATTCATACATTTGACCATTATTCTATTTTATTTCAGCCATAGTGGTAAACACTGTTACTTTTTCATTCCTTTTTGTTTACCATTCTGAAAATCCTAGTGTAAGATAGCACTAGTTAATTAAAATGTAAGCAGGACTAACAGAATGATATTTAGTTCCTTTTCTGAAATTGTTATATTCTTCATAGCAATTTCTTACTATTGGGTTCAATACAAAATGGTACTTAAGAGAGAAAATTACCTGTTTACTAAATGAACGGATCTCTAAGGAGGATCAACAATATGTTATAAATGTAACAAAGTTTTAATTCAATAAAATGATAACTAATAGGAGCTTCATTAATAAGGTAGGTATATAAAGCATAAGCATTTGAAATAATATAGAAGAAACAATGAAGAAATTGTCAAAAAACATTTTAGTATAACACTTTCAGAAAACAAACTGAACTGGAAAAAGATTATAATATGAATTGAGAGAGTGCGTGGAGAAAGCAAAATCACTGAATGTCGCAAAATATATCACTTGCTTAAAATGTATGTCCTTTCTTATTTACTTGTCTTAAAGACCAATTACTATTACATTTTATTCCAAAGTATAAACATATTAACTTCTTTCTTATCAGATCATATTAAGTATGTGATAGAGAGTTTGAAAAATTATTTTTGTTCAATATTCAATATAAAGCCACTGTAAGATTAGGTATGTAGCAATTTTTTCTCTTTATCATCATAAAAATATTAAATATTTAATTAAGTAACATTTTTGTAGTATAAACACTTTATATTCCTGTATTAATATTGTTTAACAAATCTTATAATAATCTTTTAATTATTTTATAGAAAATGTGGAAATATTTGGAGAATTCTTATGCAGCACATAAATAATTGTTAAGTTTAAAAAAAATCTTCTGGTATAGGATATTAAATAAACAAATAAATAGGTAAAGAAATAAATTAAATATAAAATCATTTACCCCATCATTATTCAGATAGCAGGTATTAATGCTAGCTAGCTAGATTCCCTTATAAATCAAAGGACAATGCAAATACTTTGTGATAATGTTTGTTAGTTCTAAATATAACCTTTGTATAAGTAGATAATACTGAACAATATACCTTGGTATATAAATTACAAATACAATATCTATCCTGGTTTTTAATTCTGGCCCTTGCTACCAAATGTATATCCAAATAGGTAATTTCATTCATATGGGGCTCTGTTATCCTTTGACTCAAGTTAATAAAAAAACTAAACTTCCTCTTGCAAATATAAGACAAGAATTATTTACCCTAAAATTGATGTCTATTATGCAAAACTCATGGTAGAAAAATCTACAGAATAAAAATGATAAAGGTCATACATATTTGACTAGCCTCTTTTGAAATGTATTCATTACTTTGATCCACACAGAAAGTATCACTGATAAACTAACTTTATGTTGACTTGTTCGGTGAAAACGGGTTTTTAATCAAACTGATTTTAAGATTGTATGATTATTAGTATATTCATGGAGAATTGACTTCATCATCATAGAAAATATGAATGAAAAGAATGCACAGTGCCTATTGCATTATTGATGAACTAGTTTATAGGAAGCGAAAGAGAAGTACATTTTTATGTCTTATATTCTGCCAATCTATCACAGCGTAAAATAAAATAATACAAAAATGTTCTTTTGGGAATGTAGAATTTTTTAAATAAAACTTTTGAAATTACAGTTACTTATTTCTAATTATGTGTTTAACTGAAAAAGATTTAATGGACTGCACATATCCATAAGATTGTTCAGTAATACATAATCAAACTACAATTATTTTCAGAGTATAAGATATCAAAATCTAATAATGTATGTATGCATACTTCTGATTGTTTTTGCATTCAATGTTATCATGTACACATTCTTTATTGCTCTAAGGTTACTTTTCATGTAACAGTTACTACATTCCTCTTTTTTATAGTTATGATATAAAGACAGAAATTTTAATTGCAATGCATTTATTTTCTATTGAATAACATAAAAATAAAACATATTTTCTATACAGACAGACTAAATGTGTATCAAAGCATGCCTTAACTACATTCAATTAACATTTTTAGCAATACTGATTGTATTTGGCACTCAAAAATAATAATTTAATCACACAATGAAAGACTTTTTGCACTATTTCATTATTTACAATATTTTACATACCCTTTTATATAGCATGTACAACTTTATCACATTACTTTACTTACTTTACTTTCTATCATCTGGTTATTATGATGGGATTACTTCACGTGAAAAATAGTGAACTTTAGAAGTTATGATACCATAATACTTTCCTATTTTTCTTGCTTACCATTCATATATTTGATAATGATCAGAAATTTCAATTATTAACATTCTAAATAAGCCTAGTAGCACACTGATAATGAAAGCTTACTATGAAAAAAATATCATTGCTGTATTTATTAGAACTGTGAAGTGCTTAAGTTCAAACTGATGCAGTTGGTATAGATCTATTAATTATTTCCATGAATATGAAAATATCTTTTTTTACACCTGCTTTTGTTTCACTCATTTTTCTAAGCATTTTTACAAAAAGGTTCAATGGTGTGCTCAGTACCTTTCAGTTCCTGTTTTGGATATTTTCTCTCAAAATATAATTCCATTTGCATTAAGATATTTGCCATTTTGATGACTTCAGCTTATATTCAATTATTTATTTCTTATTTGTATTTCCTTGTGTAAAGATCTGAACAAACATTTTTATGCAGATCTTTAAAAGGGAAGTAACATTACTTAATCCTTATGATGCTAAAGCTCTCATAAGATCTGCACATTTTTGTTCATTCTTGAAGTGTACATTTTTTTATTCTACCTTTCCTCTTCTCTGTCTTTCTCCTAGAACAAACAAATCAGAAAATAGTCATACTTTTTTGAAAAACTGAATGGACCACATTTTTAATAATAATAATAATAATAATAATAATAATAATAATAATAATACAAGGTTAATTTTCATTAATATGTCAAAAATATTTAAAGCATCCAAGGCTTTTCTGCCAGAAAGTTGCTGTATTAATACTTAAGTGAATCTGATTTATACAATTTAAGCTCATACATTTTATACTGAGCTCTGCTGAATACCGAAGTATCAACTAAGGATAGATGAAGTAATTCAGCTAATTTTTTTCTCTTATTTTCAGGCTATCTTTTATCAAGTAATATTGTTAGATCTATTTTGTGTAAAAGAAAAAATACTTGACAAGTTGAATGATAGATTATGAGGTACCTGGAGAAAAGTTGTCTTCTAATTAAAATATAATCAATTTTTAATTTGAATCTAACTAGAAAGAAAATGGGGAAAATGCAACAGCCATTGAAATTTGGAACAAATTCTCATTTGACTTTGAAAACTTGTTATCACAGTTTTTGAAAAAAATTATCATGACTGACAGAAGTTGAAGAAAGAAGTATGCACTAAAAGAAATTCCTTTAAAACATAGCATGAAAAAGAAATTGCTTAATGTAATTTTTGATATTGGACAAGTTGATTCATGATCAAAATAGGAAAAGTTTTCTTTTGGCTTAGAAGAGAAAAAGGATGATGATGAAAGTTGATGAAAGTTGATTTAAGCTGATAAGGCTCTGGAACAGTTAGAAATTAGAAGAAGGGAATGCATCAAGAAATATCCAGACCACCTTAAGAAGCATAAGAAGAAAAGAGTAAATAAAATTGCAATTTTGTGTAGCTTTGTGCTTATCCTCCAGCAGTGATTATGAGGAGATGAAATGGGATAGTCACCAAGTGAATCTGTTAAATTGGAACATTTATCTTTTAGAGAATCTTCTTGAAAAAGAGGAAGGAAACAAAAATTTGTTATACTTGGATTTACACAAAGATGATGACAGAAAAACTGTTGTGTTGCTTTATGTATTTGCAAATAGCCTAGGATAAAACATAAAACATTCCAAATTTGCAGTAAATAATTTTTAAATCATACAGGTCCCATTCAGTAAAGAGAAGCACCATTTACAAAAATAATGTATTTCTTTAATCTAATAATACTGCTATTTGTGTATGGAATAACAACCTTCTGTCAGATTTTATTGAAAAGGTAGTGGTTGTATTTCCTCCTATTTTAGTTACATGTGAAAGATCCAAACAACTGCTCTTGTTCCATAAATTTTGACTAAAACTAGAATGGAAATGGGCAAGCTATTACAGAAACTGTGAAACCTTGGAATCAAGCAGATTAAATGAAAAGATTATGCACTGACACTAGTTCAGCAAACACTGGATGAAAAAATGGAGTATCTGCTCAGGCTGAACAGAATAGAATATTTTCTATATTAGGCGCCATACATTTAAGCTGATACTAGAAGCTGTTTTCTCAGTCACTATAAGTCTATCAATGAGCCCAGAATCTTCAAGCAATCTTAAATATATTGGGGGATAACTCTAAATATAGAACTACACTTTGACAACAGACCAATTGAATTGGTAGCAATCTTATGATGATTAGAAAGACAAAAAAATCCTGGAAATCTCATCACCTTTCCTGGAAATGAACATCCTCTGAAATTAGATTCTTTGCTTCTAGTACAATGTATAAGGTTCATTGTATGGCCAAGCATATTAACTCTATGCTCAAAGGGCAGTTTCTGCTAAAGAAAAAACAAAAAGCAGGAAAAGGGGATACAGATCCCATTATGAGCTTCTATTTGTAAGTGTGATTTGGAGTTTCTCTTCCTACTGCTGAGCCTTTAAATTACTTAATACTTAATGCTGTTGAAATACCTCCAGCAGTAGAAGGTGGTAAAAGTAAAAGTTACTCATCTGCTTTGAAGAATCTTACTCATCTTCTGTAGCAAGGTTGCTTGCTCTAGATCTCTTTAAAATTAATATTTTTGAGCAGTGATTGCACTGTTTTTATTGTTTGGTTGATTGTTGATTTGGTTTATTCACGGACATTGTTTAACATGTCAAGTCATCAGCATCCCATTCAATTCAGGGCATGAAATGAGTGGTAAATTTTGCTCATAGAACTCTTTTTTCAGGCTTGATATATTTTTGTACCATAAATCTACTTCCCTTCTGAAAGAATTCATCCTTGAAACCCTTGATCTTGGGTTTAGGAGGCAAGTATGGTTACCACTACACCACCAGGACTGACTTATGGTTATCAAAGACATTGAGCAATTATGATATAAGAAATGAAATGATAAATTTGGAAAGGAATTTTGAAAAATAAGCAATTCTAGACTTAAGTTTAGGATACCTCCTCACCATGTACCACTAAGAAAATGTCCTGGCAGGATTGAAAATGCAGATGTCTTATTCAAAAGACCTTGCCATAGCAATCTTAATTACTTGTATCAGTTTTCCTTTATGTGAAAAGAAAAATCAATAGATACAAAAGTTAAAATGTTTCAAGCTTTGCAAAATAATGATAATGAGAACCACTGCCCTAGTAAAATGGTAACATTTGTGCTTTACGTGTGGCAGGACTGGATTTTTGTTTCCTGGTTGGATTTGTTTACCGATTAAAATTTATCAGATCTTAAAATGAAAGTTTGGAGAATTTAGACCACAAATTTCCCTGAGTTTATTTGGCCCAAATCATCATTTATCTGGTACAATTGAATTTAAAGCTGCAGTTCCATGATCATGAAAATAAATAATAAAAATTAAATAGAAAATTAAAAAAAATTAAATATAAATTTAAAAAAAAATTAAAAACATTAAAAATTATTTGATGTAATGCATCTTTCAGAAAATTTTGGATTATTTTGTGTCAACCAACACTTGAATCTTAGAAGTTCTCTTGATGTGGAAGGCCTATTCAACACATTGAGATTTTTCAACACTTGAAATTCACAGAACAAAATTTCAAACTCTGGCCTTCTGGCAGGAACTACATTTTCATGGAAAAGTGCATCAGATTCACCGACTGTATTAATGATACGACATTTGCCCTGGTCAAAGAACACAGCTAATTACATACATATACAGAATGAACAGCAAAAGAACATTTTATTAACTAATTAATTAATCAATCTTTTCTTTTGTTTGCTTTTTTCCCCCAGATTGCTAGTAATCACTGGAGGAGAAATCTATCCATTGAGAAGGGGATATTTGCCACTAATAATAAGTATTTTATTATGTCAGTATTGTTGTGTCTGTAATACAAACATATATATTATAGGCATTATATATATACCTCTACATAATATTGTTAGGTTGTGATTTATTAGTGTCATGAGCTGATATTGTACTCCTCTGAAGAAATTTATTTAGCTATCCAAAATATGGATTGAATTGTGTGCTTAATTTTGTTGTTTCTGTTTTGTTATATATCATGGTTTACTTACTAGTTTTACATATGCACTCTTTAGTGTGTTTTCATTATTTGTTTATTTAATTTATATTTTATCACCTGTTATGTCAGAAGTATTACCCTAACATTACTAATAATGCTATTAGAGGATTCGTTTTTCACTTTAATGTCCTGCTTACTTACACAGTTTAGCACCTTTAGACAAAATTGAATTTCAATTTTCTGATGTTAAGCTGGTTAAAATTTGGTGGTTAATTATGTTAAACAAATATTCTTACTTCAGTAATATTACTTTAATTAAGTAGACTATACACACCAATTATTGCACTCATTATTATTGCTAAACTACCAACATCAAGCATTGAGCCTTTGGGAAATTATTTTAGACATATTTACATGAATATTAATATTTTTGAGCTAAATGTGACAATAGCCCCAGATGATTAGATTGTAATATTTAAATTCATTTTGTACATATTATGTTTTGATTTACATAGAGTAGAACGTTAAGGAAAGTATTTATATAATTGCTCATTGGTAATGGTTGCTAAATTCCCACAATAAATTTTTGCTAATGTTTAAATTAATGATAGGTGATAAATTCAAAATATATTTAAAAGTGTTTAATAAATATTGTATAATTTAGATGAATTTTAACTTCTTTTTTCTCCTTTGCTAATCATAAGATTTAGTTTTGTGATTATTGACAGAAACTTTACTGTGAATTATATAGATATTCTCTACTGTAATTATATCTTAATATTAATGATAATTTTTAATATATAAGTATTTAATTGTATATGTTACATCTTATGCTGAGAAATATTTTGTAGTTTCTATGAAAATACATAAATAAATAGATAACAAATAAATGAACATACGAAGTATGAGAATCACAAAGAAGGAATGAAAAATGGAGAAAGAAACTCCTTTAAAATTCAAACTATTAAATTTTTTAGATAACACAAATTTAAATATTAATTTTATTTTACTCATATGTAGACATGCATTATAATTTGCAATTATCCAGCTTCCTTTTATAATATTATTTATAATTATTATTACCTATACTACTGCCCTAGTATAATGGTAATATTTGTGCTTTACATGTGGCAGGATTGGATTTTTGATTCCTGATTGGATTTGTTTACTGACTGAAATTTGTCAGATCTTAAAATGAAAGTCTGGAAAATTTAGACCACAAATTTCTCTGAGTTTATTTGGCCAAATCATCAATTATCTGGTACAATTGATTTTAAAGCTGCAGTTCCATATCATCAAAATAAATAAATAATAAAAATGAAATAGAAAATGAAAAAAAAATTAAAAACTAAAACTTTTATATACAGACTGCATGAATAATCAAGAATAACTGTTAATTGCACAGGTAAATGGATTATATGCATGGTAGCAGAGGTGTATTAAAAAATTAGTACAAAATCAGTAAATGCTTCACACAACAAAACACCAATCACTTACCGCTTCCCATCAAAATACCCTTGACTTCTTGCATGGGAAGATCAAACAGCAAAGTAACAACAATGGACACCAGAATTACTGTCATAAGCTCCACCAAATCCACCTTTGGAGTAAACAAATACACACCATAAAACATCTTATTGCATATGGTGTGTGTTGTGTATGTTTTCCTTATTTTATGCCAATTTGCTTCTGGTGATGTGCTGGTAGTTTCTAATTACCTAGTATATGAATATTTTACAATAGAGCTCTGGATGTCAGGAGCACATAAACCCATCTAAATTTTGTCCTTGATGATTATGATTTAAGGGCAATGACTATTATTCCAATTAGTTTTGTTCTTGAGACAATATAAACTTTTAATAACCTCTGGCTCAATAAGATTTTCATAGAATGTATCTATTTATATATGCAGTCAGAAATTTGTATATAGACTTTTAAGTTTACTTAATTTTTATCTAGGTTTAAATTCTATAGGAATTAGGAAGAAGCTGAAATATGAATTAAAAATAATAAAAGGAATGTAAAATTAAAGGAGCATCTGATATCTTTGTTGAGGTAATAAAATATACAAAAGTGTTATAAAGTTAAACATTAGTGAAGTACAGCATACTAGAATCAGAGTCAGATAGGAAACATTTGGCGGGATATATGACATTTGACAGAAGAAATTTGTTATGATCAGACAGGCATGGTAGCTCAGATGGCACGAGAATTGGCATGGTAAGCCAAAGATCCTTGGTTTAAATCCCACCCAAGATGTTTAATTTATTCTATCTGACTCCAATTCCAAACTTAGCTAAACACATAGCCTGTGTGGAAATAAAATAAACAAAAAAAAAATTTTGGTTATACTACACTTTTAAACTTTTAGCCTTATTCAGCTTTTATAAATTTTATAAAGAGGTGTGGTAATGTTAATAATATCAGCTATATGAATATGTTCCAGATTTATTTTTACAGATGAATGGTAGTTAGATCTGTGTCTGGTATATGGCTGAAGAAAGCAACTGAAGTGATTAGTACCTGTTGTAGAGAATGGGGTCTGAAAATACATAGAAAAATATTTAAAATTTGGAACAAGCAGAAGATGCCAGTAGTTAAACAAAATTTGATATGAGAGTAATAAAAACTTTTTAGAGAAAACATCAGAAATTAAAACAAACTAAATGGAAAAATATATTGTGTTATGGTGCAAAGTAATATGTTATTTGGGGTAGAATTTGTGGTCTGGATTTGATACGGAAACATTAAACAAATGCATAGTTTGTAAGAACAATTACTGGAAGAATTACTTCCAGTATCACTTTGCAGCTTTGGTGGAATTACGTAAGTTTATAACTAAGTTCAGGATAGCTGAAAGAATTATGAAATACTTATATAGAGTATTAAACTTACAGTAAACGAATGTTAAAATATATAGGAGATATACATGTGGAAAGAATCTTGGGTTGTCCAAGAGATGGAAATTTGACAAAGAATTGGAATGGATGATGTATGGGAGGCAAAAGAATATATTATTAGGGACATTTGGAAAGAGGTGAGACTTAGATTTGAATATATTGACAGGCAGAAGATATTTGGTAGTTTGAGTGATAAAAAGTCTTTTAAGATCATATCAAGTTAGAAATAGGAATGGGGAAGAGATAAATGCATTGATTTGTGTGATGTAGACAGAGGGGTTTGCTGGATAATAACATAACTGAATTCTATTAGGAAGCCAGAAGACAAATGAAGTAAATCTCAGCCTTTAGAAATTAACCAACTCTAAAATGGAAAAGAATATTAAATATAAAATGAGAAAGTAATCTAAAACTTATAGAATACTACATGGAAACATTATGGGATAAATTTATGAGAAAGGCATGATGTTATAAATTTGAGGAATTTACTAATTATGAACAAGAATAAATATAGCAGGGATGGTAGGATTCAGTCAAGTGTAGGATTAAAGACAAGGACGTTATCATTACAGACAAGACAAGAAAACATAGAAAAAATAGAGGAGTTTATGGTAATAAATAATGTGAATTAAAAGGTATCTTCAGCATTACTTACTGAAATTCAGATGTCAATCTTTAAAAATAAAATGGCAATAATAACTTATCCTAATTTCTTGCTTTTTTATGAACATTTTCACTTCATAATATTCTGGATACCATTTTATCATGTCCTGTTACACTAAATTTTGCATTACATTATAATTCTATTATCTTTGAAACAAAGAGAACAAACAAACAAAATAAGTGAATACTCACACTTGTGAAGAGACTGAAAGGTATGGAAGTGCGCATGCTGCCAACATTGTAGAAAAAGACAGCAAATTGTGTGAGATAAACAGCGTAAGAGATCCTGCTGAATAATACCATACTTCTGAGACAAAGGAATGTGTTTATGGGTCCTGTAAGAAAATACTATGTCTTAATAATGCTGCTCATCTATTACTTTCTTTGACCATTGAACATGGCATGAAAGAGAAGTATATACATTGTTTAACATGTTTTTATTATCAGCACAATAAAATTTGAGCTATTTTTAATTTGTACTTATAAAGATAAATTATAACTCACTAGGATGATACATTCCATATTATTATTAATGTAAATTCTCACTCACTCACACTCACACTCACACACACACACGTACATAAATATATATATATGTAAATTGTATATTCCAAATATTTAATTGAAACTACATGATATATTGAGAGTATTTTATTATTGTTCTGCATAATTTTACTGATCTTTAAAAAATAATTATTTATAAAATAACACTGAGATAATTTGTTGCTTTAGAAGACTAAACAGTAAAGTATTTTAAATGATGATATTTGATCTGATTTATAACCCTGAAACTTTACAAACCTTTTTATTTTTCCATTTGCATCTATTCATCCTAGCATCTTGCATCTATTCATCCTAGCCTAAATGAATGCAAGTGCATGTTCAACATATAAAAAGGTTAATAAAATTCCAGTGTTTTAAATCCAACCAAAAATCTTATATTATCAAAATTTAGATATTTTGGAAAAATTAATTTAAAGAATAACTAAAAAGTAAAGCTACTACATTACAAAAGGTGAAAATAGTGATTAGAGAATTATGGAAAAGCATATAAATTTCTTAAAAATATTATTGGGCTTTGAAGTACTCACATCTTAACATCTTAACTTCTATGAAATATGTTTAGAAATGCATGTGCTAACATACTGGCTAAGACACTTTCATTGAATATTTTAAGAATGTTGTCTGTCCAGTATGGAATTTAAGTCTGCTGGAGTGTGATTGATTAATTGTTTTTTTATTTTTAAAGTTTTATTCTTGCTTATTGTTTATTTGCTTTAACTTTGATTTGTATGTAAAATTTTAAATAGGTTATTAGTGTTACAAAATGTGTTTATGGTGTATGTATAAGTTTGAATACAGAATGCATTATAAAAATAATATTATAAATGAGTAGTATTTTTGAACATTTGTGATTCATTGAAATGAATCAAAAGCATTATCCTCAGATTACAGGTATAAGAATGGTTTATGTAAAGGAAAAGAAAAATCTTTATTAATGAAATATATGCTAAAATAGAAACTCTTTATTAGAGGCAAATGATTTTTAATAAATTATAATATTAAAAATCAGCTAATGTTATTTGAAATTATAAAATATTGTATTGAAAAGTGCTGTTGCATATAGACTGGTTGAGTTACATACACTCATTTGTTGTAATTATGCTTATAAATAATATAGTTATAAAGAAGCTGAAAATTGTAATTTGTAGTTATATGAGCAATAAACTAATTGAAAATGATTAACTAATTATATATAGGTCATTGCAAATGGTAAACATATTCATGTATTTGGCAACTGTTAATGTTTCTTGCTAGACAATCATCACTATCAACATCAAATAACAAACTAATTGCTAGAATGGCCTGTGAAAGACATTTTGGGGTTTTTCTCTAAATGAACTAATGTTATAGGAAAAGTGTAAACAGTTTGCTCTACAACAACATTTATAAAAACAAATGCAGTTTCACAGACCATCATAATGAAGTTATTAAAGCCAAATTAAAGAAAAACTGTGATGATTATATGAGAAACAGAAAAATAAAATTAATAAATCCAATTTAATATAACTTAATATATAGATATTTTAAATTGATCAAGAAAGTGTAATTTTCCAGAGTGCTGTAATGCATAAATTATTGAGGAAACTCATTATTCTATTATAGCATTGAGAAGTTTATTGAAAATAATTTCATCTAACGATACAAAAGATAAAATTTTTGCTTTTATATTGTTAAAAAATGTAACTATATAAAGTATATTTACTTTTATAATCAGTTTGTTTTTTTGATTGATTTATTTAAGGCAGCTCAGGTCATCAGCATCCCATTCAACTCAGAGCATGAAAGGGCAGACAAATTTTGCTCAGAGGCCTCTCTTTCAGGCTTGAGGTTCTTTTTCGTGCCGTAAATGTATGACACAGGACCCATGGCTTTACTTCCCTTCCGAAGGAAGCCATACTTAGGATTTTTATGCCCAAAAAAAATCCATCAGTCCTGGCTGGGTTCAAACCTGCGATCTTGGGTTTAGGAGGCAAGTATGGTAAACACTAAACCACCAGGACCGACTTATAATGAGTTAAATGCCACAATTTACCATAAACAAGTCTTTTTCTATATTTTCAGTGTTTCTGATTTTCAAATAGCTTGGGGGCTGTATAATATGAATAGCTGAAGTTTCATTAACTAACCTCCATGGCCTGTAAAGCATGCCCATATGAGCCAAGCAAGAGCTAGAGACCATGTTACTGGTGATATCACAGCATAAAGAGAGGCTTCTTGCACATTGTAATGATATTCTTGCAAAGCAAGATGCGCAGGTGATAACACAGAAACAGATGCAAGTGCTGCAGCTAGCAGCCAGCCTCCATACACAGCTACCTGTAGCATAAATAATATATAACATTATATGTATTTCATCACAGTGCAGACATAATACTATTACATACACAGACATAAAAATATAAGGTTTTATAATATTCCATTCCATTTGTTACGGTTGGTTAGCTTCTAATGGCTGATACAATTTGGTATCCCAGTAGAGTTGAAATATGTCGTTGTTGGTATTATTATTATTATTATTATTATTATTATTATTATTATTATTATTATTCAGCATTTTGCATTCCAGTAGCTGATCCATGCTCATAATCCTGTATGGTTGATTGCTTAGTACACAGTGTTTAATTTGGTAGATTTTTATCTGGTGCAGGTAGGCTGTGAGGCAGTTGAAGCCAGTATTTTGTTGAAAGATTGTTGTTAATTCATTTTATGGTTTAATTTTACTTGTATGTTTTTCCATGTTTTGTTAATTGTTGGTTATGAACTATATTTCTTTAGTTCTTTTTTAAATTGGATTCTTTGTTGAATGTAAGTTATCAATGTTTGATGGATTGGACGCTTGTTCCTTTTTCATCTAGGGTATCTGCTATTTTATTTTCAGTTAGACAGACATGTCAGATTACCATTGAAAGTGGATGGTTTTGTTTATTTTGGTTAATTAATAATTAAATATCAAATGTAACATTATTCAAAATGCAATAATCCCAAATTTAAAGGGAAAAAATGGTTTATATGGAACAGAGTGGAGAATACCAGGTAAACAATGACTAGTACTTTTAAACTGCAGGATAGAGTGTAAAATCATGTAAATCCGCTTGCAGTCAGAGTCCCATATGACTGTAAAGCAAATGTTTAAGCACACTTTCACAAATTTTACCTTTGGCTATGTTTCTTGGAGAAGAGACCTGTTACAATGAAACAGCACCAGTGGGCAAGAAGGGTAGCCCTGTTTTTTCTTCTTTTTTATATTTGGTTTATTTACGGATGCTCTTTAACATCTCAGGTTATCAGTGTCCCATTCAATTCAGAGCATGAAATGACTGACAGATGCCTCATTTTTCAGGCTTGAAGTTCTTTATCATGCCATTAATGTATAACATTGCACCCCGGCTTTACTTCCCTTCCAAAAGAAGCCATATTTAGGATTTTTACACCCGAAAAAATCCATTGGTCCTGGCTGGGATCGAGTTTGTGATCTTGGGTTTAGGAGGCAAGTATGGTTACCTACACCACCAGGACTTACAGGTAACTCTTTGAAAAGTGAAAGCTGCATAGACAATTCATTGCCAAATGAACTTATTGATAAAATAGGTACATTCTATCATGCATTATTAATGCCAAAATTTTTTGTGAAGAATTTGGATTTTCTTGGAAGATGAAATTGAAGACTCAGATAATCTAAGAGTATTCAAGAGCTAATAAACTATAATGCTATAATTGATAGAACTTTAAAAAATAATTTGGAAATTGCAACAGTTTTTAAGGGAACACTATAGACAGTTCATAATTACTTATTACATGAATATTATGAATAAGTAAAAGCAACAACAGATAGTTCATCAAAAACCCAAGTGACACTGATTTTGATAGAAGGGGAAACTTATGAAAAATTATGGAACTTCATTCAGTTTCATGACAGACATACTCAGGGCATAGAAAAGGAACTATAGAACAGCGTACTGCAACTAGGATTGACAAATTTCCAGAAAAAATTAATATTACTTATATGATGGGGTATCTGTTATGAAGGATTCAAAAAGTGGAGTACAATGCTTGATTTTAAACCTACATTATGTGTATGTAGTAATGCATTCTGCAATTCTGTTATGTGAAGCTTAGGAGCTGTCAGTGGGCTTCTTACCGCCACGGGTGGCCGAGGTCGTTAAGGCACGGACTCGTGAGAGGGAGGTCTGCGGTTCGAATCCCGCCAGGACCGTCCCCCCTGACTGGGGTTTTTTCCAGGTTTTCCTCAGTCTTCATAACTGGCAAATGCCGGGGAGGTACCTAAAACTTAGGCCTGGAACCTTCCTTCCTTAAAAAAAATCCTTTCCCAATTTATCATTTCATTTCATGTATCATCAGTGTCCACCGCCTGTGGTGCCTCAGTAGTAAAAACAGGCATTAAACACTACTCAAGTGGGCTTCTTAAATTGTAGTGCTAAGCAATACATAACCAAAATATTGATTTTTTTTCTCTTTATATTGGATAAGATGCGGTATTTAAAATAATTCCAGGACTGAAAATTTCTCACACCTGCTTATAAAATTATTTCATTTCTAAAGTATCATTAATTGAGGTTTCTGCAATAAATGTCTTAATTGCAAATAACATTATTGCAATATTTAGCAAGTAAAGTTTCTAGATGCTAAATATACTGCAGGTGGCAGTTGTCTGAATTCAAAGTTATAAGGAGTTTCTGTTAACCAAAGTTTCATGGCTGCAGTGGTTTTAGGTGGGTACTTGAATGCAACCCTAACCCAAAAGTTAATTTTTCATCTTTGGCATTATATTAAAAATGTGGAATAAATTCATTGAAGATTAATATGATGTACTGCTGCATTGCATAAGAACAAAAATCTTGAGAGAACCCTCCTAAGTTATCTATTCAAGCTGCAGGCTAAATATAAAACTCCTTTATCTCTGCTTAATGCAAATCCCCACAGCTATTTCACCTCTATTATGCTGGACTTCAAAACCAAGATGGGTTAATTCTGAATAGAAATATGGAATGCATTTAAAGAAATCATTAAAAGTTGCTGACATCAAACATGAAAGTGCAAAAAATCTGGAAGTCAAAGGGTAGAAAATGAAGACAAGAAAAGATATGCTTTTGAAAACAAAGAGATACAACAAAAATAGTTTATGATATACAGAAAGTAGAAAATGTGGGTGGTTGAAATAGGTATTATTATTGTTGTTGCTATCATCATCATCATCATCATCATCATCATCATCATCATCATCATCATCATCATCAACACCACCACCGTTGTTGTTGTTGCTTATAGATTATTTTACACAGAGACTGATGTTGCTTAAAATGCTGTGAAACAAATAAGAATTCTATTGCAAGTTTGAACTTACCTTTGGAATGTAGAAGTTTTTGCCAGTCTTGTAAAGTAGATAACCTAAGGCTACACCCACCAGATAAGGTGTAGCTCTATGAAGAGACTGTGCATAAGTCAAATTTGCTGTTTTGTAAAGTTGGGATACACTGCAAATAAAAGAATATTGGCAAACTTAAAAGTTTAAAAACATTTTAATCTGATTTTAATAAATTATCATAATAGAGGATATCTCTAATGCTTACGTTATTCCATGAAAAATGACAAGAGAAAGATCATGGTGTAATATGGCTAGATAGCGCATAATGGCTGACAATGCTGCTATTGAAAACATTACTGTCACGGCACAGAGCCTCCATTGCCATAGCAACCACACTAAAATGGGAGATAGCAGAGATAGTTGCATGTCAAGAGCCAACTGATGGGTATGTGTGGCACACTGTAACAAATAAACTTGTGAACTAAAATTGTTTATTGGAACATTGCACAGAGAAGTTAATCATACATTAAGATCATCGTGTGAATGAGTAGAACTAACACTCTTTTGCTCCACTTGTTTAAACATGTAGAATCAGTTTCACGAAGACTTCATAAGTCCCATTGTCAACTCAGTCACACAATGATCTTAATAAATAAACTTGTGTTTTCCACTTTGAAGATTTAAACCTTTTGATGTATTAATAGGTTGTGATGAGTTCAACTATTACACTATTGCACTTCACTAACTTACTGCAACACATTTATAATTATGTGATTTACTTTACTGTGACATATTTGTATTTATATTGAGAATTTGGGATATTTTGAAAGAAGCTATTAACATTAAATGGGTGAATGCTTGTTACAAGCAAGGTATAAACATCAGTGATGCCTCAGTAGTAAAAAAGGGTATTAAAAACTATCTAAAAGAAAACAAGGTATAAGATAACCTCAACTTAGGTATTCATTTTTTACACTAAA
The DNA here is from genome assembly GCA_030762175.1 of Metallyticus violacea. Taxonomy (NCBI): domain Eukaryota; kingdom Metazoa; phylum Arthropoda; class Insecta; order Mantodea; family Metallyticidae; genus Metallyticus; species Metallyticus violacea. The sequence continues at coordinate 65,439,437 of CM060835.1, forward strand.
CTCCATTCACTTACGCAAAAGTAAGATGCATTGCAGGAGAATCTCTCCCATCTTCAGTTGCTCACTGAACTGCCATTACTCGAAACTATGGCTGGACAAATGGATGTTCCTGTGGTGGCCTCTGTTGGTTGAAGTAGGAAGTTGCCGAGCTTGTTCATTGGTAGAAACTCGAAATTCACTAGGTTTTCTCTATTTTTTTAATATGAAAATTTTTTTCCCAAGTGGATAACTTCAATGGGCTGTGAAGATGTTTCAGCAGTTTTATTCCTGGTTTTATTTCATGGTTTTTGGTCCAAAAATAAGCTGCTACTACTGATTTATCCACCTGCTTAAACCGAATATTCCTAAAATGTTCTCTCCTCCAAATTTCCAAATTTCTTTTTGTTTTGCCTATGTGTCTGTGCAAATTGTGAACAGAGCTACATTGAACAGAGATACATAGGTAAAACAAAAAGAAATTTAGAAATTCGGAGGAGAGAACATTTTAGGAATATTCGATTTAAGCAGGTGGATAAATCAGCAGTAGCAGCTCACTTTTTGACCAAAATCCATGAAATAAAACCAGGAATAAAACTGCTGAAACATCTTCACAGCCCATTGGAGTTATCCACTTGGGAAAAAATTTTTATATTAAAAAATAGAGAAAACCTAATGAAATTAGAGTTTCCTCCTATGGATGAGCTCAGCAACTTCCTACTTCAACCAACAGAGGCCACCACAGGAACATCCATTTGTCCAGCCATAGTTTCAAGTAACAGCGGTTCAGTGGGCAACTGAAGATGGGAGAGATTCTCCTCAAACGCGTCTTACTTTTGTGTAAGTGAATGGAGTTTAGTGTAAAAAATGAATATCTAAGTTAAAGTTATATTGCCACTGCATTGTCAACAGCTTCATTGCATTGTCAACAGCATCATAAGTACAATATTTATATACTTCTGATTATTAATTCTGCAAATAAAATAGACAATAGATATAATACATAATTATGTCAACATTCAATCAGTTTGAGTTTATTGCACATCTCCATATAGTTCTAGATATTGTAATAATTCAGAAACTTGGTAACGTTAACCAGCAAAATTTATGGAAATTATATCATAATTCTTTGAAAATGTTGCAGACATGGGTTATAAAAAACATTATAACATTCCATTATTATCACTTACCATTTCTTCAAAAGGAAAAAAATTCTGAATGTAGAGAACATTTTTCCAGAAAGCTTGCTTGCAAATATCAGCATTGCGCTTAACGGACAGATTCCAAAGTGGACCAAGACCTAGATGTTCCATCACATAAGCATAGAATAATAGGACAGCAAGTAAAGCAGGAGTTAATCTACAAGAAAATACACAAATGAAAGAAAGAAATGAAATTCTAGTTGTAAAAGTAGTTAAGGTTTATGTTCTCTGTGGCTACTGAATTATTTTATCTAAATATCCTTTACCTTGAGGTATGATTAAATTTAGAACAATAGTTTAAGTGTGAACTATAAGAAGAGAGTATAAAGAATGAATTAAATCTTAAGAAAATAAACTATTATTAGGTCAGAATAAATTTCACAATATTGTAAAAACAGCTGCAACAAATATCCTGAAAAATGAATCACTTATTTCTCATACTTAAGTAAAAAGATAATGCTACACATAAAACATGTGATATTTGAGCATGGAAACCCAATTATAACTCAGTTTAAAGGTATGTTTACAAATTCTGCTACTTATTAACAATTTTCTCAATTATCGACAATATAATTAAAGTATGGTGAAAAAATATGACTGAAAATAATTTTTATGACTACGTCAAGTAAAATACATGGTCATGTGTCTTCCAAATTGCAAGTGGAAAAGATATTAATTAAATTTTCTTCACTCCTCTCTTTTAAACATCACTGTAAAACATTAATGGAATGTCTGAGGAGAACTGGCAACATAGGGTGGTCATAAGACTAATGTGAACAGTCCACATATTCTGTATTTGCCTTGAGGGCCTAAATGGTAAAATATGGTTAGGTACACCTTTATGGACTTGGCAGTCATATTACATTTGTGACCACATATCTTCAAAAGGTATTCACTTTTGAAACCAGAAGGCATAACCTACTATTAGCTGCCACATTGAGAACAATATGACTTATCCCTGCTAGGCTACTTAATCTCAACCTAGCCATTTGAAGTGTTAGAAAAAGAATCAAAGATATGCCTTTTAGCAAAGGTCATTGCAGATTTGCTGTTCCTAAGTCTCTGTGTAATAAATATCCACATCAATATAATGACATGTAGTTTCAATTAAATTTTTGCATGAAACAGTAATAAAAATACATAATAAAATGCTTTTGCTCAATTGAAAGTTGGGTAGACTGGGTTTCTATACAGGAAATTATAGGTATATTTTTATACAAGTTCAATATGAATGAATCCTACAGCCCATTAAAACATGACTTTGAGAAAATAGCATTTAAAGTTAATAGAATTACATGACCTCTTTTGGAAGGATGTACACTTTCTATTTCTATTGTGGAAAAAATTTACAAATTACAGGAATTGCATTTTGGGATTGTGAGTTAAAAGATTAGAGATAAAACAAAAAATGACACCATTATCTCAATATTTACAATTTGAGGTTCATGAAGTTCATACTTGGGACCATTGAATTAATTATAATATTCCAGTGCGCACTTATTTTAGAAGCTGGGAACTGCCACTGTTAGAACTTCAGCTCATAAAGACCTGAATACTCATCTCAAGCAGAAGGTTAAGGTTCACTTTGTCTGTTAAAAATTCTTAAGAAATCTACAAGAATTATCAGATGGATGATAAAATAGCATTCAGAGCCTTTATATAACCGCCACGGATGGCCGAGGTCGTTAAGGCACAGACTCGTGAGCGGGAGGTCTGGGTTCGAATACCACCAGGATCGTCCTCCCTGACTGAGGTTTTTTCCAGGTTTTCCTCAGTCCTCAGAAATGGCAAATGCTGGGGAGGTGCCCTAAACTTAGGCCTGGAACGATTTCTTCCCTAAAAAAAAAATCCTTTCCCAATATATCATTTCATCTCATGTATCATCAGTGTCCACCGCCTGTGGTGCCTCTGTAGCAAAAACAGGCATTAACACCATCCATTCATTCATTCATTCATTCATTCATTCATTCATTCATTCATTCATTCATTCATTCATTCATTACAGCCTTTATATAAAATAAAATGAACAGCACATAGCAACTATACAATATGCTTTGAAGTATAATACTATAATGTGCCAATGGTTTTATTTTGTGAAATTCTATTATTTCAAGCTTCTATGTTCTAACTAAACTGCGATCATATTTGATTAGGCATACTGCAATAGAGTGAACAAGTGTTACATGGTATCAGGATAAAAAGGATTAGAAACATAGTTTATCAAATGTACTGAAAACTAGTTTAATATTTTATGATTGTTTGGAAAATGCCTAGATGAGAAGCCTCATTATAAGTTACAACTGCCAAAAGAGCTAATTTATTAGAAAGAAAATATTTTTATGCTATATATGAAGATAAAAGTCTCTATGCTTTACCATAAAAGCCTGTGAAGAGTTACACATTCTCTTACACTAAACCTTGGAGACTTCAAAGTCAAACATGTAATCAATTACATTAAGAAAGAAAATAAACAGTAGCCATTATTAATATTTTCACTTTAGTTATCTAAAGCACATGCTTATCATTACAAGGCAGTAACAATTACAACCTTTGGCAGATTTTGAAAGATGAAGCATGAGCTAGGAAATGTGTCAAATATTGGAGCTGCTAGAAGAAAATAGGAGGCCATTGAACCACATTAACCATGGTTAAGTTTACAAACATAAATTAGTATGTGAAGTAAGTCATAATTAAGTTTCCAGCCTAGTGTGTATACCTACTTGAAGTAAGATAATGAAATATCTATGATACACAGGCTCAATCAGATTTTATTAGTGCCTCATTTTTTTAAACTCCTGTCATACATCAAAAGCTATTCAAGTAGTAGGGACATCTATAAATATATCTATATATATATATATATGCAAATTAACTGTTTGTACAAACTTTGTGACTTGTTAAATAAATATGTATATTTTATTTATTTATTGATCCTTTTGATCATTTTACATGATATAGGACATATCCTAGAGCCACAGTTGCTTAATATAATATTAATTTATAATTAAAATAAACAGATATTTAACATGGGATAAAAAATTTATTTACAGATCTTAACAGAATGAGTTTGAAATTTTCAAAGATATGTGCAACTATTATTTTTATAAAACTCTCTTAACTATAAATCAATGATTAAGTGGCAGCTTTATTAGCAAACTTAAATTTATCCAACACAAAATCTATAACATTTTAAAAAAATTGAGTGGAAATTGTAACATACACACCACTAAAATTCAATAAAATGGAAGACTAGTTTTGGGAGCCATTGCTCCTATCACCAGTTCCTGGTCGACTGTTGGTCTCGTTGTGTGTGGTAGGTTGATTCATCTCTGGTGGAAGTTTAATGAACTTTTGTGTTAGTACATCACTTGGCGGGATTTCGAAATTAAAAACTTTCTCTTTATTCTTCCAAATATAGATGTTTTCCCAGACTGTAAGTTCAGTTTTTCCTTTAATATTTTTAAGTAATTTGGGGTTTTTATTAATGTTATGTTGTTCTTTCCAAAAGTGCCAAGTTACTGCCGATTTTTCTTCTTGTTTTTGGTTAATATTCCTAATGTGTTCTTTAGCTCTTGTTTTTATGTTTCTTTTGGTCTTTCCAACATAAATTTTTTCACAATCATTACAGTTCATCTGATATATTCCTGATTTATCTTCTTCTTGTAGGTTATCTTCTTTTTGTCTTGAGTTAAGGATATTTTTAATGGAATAATTATTTTTTGGAGCCAAAGCAATGTTGTATCTTTTAAAAATCTTTTGAAATTTATGAAAGGCTGATGGGTGGTATGTGAATTTTTTGTATGTTCTGTTTTTCTCTTTGTTGGGAGTAAGTGTAGTGGTATGTTTACAGAATTTTGGGAATCCACACAGTGAAACTTTTGTTAATCTTATTTTGATTTAAAGCAAAACACTAAAAATCATGTCGTCACATTAAAACTCTCTTTAAGTTTCACAAACACACTTATAAAAGTAATTTTGGTACATGTTTCGTGAGGTACATTCCTCACATTGTCAACCAAAATGACGACTTCGTAGACAAATAAGATTAAGTGTAGTGGTGTCTCTAATTTTCTTTTTATTCTTTGCTCTGACTATTTTCTTGTGCACAACTTCTTGTTTGAAGCCATTTTCTACAGCTATATCCATTATATTATTCATTTCCAGTTCATATTTCTCTTTGTTCATTGAAACATTAACCAGTCTGTATGCAAGACTATTTAAAACTGCATGTTTGTGGGGAACTGGATTAAAACCGTTATATTTAATATAATTATCCATGTGTGTGGGTTTTCTGTATATGCCAAAGTTTACACCTAAACTTTGGCATATACAGAAAACCTACACACATGGATAATTATTAATATTAAAATTAAAATTCACATACCACCCATCAGCCTTTCATAAATTTCAAAAGATTTTTAAAAGATACAACATTGCTTTGGCTCCAAAAAATAATTATTCCATTAAAAATATCCTTAACTCAAGACAAAAAGAAGATAACCTACAAGAAGAAGATAAATCAGGAATATATCAGATGAACTGTATTGATTGTGAAAAAATTTATGTTGGAAAGACCAAAAGAAACATAAAAACAAGAGCTAAAGAACGCATTAGGAATATTAACCAAAAACAAGAAGAAAAATCGGCGGTAACTTGGCACTTTTGGAAAGAACAACATAACATTAATAAAAACCCCAAATTACTTAAAAATATTAAAGGAAAAACTGAACTTACAGTCTGGGAAAACATCTATATTTGGAAGAATAAAGAGAAAGTTTTTAATTTCGAAATCCCGCCAAGTGATGTACTAACACAAAAGCTCATTAAACCTCCACCAGAGATGAATCGACCTACCACAAACAACGAGACCGGCAGTCGACCAGGAACTGATGATAGGAGCGATGGCTCCCAAAACTAGTCTTCTATTTTATTGAATTTTAGTGGTGTGGATGTTACAATTTCGACTCAATTTTTTTAAAATGTTAATATTTGATACCACTGTTACAAAAGTTCACTATATTTTATACAAAATCTATAGTTTCTTATTAACTTATAATCACGTATTAAGAGATATCGAATATGAGATGCATGTTATTTACAAATAATATTAAGTTAGTTACAGTTGATAAGCTCTGTCTATATACAGTATAAAATCACTGATATCTAACAGCTTTCTGAAACTCACTTTGATGAAACTTTGTATTTTCAGAGTTTGAATTTATGCAGTACAGATATTTCTTTTCACAACAACAACAACAACAACAACAACAACAACAACAACAACAACAACAACAACAACAATAATAATAATAATAATAATAATAATAATAATAATAATACTTTATTCACCATTTGGATCATTTACATGAGATGAGCTTCGTCCAGAGTATAATATAAACAATATACAAGTTTAGTAATTATTCCAGATTTGCAATATGCCTTATTTAAAGTTCATATATTCACTTACTGAATAAAAGGTAAGTTGCAGTAGAAAGGCTTTAACTTCTTTATTAAATTGTTTTATATTGGTTATATCTTTAATATTTATTGGTAGTTTGTTATACATTTTAATGCCTACATTTGTAAGATTATTTTTTAAAATATTTGTCCTGCCTATCTGAACATGAAGGTCATTTTTCCTTCTTGTATTGTGGGAATGAATATCTATATTTGTATATAATTCTCCCTGATATCTCTTAATATGGTTTACAACCTCTATTATAGAGAGGCAGGCTAATGGTAGTATATTATGTTTCCTAAAATAGGGTCTACAGAATGTCATACTATCTACTCCACTTATAATTCTTATTGCTCTCTTCTGGATTTTAAATACTCTCTCACATTTTTCTCCCCAAAATTTTATTCCATATTTTAATTGACTATGAAAATAAGCAAAATATACATTTTTCAATCCTAATAAATTCAGTGGCCTTTTTAGACTTTTAAGCATATAACAAACAGAACTAAGTTTAGTCGCTAAATGATGAGTGTGAGTATCCCATTTAAAGTTTTCATTCACATGTATACCTAAGAATTTTGTTTCTCCCTTATACTCAATAATGTTTATCTTATATAATTTGAGGTTTATTACTGTTTTTACATTGCCATCTATGAAATGTCATTGCAATAGTTTTTTCATTGTTTATGATTAGTTCATTTATTTTAAACCAGTTATTGAGGCTATTTATGACCATGTCTACTTTATTTTATAATGCAGTATCACTATCTTCTTTTATAAGAATGTTTGTGTCATCAGCAAAAAGAACCATATCAGCCTTTTGAATATTAATTAGGCAAGTCATTTATATACACTATAAACAACAGAGGCCCTAGTACTGAACCTTGAGGAACACCTCTCATAATTTCTTTTGTATTTGATCGATAGTTACTTATTCTCAGTTGTTTTTCATATTGTAGATCCACTACTTGCTTCCTATTGGTGAGATAGGATTCAATCCACCTATTCATGTTTCCTCTAATTCCATATTTGTACAACTTAGATATTAGGATTTTGTGATCTAATACATCATATGCTTTAGTAAGGTCTAAAAAAATTCCTATTGTCGGTATATTTTTGTCCACTGCATGCTGAATTTGATTCAGTAATTTAGCTATGGCTATTTCTATAGACCTATTTTTTCTGAAACCAAATTGAACATCAGAAATGATGTTATATTTTTTCAAAAAAATTATTATTCTATTGTACACTATAATTTTTCAAAAATTTTTGAAAAAACTGACAGTACACTTACTGGTCTATAGTTTTCTTTCTTTGTTTTTTCTCCTTTCTTGTGTATCGGAATAATTTTTGCGATTATAAGTTAATCAGGGAAGATTCCTGAGTCAAGTGAAAAGTTATATATGTTAACAAAAGGGACTTTCACCTGTTCTATACACTGTTTAATCACATAGTCTAGTATTTCATCTATTTCAGATGAAATTTTAATAGTAATAAACTATTCAGACAAATTTGCTGGCTCAATAATTTTAATCTTACATTCAAGCTACTCTCATTTATCTTTTCAAAATACATTCTAGCATTTTTATTGACACAGGTGATTAGGGTTATCTTAACCAGAAGACAATGCTTAAGTTGAGATGCAGAAAAACCATGCATAGTGTATGTAAAATCTAATCCTCTGCTTATTAAGATCATTTTGTATGTAGTACCTGATGAACCTTGCCAGAAGTTTGTTGGCCCATTGGATTTGGCCCTTACGTTCCATCTCACGACTCAGATTGAATGAGGTTAAGGTACCACTGAGTAGTAGGAAGGAATCTGTATAGATAAGAGAGGCCCTGAAGATAGTGCTCCATGCAGCATTAGCAACCTGCAAAGAAGGGAAATCCAAGTCATTTTAGCTATTTTCATACAAGAAATATTTGGTTAGTGTAATTCATGGAAACCTGGCTGACATATGCAATCATTATTTCAGTCTCTGTAGCCATAGCCTAAGCAGATGAAACCATGACAATAAGCCTACTTTGTGAAAGGATAAATTTTTGCAAGTTAACCATTTGTGTGCAGCTGAAATGTTCCATTTTTCATTAAAGAGTAACTATTTATGGATTTACGTTAATTTTTTATATAAACAAAACAATTATAAGTATTGCAGGTGATAATAATGTTAAACAAACAACCTTTGCAAATTATACTAACATAATTATAAAAATTCATTATGGGAGATGATTAAAAATCATCTAAGACAAAATTTGTTTCAAGGCAATGGCAACTATTTCCTTGACTTGCACAAGACAGGTTTCTTATAAATAAAAATATAGCAAATATGTACTTAAAAAGCTTTTGACAATGGAGTGGTAATATATCCTAAATTTAGGTATTAATTTTTGTACACTAAACCCCACTTATTTACATAAAAGTAAGATGAGTTTCTGGAGACTCTCTCCCATTTTCAGTTGCTCACCAAACTGTCATTACTCAAAACGATGTTTCTGTGGTGGCCTCTGTTGGTTGAAGTAGGAAATTGCAGAGTTCATCCATAGGAGGAAACTCGAAATTCATTAGGTTTTTTCTATTTTTTAATATAAAAATTTGTTCCAAATGGATAACGCCAATGGGTTGTGAAGATGTTTTAGTAGTTTAATTTTCGGTTTTATTTCATGGTTTTGATCCAAAAGTGAGCTGCTACCGCTGATTTATCCACCTGCTTAAACTGAATATTCCTAAAACGTTTTTCCTCCAAATTTGCAAATTTCTATTTGTTTTGCCTATGTAGCTCTGCTCACAATCTGCACATTTTATTTCGTTTATTCCTGATTTCTGTTTGTTGATATGGAGTCTTTTACTGTGTAACCTAATAAATTCTTGATGTTGCATCTGTTTTTTGGGGCTAACACTATCCCATGTTCTTTGAAAATTTTCTTGAACTTTGTTGTGGTAAATTGGATGGTAGGTGAAACATTTGAATTTGCATTCTTCTTTTGTGTTTTTCAGTGTGGCAACTTCCCTTATTCCTTTTTGTCTTTTAGATTTATAGATAATTTTTATCACTGTGTCTTTGTTGAAATCATTGATTATAGCTGTCTTTATTATTTGCTTGAATTCTATTTTGTACTCTGCTTCTGTGAGTGGTCACTTGCAAACAATGAAACATGTTACAATATTAGGCTCCAACCATTCATTAAAACCCTCATCATCTCGATCCAAACCTTGCTTCTTACGTTCTTCCGGATCTTTTCTTTCGTTTCTAATCCACATTGTCACACATGATGATAGATTGGGAGAAATTAGCAGGAAAAATGTCCTCCCTAATCATAAATTTTAATACGTTTAACACCAACTCAATTTCATCTTAACTTAAAAATTTGCACGATGTGTACTATCTATCCATCTTCCTTTAATTACTGTTATTTAGGCAAAGTAAAAAATTAGCAGGAAAATGTACTCACTAACCATAAATTTTAATAGTACGTTTAATACCATTTTTAGTACGTTTAATACCAACTCAGTTTCATCTTAACTTCAAAATTTGCACGATGTATACTCTCTATCCATCTTCCTTTAATTACTGTTATTTAGGCAAAGTAAAATGGTACTATGCGGTGCACTCTCTATTAAACAAGTCCATGGTACCATTTCATTAAATTTACATTAACTTAATAAAAAATAAAATAAGTAACACGCTACCATTGATTTACATCCGCGACTGTAACAAACGACATAAGTGCAACGAACCAAATTAACAAATCCATGTAATTAACAATACGGACCACAATTTCTACCTTTTTGTCTATTATCGGTACCTACATGGCCGTCAGGGTAAATATAATCGGTCTTTTTTGATTTAGGTTATTGATTTTAAAATATAAATAAGTAATATTATTTTCAGATATCTTAAAAAAGTATCCAAACTAGTCAGGTAAGTGTTCCATCTCTTATCTGCCTCATTGTATGCCTTTATAATTCAATACACATAGGCCACTGTTCGTACCGTTACAGAAAAAATTTTTGCAAGGCTTATTTTGGAATGACTTTCAACTCCGCTGTCGCGTCCTGCCTAAGGTCAAAAGGTTTTAGTTTCCGGATCCACATTTCTAGTGACTCCTATTGGTGCACTTCAGCATGCCCCGTGCGACTTAAATACAGTTGTTTCTCCTGCTAACGCAACTTAGATATAACTTTCTTCGCCATTCAGCTTATGTCAAAATCCTCTTTTTAAAGTGTGCAGAAATTGTGCTCATTGCATGACAGCTCTATATTCAATTAGCGCACTTTCTGAACATTTGTATATCGGCTTGTTGATGGCCGTCCAAAACGTTTGTTGTTGTGTATCACCATTCGACTACTTAAACCACATTTTAATTTATGAAAATTTCGTTGCATCGTCGCCGGAAGATTGCGGAATCTTCCGAAGTATTTCTGCTTAGGAATTCCCAAGGTGCTGACAAACCTCAGTGTAGTACCGCTACTCCACGTGTTGTGTTATCTCAGACTAAATGAAAATACATTGGAACGCTGGAAGTGAATTAAGCACCCGTTGAAATCGCAGATCTCCACCATTGTTCAGTTTTGCTGCTCTACAGTCATTGTCATGCTCGAGGGGAGAAAAAATAAAGTCGGATTCATTTTGAAAATACCCCATATACATATAAACAATCTGTAGTTTTGTGGTTAGTAATTGTTAATAAGGTTATGCACAAGCATGAAAGAAATCAATGAATTTTTATTAATACTTTAAACTTTAGTAATAAGAGCATTGTGATCTTTCAGATAATATATATGTAAATGAGCAGTCTACGAGAGTTTTGTATTCCTTTCTGAGGGGGAAAGGGAACAAAAATCATCCTAAGCTGAACTTGATACCCAAGCAGAGACCTGCCGAGGAGCAAGCGTATTGCTGCAATTTTGACTGTAACTATTATCTCTATGTTTAACAGTAGCATAGACATTCAAGTTTATCCTTTATTGTTTCAACTTCTGGAAGTATTTAAGTTTGGTTACTCGAAATAATGACAAACACTGCAATGAAAATCTCAGTTACACCATCTATTATCTATTCAAGATCTATTGAAAGCAGTAGTAATATTGAAATGAAAATTTATTGAAAATATCTCCCAACAGACTTTATAATATACTACATTCAAATATACATATTTTATGGAACCATTACAAAAAAGGACCAAAATAAAATAATACTAATCTTATCTCCTTTAGACATTTTCTTTCTAGAGTTGCTTGTTTACATTCTGGTCCCAATACAAAAAACTCTAGGCTATTAGGTATTGGTGACCATCATTTACCCATCTAAATTAATCCATTTTGGTTGCAAAACCTGTCCTCTCCATAATTTATTTGCTTGCAGTATAATAAACAATGAACACCCGTAAAGATTTCTCTACACATTGGACATTTGCAAAACCTGTCCTCTCCATAATTTATTTGCTTGCAGTATAATAAACAATGAACACCCGTAAAGATTTCTCTACACATTGGACATTTTCCCATATCTTTATCATATCTTAATCCTTTTAAATACATAAGTCCAGTTCTAGCCCATGCAAACCCCTCCGGACCTATCTTGTCACATTGTTCTACATATTTTTCCCTATTTCATACTATTTTAATTTCCCTATAAATTCCCAATGAACCCTTTTCACTCATACTATCAAATATTTCTTGTTTTTTAACATTTTCCCAGAATCCTCTATTTTGATATTCCCCAATTATCCATAAATTTCCCATATATATATCTATTGCAAAATTACCTGCATTTTGAAATACTATGATCCTTTCCAATTATATTTCTCTTGGTTACTGAAGAATTCTTTAATAATATCACTCTCTACAAGTTAGGTAATTCTGTATACATATTTCATAATTTTTGTAATACTTTTTATCTTGGTGGAACGCCCTACGAATTCTAACTGCATTACACTATTTGGTGATGCTATTGGTAAACGTAAAATCTGTTTACAAAAAATTATATTTATTTTATCAACATCTTCCCATGCATCTTCTACGGTAGCAATACGAGGGTGGGTCTACAAGTTTCAGGCCTCGCCGATAAGGATTATCTGGTGTCGTACCTTATCTGTAAAGTAAATTGCAGCTGTAACTTTCGCTCCGCTGTGTCAGTTGTTCACATATAGTTGCATAAAGAAGGCTATGTGTTGAATGTTGAAGATTATGCCATTTTCAAAATTGAGTATCAGACTGTTATTAAGTTCTTCACAAAAGAAGGAGTTACTCAAATGAAATTAAACAGCAATTGGAAGGTGTATATGGGGAAGCATCCCCCCTCATATTCTATCTTAAAAGAATGGGCCAACTTTTTCGAATGGGTCGAGAATACATTGAAGACGAAGAGCGTGCAGGTTGGCACTTGGAGGTGCTCACTCCTGAAAACATCGCTCTTGTGGAAGGAGAAATTATGGAATATCGGCGGCTCAAAGTTACACAAATAGCAGCAAGGTTAGAACTTGCTAAAACAACAGTTCTTCGAATTATTCATGAACATTTAAACATGAATAAAGCTAGTGAAAGATGGGTGCCCAGACTTCTTTCGTCAGTCCAAAAGCAGCACGAGTCATCTGTTGTCAGGCATTTTTGGAGCTCTGCCGTGGCAACAAGAGAGAAGTTCTGCTAACATTGTTAAAGGAGATGAAACTATGGTCCCCTACTATGATTCCTTGTCCAAAAGAGAATCAATGGAGTGGCGTATACCTAGCGAAGCACCGCCTCTAAAGGCCAAGATCACTCAGTCAACCAAGAAGATCATGGCCACGATCTTTTGGGACTGTGAAGGCATACTCTTCATTGACTTCAAGGAGAGGAACACCACAGTAAGTGGAGAGTACTGTGCTATTGCACAGAATAGTGCTTCCATCAAAGAGAAAAGGCGAGGAAAGCTGAGTGATGGTGTGCGCCTTCTTCATTAAAACGCGCCTGTGCACAAAGCTCTTGTTGCAAAGGAAGCTGTGAAGAAAATTGACTTCAAGGATATCGACCATTCACTCTATAGCCCAGATATAGCTCCCAGTGGCTATTTCCTCTTCTCAAAACTCAAGGAGGATCTTCGAGAAAGGAAATTTAAGTGTGACGAAGAAGTGATGGATGTTGTTTATGCCCATTTTGCAGACAAAGCTTCTGATTATTTTTAAGAGGGAGGGGATTGAAATGTTAATTCAAAGACGTGAGAAGTGTATTGAAATAAAGAATAACTATACTGGAAAGTGAAATATAGTTTTTGTCTTTATCATATCTAGAAAATGGTTAGGCCGGAAACTTATGGACCTACTCTCGTATAACACAGCACGCATCTATACCACAGTAACGTAAATTTCTTATAAATGTTTTCGCCTATTGACTGGAACCAAGTCTGATATATAATCATACCCCACAGTAGTATGTTGGCACAAGTAAAGGCTGCATTAATTTGATTAAATCTTGAAATGCTGTCGACTAACGTTACTTTTGGTAACGTTATAAATTGTGAACGATGCTTTTTGTTCCTTAGAGCCATCGATTGATTACCTCTGTTCACAACACGTCTGGAAATAACTATAGTAAATTATATTAAACAAAATAGAACAATAAAAGCTAAACGTTCGTACACTAATGCTCATCTAATGTATAATGAATATTAATATTAACTAATCATTAAAATTACTGACATAGAAAAACACTTAAAAGGGTAATGTTTACAGGTCTTCAATACTATGATTTTCATATCAATTTTAATTGCAAGGAATGATGTTTCTTGTGTTAATTCTCAGAACACCATTGAGAGGTACAAATAAATCTCATATTACCTCTGTAAGTGTAATCCTGTTGGAGTATGGCATGAGGGCAAGTGCTATCACTTTATGAGCAAGATAAAGGGCTACTGTGCATACAGCACGCACACCGTAAATGCAGTTGATATCACCCTCAGATGGCAAGTCAGCCAACAGCGCCTTCAGGTTGCGTTTCAAAGAGAAGGCCAGTAATAACCTTTCTGCACGTCCTGCACACAAAACCAAAGTGTATGGGTGATTTATCAGCATTAATTCAGATTAATTTGGTATATAACACACCCAAATACTCTTTGTGAAAAAATATAACAGATATATAAAAATATGGTTAACTTTTTGCGGGAGAAGAAGAGTAAAAACTGTTGAAGTCTACATGCTTCATTCATCGTAATTATATACTGTGATTGTAACGTTCAGTATTTTTTTGCTTCGTATATCCATTCGGATAGAAAATTAATAAAAACAGTTGAAACATACATGCTTTTATTCATCGTAAATTTTTCCTTTTTTTCTTTCATGTATCCACGCGGATTCGACAGACAGAAATATCAGATTGCTGAGTATTCCAAAGAAAAATGTACCAAAATGTAAATGTGTTTAGAAATAAAATAAAATAAATATCGGGCTCATAAACGTTAGATTCCGTAGACGTTAAAATAACTTCTATATTTCAAGTTTCCCGTTACTTATCCTATATATTCTATAATGAATTGCACAACATTTTGAAAATGTATCACTGTCACCTGAGACCTATGCCACAATAGTACGTTTAGTACATTACAAGTGCATTACTGTTGGTACAACTGTGACGTAAGCACATTAAGCAGCAATTTCGTCCTTCTCCTTTGGATTTGAGCTATAAAAGTGTGCACTTTTTTGGGATGGTGGGGGGCGTACTAACTTTTAACAGAGTCACATCATCTCCTAATATAATTTTCATTTTCTCATATTATTATAGATAAGCTTAACCCTTTCATTTCTATGGCTTACACATACGGAAATTTCACCATAGTTGTAATGGATTGTTATTAGTAGAATTGGGTTTTACAAATATTTCGTCTACACTTACAATTTAAAGCCAAGTACTTACAAGTATATAAATGCTTTTTTATTGTATTGTTCCACAGAAATATTTATATTAGTTATGCTCGTGTAATTTGTATACGTTTCTCACAAGTTTAGAAACAAATATTAATGCAAATTTAAGTGACTTATTAATAATTAGGGAATAAATTTACCTAAATAAGTGATCATCTAATAGAAAAATTGACACTAATGATAATAGGCGTGTGTATAAAGAAAAAATCATTTTTGAACAATGAACGCATTAGGTTAAGTGCAATTAGAGCAGAGCTTTTGTCTAACATTGGCCTTTCCTGTTTAAAATATATATTTCAGCCCAACGTCTTAGTTTATGCTGTTTTTTTTTTTTTAAGTTATAGCCACATACCATGAAAATACTTTTTTCTTTGTTTCGTTCTCTTTAAAAATAAATACTTTAGTCCCTTTTGGAAGTATTTTCACCATTTTGGCCTGTAATGAAAATATGATTGCCAAACAACAAAACTTGCTTATAAGTGTAAGTAATGAAATGGCCTAATAAATAAATTATCGAGCGAAGTCGGGTACATCGACTCCTGTACCACCTGTCAACTGAAATTAATGCTGAGACTTTGTCGCGTGCATGAACATTTGTATCGTTCATATCAAAGTGGAAGATTACGTTTGAATATTAAAAAATACGCAATAATTTATTTAAATGGTCATTATTTTTAAAAATGATATTAGATCAATATTGCAAGAATGATAATCCGTTCTGTACATTATATATATATAAAAACGAATTTATCACTAAGGAATATATATAAACTAATTCAAAGTGTGACGTCGTGAACAAACAGCTGTTCCTCGACCTTGCTCTATTATGGTGTCACTTGTAACTGGTTATTGATATTTTACAGGTGTTGTGTATTATTTTGTGGAACAGAAATTTACACATCCATACTAAGGACTTGTACTAACACACTTGTAATGTATTAAACCATACTTTTGTGGAATAAGGTTCTGAACATGTTATTTAAAGTGTTCTTAACCTTCTTCTCGTCATGAAAAAAGGGAATCTGAACATTACCCATGAAAATTATTTCATTTTTAACATGATGTGTATATACACATATAAAAATTATGGTGAAAACTTATTATGTGTATTTAAAAAAAATAAAATAATAATCTAAGAGAAAGATTGCTTGTAAAACATGTTTACATTGTGCTTCCTACACGTAGAAGAGCTTTACAACCCGAAATATTATTTTAAAGTTTTTTAATGGTAATTTTTAACTTATTACTAGAATGTTCTAGTTCCTTTTATACATACTACGACACAATGGTAGGGGTGATGTTTTGCGAAACTTGAAAGGCCGGAGATGGAGCAATATAATCTCAAAATATGACAATAAGACAATTATTTACCTGGTACATGGTCGCTGGTAGATGGCATAGTATCTCTTAAAGTTGCCACTACTGCACTTAAGGCCGTCACTATGAAAAATGCCCTGAAAGTAAAGATAATTAAAATGAAGAAAAATATTTAAATACTGGCTACTGTTGCTTTGACATCATATCATCTTTTATTCAGTTCACGTACTGCGGGAAATCTTCCATTTATATCTTTATTTAAAATAAAATACGCCTAAAGATAGATGCACAAGACTGCAATAGGCTATTAGCAGATATTTCATTGCTTTACTCACAAAGTCCACAGAGCTGCTTTGCTGAAACCTTTGGTTTCTTCATCCTTTACATAGCACATTTCAGGGTCCACTAGCACAGACATACTTATACCAGAAGAGACGTTGTAGCATGCTAATGCATCCTCGAAGGCTTGCTGAACATCTGCAGCGCTGCAGGAAGAAGGTATACAAACTGCCCAATTGATGGTCGTGAACCGAGGAATGAAATGTCCAGGCTGTAAATAAAAATTCCCTTCAATTGCTTTAGAATGTAGTGTTCTAACTTTATACTAGCTTTATAATTTCTAGGCAGTGTAGGACAGAATTAACAAAACTGGAGTTAGAATAAGCGGAACTATAGACTACATTTTAAAAAGCGCTTGTACTCCCCGTGCGGAAGTGCCCGCTTACTATGTTAATAAATAGCCAATTATATTTTCTACACAGATTTCCGCTGGCCTTCAGCCCTAAATGACAATTATACATTTCATATTTTTTCCCGTTACGCACATATAATCTTTAGTATTAAAATAAACAAGGCAAGGGAACGCTCCCCATTTTTATCATAAATAGTCCCCTTCGTAACAAATAGCTATGGAAATTAAAAAACAGAAGCACATATGAGTTATGGCGAAATAATTCTCATCACCATTCTTTCCTGGTGGGCTAGTAGAAACCAACTTTCGTAGACCCAAGATCGTGGGTTCGATCCCGGCCAGGGTCGATGCAGTTTTTCGGTGTTTAAGTCCAAAAACTGATTGCCTTCGGAAGGGAGGTAAAGCAGTGAAGCAGAGGCTTCTGAGCAAAATTTATCGTCCGTTTCACTCCCTGAATTGAATGGGACACTGATGACCTGAGATGTTAAAGGCGGTTCATAAATAAATCAACAAACCATTCTTTCCTTCATAGAACTTAATGCAATAGTTTGAATCAACTCATGTTCTTTGCGTTTCATCTGCAGCCTTTTGTACATAAAAAAAACCTTATCGTGCAAGAATAAACTATCATCAGTGTTTTGTTCTATATAGCAGCTTTGCACCACTTTTCATTCAACTTATATAACGTTTTTACATATTATGTGTTTTCTTTAGCTGGTACCTCCGGATATGTATATAGATAATCTGGTAATATAGCATAGAATAGTGGATAAAATGTTGCCAAAACTTAAGATCACCAAATAACGTATGTAGTGGAAGACAAACTAGATGGGTTCATAATTTCTTTGCATGGTAGATTAGATTGCAACGGAAGTGAAGAGGCAGAATAGATTGTGGAAGGGTATTCTACGTAGGCAACCACCATTTTTAAAACTTTTGACTTATTTACCTACAGTGGAATGGCAATACTCTTTTAAACACATGCATAAAGTGAGTTTCAGAAATGAGATTTACAATATTATGATAGAGGAAAATATTCATACTCAGAATGTTCGACAATGTCTTTAAAAAAAGCGAAACTGGATTCAAAAGATCTGATCTAGGACCTCGAAGATACTAAAAGATTGAAGTACATTTTTATAAGTATTTTCAAATAATTGTCACTTTTTTCTTGAGAAATTAACTTTATTAACTTTATGCTTTTACAGAATATCTGATTTTAATACATTCACAGTTATTATACTCATTTTTTAAAAAGTTTTATTCATTTTAATCATCCTAAAGTACTACGATATTTATTTAACTAAGCTCTCAATGCAAAACATATCTGTTAATAATATATTGAGAAATTTCTGATGGCGCGAAACATTTAATTTGTAAATACATTTTTATATCTTTCTTTTCATGAATGTACTTTAAAGTTTTTTTAGTCATCAATTTACAGACTAAACACAGCGAAAGTGTTAACAAGTACAATAACTTTCAAGAAATTTTTGTAGTATTAACAAGACTTCGGCTTTTCTTGAGGATGAAATTACGCAATAAGTTTTTGGCATTCGAAGCGAGCAATGAAACACTCCTTATGTCAACAGTATCTTGGCAGCATCTGTGATATTTTCAACGCAAATATAAGAAGTAGCTTGCCAAGTGCGAGAGAGATGGCGAAGGAAATTGTTGGAAGTCACATGCTTAATGTATGCTGGAGAATCAAACTCTCTATCCAAGGTCTTGCAAGATGAGTTGTACCTGGTTTATTTTTTACAGTTAGGTTCATACAAGGATGAAGACCTTTAGTCTTCACATAGTCGCGTAAAACTTCCTATGTAAATGATCCACTCGTGAACCTCTAGCGAAAGTGTCAGAATCATTTTGAAGTAGATCAATACATTTCTGGTTATGTAAAAAATAGATATTAGTGTCATTATTTTGAGAAAAATGCGCTAAGAAGCATTAATATATAAACAGAGGATGGGAGGTAACCTATGGCTTTTCCGGTTTTCTATGAACAAACGAATTTTAAGCGGATTATAAGAAAATGTTGATATTTAAATACTTTTTAAGAACATCGTTTAAGTAATTAATTGCATTTTGAAGATGTTTCTGTACGTTAACACTAATTTTCAAAAGTTACACATTCTTCTGATAAGCCTACAAAATTATCACCAATTGCAGCTTCACAACATAACACTGCAGACCCAAGAATCAAGCTATTTTAAACTGTTGTGTTAATGCAGTTTTAATAGTTATTTAAACTGTTTGTCTTTGATTGTGAAACAAGTGACATCACTTCGTAAGGTGACACAGATTAGCAATGTAGAGTAAATTGAATCATTTAGAAAACAGTGTCATATTCTAGGATGTTCATATTCTGCCAGCTGTCTTCGTAAGTAATTTTGAATAATCCATTAAATAACCGATATAAATTCTCCTGTTTACATTATGTTATATCTAATTTTCATTGTGAACAATCCCTTAGTGTTTATCAAACGCCGAAGAACCTGTTAACGTTCTTTTGTTCGTAGTCATGGCAACCGCAGAAGCTAATGAAATAAGAGTAAGTACTTGAATTCCTGCTTTGTAAGTATGTACAAAATAAAACATTGATTAACTTTGGAATGAATAGGGCTATGGAAAATTTACTTAAATAAATATCATTTAAATAACAAGATCTTATTCAATTGAGGGAAAGTCATGGGTTTTATTTTAATCTAACGCTGTAGCGTTTCTTTCAGATATATTTTCGAGAAATCGTTTCCCTTCCGGAATCTATAAAATATACCGTCGTTGTCGCAAATAGTAAAAGGTGATTGTAATAATGCAACCTTATAGATGGAACAGTACAATTCCTCAAGCATCCAGTGAAAAGAATGACTAATATTTTCTTTTCTCTCACCATTTTACGATTTTTTTTTACAAAATCTTTCTTCACTAATATTTTACTTTTTTGAATATATATTTTATACCGTTATTGAAATACTGAAAATTGCATTAAAGAATGCAAACTTTCGAATAATTAGAAAAAATGTTTAACTACACATTGTAGTATTAAATTCACTATATACAACTCAAAACCAGCGTGCCCGCTTGAGAATTAATCATTCTTTGCAGCTCATATGCTGATTTTGCTCCTCCCCGGGTAAAAGTGTCTACAAGAAACGTTGCCTATATATATATATATATATATATATATATATATCATATTTTAATCTTATCAGTAAGATCAGTATTTTATCAACGCGATAAAAGCCTTTAAATTAATACTATTAGTTTTTAAACCTTTGAATATGTTGGTAGAAGTTTATAATTAATAACACCAATAAAAATGGTTTTCCCAGTGACGTGTGAAATCACGGTTATGCATAAGAACTCTGCAGGACTTGGAACGCTGGCTGAATAACTGAACTTATTTTAAAAACTACAAATTATGATATGACCATTTTATTCTGTAATAATCATTTGTCGTATATGACAAAGTAGAGTGAAATTCATTATTTTTCGAGAAAAATATTTCCTAATAATGTTTTCTAGCAGTTCTTCTATAAATATTTTAACAGGTAGTTTAAATTTAACCCAAAAATACAGTCATAATTAATATTATATACATATATATGTGATAATTTTATATATAAACTGGCAACAAAACTCAAAACATCTTTGTTATTCTTATGATGTGAACAAAAAATTATTCGCATTATTATTAACTACCAATCCGCTACCTTGAAGATGTTCTAATTGTTAATTAAGTGATTTAACTGTTTAAAAAAAAAAGCAACCTATAAATAACACTACCTAATTCTCTGCGAGTGATATATGACTATAAAGTATTTGCTATTTGCAGTGACCAGATTTGAAAATGTATAAAATGTAACTAACTGACGAGAAAGGAAGGAATTGCCTAGTATATTGTTAATCCTGATACTTTATCCTTTTCTATTTGTTGAATAGAGTACAAATATAATTCTATATGTATGTACAACGCTTATGTGTTAGAACAATTTTCTGTTCTGCCTCATTTGCTGTTTGAAGTGGGGGAAATGGTAATCTTTCTTTGCAAAATGAGATGTAATTAAGCGCTTCATTTAACACGGTCTATTTGGAAATTGCTAATAAACACTGCGAATAAGTTAAAATGTCAACAATATATTTTAGTACACACAGCGCCACTCTCTATTACGAAAAGATGTTTTTGTGTAGCGTTATTTCCCGCTCAATGTGGTAATTAAAAACAAATAATCCGTATGACTAAATAAAACGTGAAGTCGTCTTTGTAGTTTACTTCCTCACATTTCTCTTCTTAATTTTGATATTATTTTTTATTAATTGTTAACTGTTAATATATATTTTTTTAAATATGCTGGATACTTAAAAGCGTATGCATACGTTTAGATCTACAACGTGCATTTGTTCGATCACATGACACCCTCCCTCGGTATGCTCTCTTGGTTCCACTTGAAAGAACGAAGAAATATTCATCGTCTCACACTACTTTTCAAAATTAAGCATATATGTTCTCCATCCTCTCGTTTTCAAAATCCATCTTTCTCATATAACTCTTAAACTCGGAATATAAAATTATTACATTGTACCGAGCATCACTTTACTCACTATTCACAGTAACCACGCTCGTCTATGGAATGCATTGTTATGGGATGTGGGAGACTGTCACACTTTAGTAGCGTTTCATAAGAAATTGTTTAATGTTATGAGAAACAATCGATTACCCCAGATTTACATTCATATTGCAATACAGGTATTTGTTTTTATTCTGCTGCATGAGTAGAATTATTCATTCTATTATTGTTATTACTACTGAGGTCGTTAAGATACGGAATCGTAAGCGGTAAGTTTGGGGTTCTATTCCCGACAGGATCGTCCTCTTTGAATGAGGTTTTTTCCAGGTCTTTCTTAATCCTCATAAATAGCAAATGCCGAGAGGTACCCTTAACTAAGTCTGGAACGCTTCCTTCATTAAAAAGAAATCTTTTTCCAATTTATACTTTCATCTCATGTATCATCTGTGTCCATGCCCGTGATACCTTAGTTGTAAAAACAGCATTAAACAGTATTAAAAATCTACTTCACAGTACTGTTTGCGTTTTTCATTTTTATGTTTTACTAGTATATTTATTTCCACTTTCATGATTTACTCAGGTTTATAAGTGTATGAATTATCATTATTAGTACTTATTGTATTACTATTATGTTTTTATTTTTTTTCTTCTTAGGTTAAATTTTTTTTTTTAAAAATGTTCAATCCTCAAACACCCATCTACATAAGGAGAATCGTTTGAGAAAAATTATACATTACAGTATCGTACAATTCACTCACATCTTTGAATGTGCTCCGAATGAATCCATGGGATAAGGCCATTTCGAGAGCCTCATATAAATGCTCCACCTCATTGCTTGCAGTAGAGGTAGCCTCTAGATCCAGGGCAGCCAAACAATACTGACCCTTTACTTCTCCTTCTGACACTTGCAAGCACTGGTCGAAGTCTCCATATTGGTTCACATTCCCTCTCAGTATACCGGATGGAAGCTTGGCTGAGGAATCGAACACTGGAAAACAATACAAGTGACATCAATTACACAAGTCAGCTCACACAGTCCAAAATCGTTAATTCTTTGCATACCCGAGCTGAGAAGAAGAGAGATTAATAGATAGAACAAACACAACCCTCTACACCTGTCATAAGTACTATGATACTAAAGAACTCACTTTGTTTCACTATATTTGTTTATATTCTTCACTAAATAGTATATTAGTGGGCAGGTAAGACACGAGCAAAATCACAGAGGTAAGGAGTAGGCTAGCCCTCGCTACTATTTGCAACTATGGAGGAGGAGAGAATTGGTGGAAAGCTGTACTACACGTACAGTGTAGAAAGCAGTTGGAAGCTTTTATAAAGATATAACTTAAAAGTTTCAAAAATACTGCTTACCTTTCATAGCTTAACTGTTAAGCTAAGCTATGCTAATTTGACTGGATTTAACAATACTTGTTTTGTTGAGTACGCCAGTTATATTATGTAAAATCCACACTACCAAACTCTATTTCTTACCACCTTCCATCTCCAAACTTGTTACTGCGCAACCAAGTGTTTTGCTCATGTCTTACCTGCCCATTACCACTTGTTTATCGCGTATCTATAGATTTATAGGACAAGACATGTTAACGCTGAAGGTTTTATATTTGTGGTATCCTACTTAGAAGTGGAGATATTTAAGAAATGATCAAAATATTTTCGATTGATTGTATAACAGTTCTAAGATTTGACAAGAACGCAGTCTTGAAAAACGACTTTTAAATACATTATATTTTTTCCGTTAGAAAAGTGGGGGGAACTTCTAAAATACTTCGACTAAATATGAATAAAAGTTAAATATTTTAAATTCATATTTTTCAGACATGCTTTTTGAAGACTTAACGGAACATAAGTTTATTACATTTTCCCCAAGAAATTGGTATATTAACATTTTCTTTAGTTCCAGATTTATATATTGTTTTGAAATGATAAATGGGGTTTTGGTAGTTGGTAGATAATTTAGGTACATAGATGTAATGCTAATAAAAATCATCTCAATTAATAATATTGTAATTACTTGAGATTTATAGGAGCTCACAATTGCATAATTTTCATGTTTTACAAATCCCTACTGCAAAATTCACTTTCATTTATGAATTATGCTCTAGCTTCTTCACTTTCAAGGAGCATGGATATAAGGATTTTTCTACTCAAAGTTTTTTGAGTGTACTACTGCAATGCTCAAACTGAACTCCTATTTTTATTTCAGTAATATTTTTCAAAAAATAAAGAATGACAAAAGTATAATTGTCAGATTAAAATAAAAAAAATCTTCCTTTTTCAATTTCATTTTCTTTATTTGATTTTTCTCACAGAAAATCACACGAATAAAGAAATAATTACCAAAACTGCTTAACTGAGAGAAATTAATGCTTTGTGTTTCACAAGCACGAGTAAATTTGGTTGTCATGAAATGATTTTTCTTTGTGTCATCATTATCAGATAATTCTATTTGGCAAGTAGAGTTAACCTTTCAGAACTCAATACAAGGAATGCAAGATATAGCAGACCTAGAGAGCTAATTTGAGGATTTACTGACATGTAGCAAAAGTGATTTATCAAAAACTGAAGTCAATAAATAGACAAAGGCTAGTGCTAGCAGAAATAAATTAAATTAGTTCGTGTACAAATTTAGAATAGAGATGCATTAAAATATAATAATGTTGATTATGGCGAAAAATAGGCAAAGAAAACGACGCAGAACGACAATAAAACAATAATTATTAGTATTATCACTACCCTCATTTTCAATATCGTTCCGAAGCTCAAACTCTGCAAAAATGTGCAAAAGAAACACTTTTAAAGGGAATACATGTTAATATATATGAAAAGTAATATTTTGAGCGGTTAGTTATATTCTAAAATAAATTTAAACACATGCACGAAGGAATTGTATTGGTAATCAGTTTGTGTGTGTGTGTGTTGCGCATCCCTTGTCACCATAAATAATAAATACACTGTACTCAAGCTTATTTTCCCAGCATATTGTCTAATGAGAATTCACTTCCTGCAAATGCAAGTAGGTCTGTTTTAAGAACAAAGGATATCAAGTTATTCAATGAATTCTCAGCATAGTGTTGCTGTTGCGAATTTAGTCATGTTACAATTATTCTGGCGCTTTTGGAAACATATCTACCACATCTTTGCGGAAAAAAATATTTTTGGTCTATTTTCATACTTTTATTTAGCCATTCTTGTCATGTTTAATTTTAATTTTAGGGCAGGTTTAAATATTTTTAAAACTATTTTTAGCAAACAAATATTTGAAATTGTGGATTGAGAATTAGAAAAAATTACATTTGAATCTTAAATTGATTATACAGTTGAAGATAAATATGAAAATACTACTGATTTGTCAGAATATGTTAAAACAAATTTCCACTAGTGGTATATAAGCTTTCTAAAATTTTCTTAATGAAATTACAACATTTTTCTTCACAATAAAGGAATCCATTTAAAATATAATTGTTTACTTTTAACACAGCTTTAAAGCTAATTAAACAGCCTCTAGATGATTTGGCTTTAAGTTTGGTATTCGAAGAGCTCTCGAAAAAATTTGAAATCAGTGGAGAAATATACTTTTCATCAAATAGATTAATGTATTTTTTACTGTTGAATTTAAGCTAACTATTGCCTGTATAAGATGTTACAGACAACTGTCTTTATTCAGAATTAGCAGTCTTTTGATTTTAACATTACCACGCTCAAATGATCCTAAGTATGGCTTCCTTCGGAAGGGAAGTAAAGCCGTGGGTCCCATGTCGTACATTTACGGCACGAAAAAGAACCTCAAGCCTGAAAGAGAGGCCTCTGAGCAAAATTTGTCGGCCGTTTCACGCCCTGAGTTGAATGGGACGCTGATGATCTGAACTGTTAAAGAGCGTCCTTAAATAAATCAATCAAAAAAAAAAAAAAAAAAAAAAAAACACTCAAATGCGAAAGGAAAGAACTATTATTAAAAATGAACTCGGAAAGAGGATGAAAAAGAACACTTTTATGAGCTATTTTAAGTACAGTTTGGGCTAGCGCATGTGCAAAATTGCTGTTTCCAGTATGGCATGCATTATGCTACAGGAGTATAGTCGACTCAGGTCATGTAGGGTCACCAAATGTCGTGATCAGTCAGTGACACAGAGAATGCAAAGAAGAAAAGCAAAAAGACGAAACGGAACTTTCAGGGTTTATTCTATTAATATATTAACACAAAGAAGGGTGTGTCATTTTAAATTATTTGTGTGTTACTTTAAATTATTTGTTTTGTGAATAATTTATTGACCAAAGGAACTCTAAACTTTGGAATGAATACTCTTGAAACGCTAGCTATATTTGTTTTCTGAATAATTTATTGACCGAAGGAACTCTAAACTTTGGAATGAATACTCTTGAAACGCTAGCTATATTAGCATTATTTCGATGCTTGCACCATAGTCCGTCTCTAATACTGTCAATTTTTCAACAAAAATGAAAGAGAACAACACTGAAACGGGTGAAAGATGCACAAAGACTAAGCTAGTTAAGTCTTGGCAAGTCCAAACTAGACTAGACGATTCAGCTGTATCAAAGAATCTTGTGTTACTGTGGTGAGAAAATCAGGTGACATGATTGGAGCAAGAATGCCATTTTTCACTGAAATAGGGCAGTACTGATGCTGCAGTCATGTGATGCTAATACTACGTTAAAATCATCTGCAGCAATATGATCAAATTAGAAAGAGTCTGTATAATTTTTTGTCTTTTATCACATTTTATTCATACTATTTCTTCCTGTATATGTAAATATTATTCAACTTTTATAATTATCTCATCAATCCTTTTTGTAACGAGTTTCTGAGCAACCAAATAACTAACAATTTGCTGTAATAAATTCCTTTCTCATAAGCTGGAAGTTAATTTAAGCCTTTATATACGTAGACATGTGTTTGGCGAGGCACCAAGCGCTTGCAGACCGCAAGTGAGAGGTCAGGTGCACGGTACACAATAAATCACTATTAGGGTGATCTTTGATTTGCATCCGTCTCTTACGGAAGCAATTTCTAACATTAAAACGCGGAAGAAAAATTGTTCGTCTTTAAAGCCTATGTCTGAGTTTTTGGAATACGATTCTTGACTTTTACCTCGAAAGCTAAAAATGAAAGTTAGGCACAAATGTAAATAGTTTCGAAAACTGAATATGTTAGTCTAATCTAATGATAAAAATAACGTTTAACAAATAAGCTAATTGTTCATCATGTACGAATGCGGTAACAGGAACTGGTTCAGCAGATTCAAGGGAACTTTATTGTTCCTTGATTCTTTTTCTTGCTTAATCCACGATGAAAAAAGTGCTAAGGCAAGATTTAAGTTCTGTTTAAGTGTCCATTCAGGGAGGAACAGGAAAGGCAAATCTGAGTTAGCCAGAAGAATAGAGATTCTCAATTCTCGTGTATTTATTAAAAACGGCAATACAGTCGTTGGTTAATAAAATAGTTATAGAATGCTTTGAATTAGTCTTCAAATGCATTTTGTAAACGCCAGGTATTAATGGACATTTTCTTGACCGTTATTTATTAATCTTAAACATTGATGTTAAAAATACGTATATTTAACTAAGTTTTAAAGATGAAAGCATAATAAACATTTATATATATCCTGATGCCTATTTATAAAAACTAGTTTACCTGAATCTGTTGTCAGAATCAAAAATAAAATTGACGCAATCACAGTATTGTCTCAGGCTAGAAACATTCATCGAGCAAGAAGATAAAGCTATTTTTATCATCAGAAATTGATCAAGCAGTTAATTAAAGGTCCAAAAAGCATTAATTAGTCATTTTTGTCTTCGGATAGAGGTAGGCTTAGGAGAGCAGTTGTTTTGATTACTGGAGACGGCTATTTCAGGAAACACGAACAATGATTTCAACTTGTCAAGTGTATAATTAGGAAGAAGAAAGTGTTGAACAGATTATTTGGATTTTCAATTTCTGGAATGTTTTTTTAATTAACGTAAGACCAAATGAAAGTTTTGAACTCATGAAAAGGACAAATCTGGCCAAGAAGACACATTTGCTGAAGTTAAGTAGAACTCCTAAATGTTCCTATTTTGCTTAGCCTAATATAAATTAAACGAAAGTAACTATATCTAATATAACATAATCTATACATTCATTAAATTTGATTATTTATTTAAAATTAGTTTTACAGGCGTAGGTGTCAAGTCATTTGATGCACTATGAGTTGAAACAAATTGCACATGTCGACATTTTATAAACTTAAGAGTAGATATTAAAAACTACCACCTTTTATAATAATTATTATAATAAAATGGGTGAATGAGATATGACCCACTATATTTATGGCCCACTTCTCTTGCAATGCAGAATACCTGAAAACTCTTTACCTTGACATAGAAATAATTAATATTGCCTTGAACAGTTTTTGTGGATTTGAAAAGCATGTAAGTGCTCCATCGTGCATGAATTTTATTAAATTCTACCATCCTCACTTCTTGTATGATTACATAACAAAATAGTTAATTAAAATATTGTCAAACAATATTAATATGAAATTAGTTTAACAAACGGAGAAATGTTTTTACTTTCCCAGGGATAATTCTATTATTTACAAGACTGCATGGAAGATAGATAATGACAAATTTGAAAGATTTCATTGTTTCTCATTTTAGAATCCGGTATCTCGAATTTTGTAGAATTTGCTGTGATAGCAAATATTTTGCAAATTCAATATACTTCTTACTTATGTTTATAATAATGCTAGTTTCTTTTATTAGTAATGCATAAATCAATATAACATATAAAAGAAAAATAATGTAACACTATTAACAATGTAACTAAATTAACAATAATTATAAAAGCAGAAAAGGATAAAACACTAAGAGAAAGTCACACTTGTAATCGCTATATTTGGAACTACTGGAGTTCTTCTATGTCTTCTTGCTATAGAAGATTAATCACAGAAGATTTTGCTTCTGTGATTTCTAAATCATTTATCAATGTTGTCTCCATGGAGATGTTATCTGATGGAGAGATTGCTTACTTGCAATTGTTTTAAAACTGAATTTTCAGTTATTATCTAAAAACCCAACCCTTCGTTAAACTCATGGTGATATGTATAATTATCTATTTAACACGTTCCCTTAATTACAGAGGAGTAAGCTATAGTACACGGGAAACAAATGACGTACGACATACTCATTTATTTCTCATAGCCACTCTTAAGCAGTTAATTGATTTTTAGCAAATTGAACTGGAAATATTTTCTGCACTTTATAGTTGAGTGAATTATTTGGACAATGACAGAGGATTTTGAAAACTTAACATACTATTCTTGTTTAATCTCACTTGTTGCAGGTACTGTGTGTATCTTTAGATAATAAAGATTTATTTTGTTTATTTTTAATTTTAAAATTTACCTTCATTTGCTATGTAAGATTGCGTAGTTTCGTCTAGTGACTGAAAATATATTTTACTTTAGCAAATAAACCTTTTTGCTATTTTTTGTAATTTTTAATTGGTTTCTTTCTTATATTTTTACTTACTTTTTCAATACTTTCTTAAATTATTTTACAGTGTCCAAGAATATATACAATTTGATGCATTTCATTTAAATACGGTGTATCAGGAAAATTTAGTGTAAAAGAAGAAATCATATCTCAGAATCAAGTGAATTGTAGTTTGCAATTTCAGAAACAAACTCTAAAAGTTTTGTTGGATGTATTGGTGGTAAGCAACGCATATAATGCGTGGTGTAATCTGGTTATATGATTAATAACAATATAGCCGCGCTATATTGTTATTAATTTCGTTCATTTTCGGTGTTTGAAGCTGAACTAGAGGAGTCAACATGTAATAAGGATATAATGCCATTAATGCACTGGACATAAACCGTTTTCTTAATAACATATGAAATAAAATCATTATCTAATGTCCGATTTTAGGAATGGTGGTGTCAAAAATGCTCGACTTTTGTTATCTACCCATGTTTTATATCTCTGCTATGTTCCCAATGATAAATGCAGGCAATCTCCTGACAGAATGACTTTCAGTTCTTCACGGACGTTTGTTTTGTTCAATCTATGTATTAATTTACCCTATAAATGAAAATCACAGAGTTGGGGGATCTAGGAAGACAGAAATTGTTACAAAATTTCGCCCAGTTTGGACAGTTTAATTTCTTCTTTGGAAATGCTGATAGATGGGATGTGAAATATTCTGTTGAGTGAAGACGTTACTACGCTTCTTTTTGATTAAATGTCTTATAAGGAGAGAGTAAAACCACGTCTTAAGTACTTTACTTAAATACATTTGGTTCTATGATTGTTTCGCTATCATAGCAAACGCTGATTGGTCATGTAGGAGCATGCCTTGAATATTAGGCTTTTCAGAACACCAATATGGTTATTTTGCTTTGAATAAACCAAAATTAGTTCCTGAAGAAACTACTGGAGAGTTATCCACCAGATAATCACCTTGTTCAAGTCACACCAGCGCCTAGGCCCAATATCAGAGTAGTTTACGAGTAGTTCTTGTATTACATTAATTGTTCACGTCTTAGCTTTAATTTTTTTTTACAGATTTTACAGTCAAAGTCATAAAACATTTCTTCTTAGTCTGAACATCTTTAATTTGCTGAAATGTATGCTCTAACACTGGAATTTTTGTAATTTTTGTTCTAATCGTCTTTAAATTTTAAAACTGGCTCTATTTATACGGATGAAAAATATACTTGCTTCATAATATTAACATTTATACGGAATAATAACACACTTCACGATTACATAAATCGCCGAGGTCGTTAAGTTTCGTGAGTGGAAGGTCTGGGGTTGAATCCCCACCAGGACTGTCCTCTCTGACTGAAACTTTTCCCAGATTTGCCTCAGTTCTCGTAAATGGCAAATTCCGGGCAGGTGCTCTAAAATTTGGTCCTGGAACGCTACCTTCCTTTAAAAAAAAAAACATTTCTCAATGGATCATTTCATCTTATGTATCATCAGCGTCACCGCGTGTGATACCTCAGTAGTTAAAACGGGCGTTAAACACTATTAAAAAAAATGATTACATAAGT
The DNA here is from genome assembly GCA_030762175.1 of Metallyticus violacea. Lineage (NCBI taxonomy): Eukaryota > Metazoa > Arthropoda > Insecta > Mantodea > Metallyticidae > Metallyticus > Metallyticus violacea. The sequence continues at coordinate 65,470,620 of CM060835.1, forward strand.
CGATTCTGGTGGTCTAGTTAGTAACCATACTTGTCTCGTAGACCCAAGTTTGCGGGTTTAATCCCGAACAGGGTTGATGAATTTTTTTCAGGCGTAAAAATCCAAAGTAAGGCTTCCTTCGGAAGGGAAGTACGGAAATGATTTACGGCACGTAAAAGAACCTCAAGCCTGAAAGAAGAGGCCTCTGAGCAAATTTATTCGCCGTTCAACGTCCTGAATTGTATGGGAAGCTGATGACCTGAGATGTTAAAAGCGTCCGTAAATAAACCAAATCAACGATTACACAAAATAAACAATTATTAAATTTTTTATTGTAAATAAAAATAATAATAATAATAATAATAATAATAATAATAATTTCAAGTTATTTTGAATTGTTCTTATGTGGTAAAATGCTGCTGACAAAATAAATACAGAAAAAATAAGAAATGGTGGTGGTATTTTGCAGCAGAATTTGCCCTTGGATAATGGTTTATTTTACATAATGCCACTCACATCTCTTTAAAATATTCTTCTTTCCTTCCCCCGCTCTATTAGGGTAATCGGTATCACGTAGTAATACTGCTGTAAAGCGCGATAAAGGCTTTATCCGGTTTTCATGCATCTATTATTTATGGTAATTATAAATAGCTACGATTGCCAGCTCTTAATCATTTTTTTTTTGTATTCCGGTAAAATTCAGAAACGTCATACTTTCTCAGTTGAACAAAATAGGAATTTGACAGAATAAATAAAGTAATAATAAAAATGCTCGACTGTCATTCAGTAACTACCAATAACAATTAAAAGCAAAAGCCAAAAGTTAAAAAAAATAATAACAATGATAATTAATTGACCTTTATTTCAATGACAATACTGAAATATATGTTCATTTTAAATAGAAAAAGCACATTTTAATTAACATTTTAATTGACGAATCTGCAAATTCTAGTTGTTCATCAAACATACTATAGCGGTGATATCATCAGGTGAATAGGTAAACCCAACTCGGAGCCAGCTTTAAGAGCAACATCAAAGGGGCCTACGCAGGTTGCCTTTACTGTGTAAATTGTGATATAAATAAATATCAAAGTAAAGTTTGCAAACTTTCATGTCGGTCATTCTCTAATAATGTTTCAGTTTACCTGATGCAATTCATGATTTCGCTGATTATCGTAGATGTACAATTTATGTTTGTTTATTTTTCATTGTGATTGGACAATAGTTGTTAATGCTATAATACAATTAAATCAAATGCTCTATTTGCTCCACGGTACGATTAGTAATACCACAAATTCTGGATTGCGGTTAATAGATAAAGAAAGCTTTTAAGAACTGCTCTGCTATTAAATACATTTCATTCTTGTAATTTTACCTTCGTTTTGCAATTGTATTTCATACATTTTTGCAGTTGGACGCTCTCTCGCCTTCAGTTGGACGAAACATAACGTGTGCCAAGGATGGAGATGAAAACCAGACGGGAGTCTGGGAATGAAATTACACGATCCTTCATAACCTCACATTATACCTAACGGTCATCATCAGTTAAGGGTGAGCTTGTACTGCGCATGTTCATGTTGAGGTTGACCTACTTTAGTCACGGTATTTAATTAAGGAATCCGTGCCGCTCTTGCTGTAATTAATGACCGCTTTAATTACAAGTCAGGCCATTGTGTTCCAAGGAGCAAGCTCGCAACTTCCGCTAGACTTGCAATCGATGGTTTAGATATTGGATTGGAATTACCTCACCTGAGTGGTTTGCTGGTTTAACAATGATCTTAGTCTGCAACGGCTAGTCAATACTATATCATATATGGATGTTCATTTTACGTACTGGGGCAGAGCGCTTCGTAATCCCTTTTTTAGGGTCTTTGGATATTGTAATGTATTTTTAAAATATACACTTCCAAAATTTTTCCGTTTTCGTGAGAATGATAATCATCCAATGGGGCACACGACATGCCAATATGCAAGACAATTTTATTTTCATCGTTAAAATTCTTTAAATTTAGCGTTGGACGTGCTTCGCAATTATATTGGGGTGCATTAAAAAGAAATCTGGAGAGTTTATTATGAAAACATTCCGTTTTAAATAAATGAGTAAGATATTCATTTAGTAAAATGTAATGTACGCTTTCAAGTGAATCACTTTCAGCATTTTCACGAAACATTAATTTTTTATATATTTAATAGCCGAAAAATATCATTTTCTTGGTTTATATAAAACTAATAAAACCATTACTTTAAAACTAGAGAGGGATGTATGGAGACTATAAAAACATTGAATTTGTTTCTGTTTCAATATATAAATGCAGGATAAACTGTGTCGAAAAGCAACGCAATTGTATTTATTTTTTAACATATAACTCTACATCCGCTTAAAGTGCGGTCCTACAATCAATGCCGACTTTGAGTACGTTGGAAAACAGATACCTCTTGACCTCTAGGCTCAACATTCTTAAACTAAGGACTGCGACTCTTAAGGGGAGGCAATGTTAATATTTTTTAAATACCCAGTGTTTTTTCAGAAATATTACAGTATATTTATTAATTATAATAGATCACAGTAAACATTTAATCTTTATAACATATATAAAATAATAATTATTAATATAAAATATATTTTAAATGATAAAAGTACGGGACAAACATTAATAACCTTGTATCATCCCATCAAGTTTCGAGCGTCTAAGTCACCTTTTTCACCTATTTTCTCTCTTACATTTATTTAACTTATATTCTCATTACTTTATGTCTATCTACGAGTATCTTTAGGTATCCACACCCACTTGCCTGAACATGGTTACTTTTAATTCATAATTCTTTAATTTATAAAATTTTGTACTTATGTTTATTTTTGTTTATCCCGGCTATCACGATTTATTCTTAGAAATTATTCTTAATTTATCTTATTCAAGTAACTTTTAGTCTAAGTTTGTCAAACTTCTTCGGGCCATACTTGCTAGATCTTATTTTCTCCCTGATATTGATGTTTTTCTCTCTTCACTTTTTGTGCTATTCTTTCCTGCCCTCTGATTTTCTTATTGCTTTACTTTATACGTTAATTAATGAACTGATATTTTATTCTTGCTGAACCTCTAATTCTTGTGATTATGTTCGTCTAATTTGGTTTATAATCAGTATATTTTTGTTCTTTTTTAGTGTGTTTAAACCGACATTTTATTAAATGATTATTAGTTTTATAATATCCAGATTTGCGTCTTCTTGAGCTTTCTTATCCCGTCATTTGTTTTCTCTGCTTATTTGAAAATTAATACTTGTCAGTTTCAAATAATCGATGGAGAGATTGCGTTTTTCGATCCAGAAAGCTGCGCGATAGTCGACCGGCGGGGTGCAGGCAAGTTGATCACAGGCCCCCTTGCAATACTGCTCTCTATCAATGAAGTCACAAGACGGAGGCAGAGGAAACAGAGGTCGCATACGGCAGGCTAAGGCTCATACGGGGCTGTAGCGCCAATGAGTAGAAGAGTAAGTTTCAGATAAAATAAATCTTTAGGCTCTTATTTAATTTCTTCCTTTTATTTTAGAATTTTTATTGGCTTCTCTATCTTCAAGTATTCTGGCTTTAATCTCTATTGCAGCAATCATTTGACCCTTTTATTTTTAGGGCAATTTTTCTACATCTAGGCTGCCTTTACTTCATGTTGACTTTCTTGTTCCTTTAATCGATTTTTGGGGTGTTTTTGCCTGTATGTTTAGCCAATCCCTTGCTAGTTTTTGGCTTTTCAGATACTTTTGGAATTGCGGTAACAAATTCTGACCCAAAACACTGACTTTAAAGTTTATTATAATACATTTAGCTTAATTGTATAGTTATATTTATTACAATATCATGATGATCATTGGGATATATTTCATTTTTTTGCGGACACCTTTAGTTACAGTATATCTTTAAATGAAGCTAATGCTCATATGGGTGGGCATATTTAAGCATTTTTTCTAGTCAGCACTAATTTAAGGCACAAAAGCCAGTTTATGGTATGTTCAATAAAAATAATAGCATTAATCATTTGTCGGAATGTGCTAATTCATTATCATTTGTACTAACACTATTTTGTACACAAACATATTAATCATTATTTTATGTATTTTATACTAATGGCTTACGGCTTACAATTTTCTGACTTTAGTTTGATTTTTATTTTTAATAAAATTAGTAAATTTTTAGAAATTTGCTTTAAATGAAGAACCGAGTAATTTTTCATAAAAACAGTACTATTTCTTGGGATTAGCACAGATTAGTTTCAGATTCCGACAGCCACTTTGTAAGAGAAGATTCTCTTTTTTGGATCAAAACAAACACACAGCAAAGCTACGGATCTAACAGAGCTATTAACCCAACAATTTTTCAGATCTCAATATTACGATATGAATACTTGCTTCTATCAAGTTTTTTACTGCATCAATGTATCTCTTATTATTATTTTCGATGGATACACATAATGAAAACAGGTACTTATAGTTACACATATCTTTTATTGTTATTACTAAATAACTACTAACTACTAATAATTGATAAAGGCACTAACTTTATCTTAGGTTCACGTTAATTTCCATGATTTTCTAGTTAATTCAAATGTTGTTCAGCATTTTGGATAATCAATCTGAACTGGTGATGCAATGCTGTTTAATTAAATATTACGATTATTGTTGCTATCGACTCTTCGTATGGATCTAAAATGTCTCAATTTGGTAACCGCATTCATATGCTTTATATCCTTTTACTCATTCTCTGAAAGGGCCCAAAACATATTGTAACGGTATTTTTCTAATACGATTTTCACTATTTCCCAATCTTTCTCCAGTATTTTCATTATTAATATGTTGAATCCTGAATTATAAGACATTTTATACGGAAGTCAAATTTCAACGCCAATAACGATGACTTTTTATGTTTCTGAAACATTTTAACTTTCATTATTTTGTTATTCCAAAGAAATAAATTCCATTTTTTTTCATATTTTATTTCTTGTATGTTAATATTTTTGTCATTTGAAGAAGTACATGTAAATACTTAAAACTGCTATATCTTTAATTATTCTTATATATTTTGATTCTCTAACAATTAATATTTTTGACTATCTATTTAAAAACTACATTCCGTGTACTCTCCTGTTGTCTAAAAATTGCTTCCATCCTTCATATTAGCATAAATGTTATAATTTTTCACAGAAATTCCCCCTTTGTGCATCCATTTTTACAATAATTGTTTTTAAAATGTTTAAATAGATGGGTATTTGTTGGCTAAGTTGTCTCGGAGGTAATGTTCCTTAGAGAATATGTCCAATATGTGAAGATGAAGATTTCAAAGTTTCCTCCACTCTAGCCAATGATGACAAACGCAATAAGTACTTAAAAGGAAAAATAAACGGCTTTCTCCAAAGTAAAGAAAAAATGTGCCTGAATGAAACCAAATGCCTAAGAAAAATTAAATAAAATTCATTCTAACTTTTAACCCTGCATGAAAACCAAATAAATGAAAATTTGTTAGCGATGTTTTATAGCAACTGTAAACTTGCATTTGATACACAAAGCAGAAAATGGCCCGTTAACCACTCAAATGACTTTATCTTAAGCGGCAGCAGTCCTAAACGGTAGAGAAGAAAACCGACTGGTTACGATGCCAGTAATAGAGATTACTTTAGGCGAATAATTTCTTTGACGAGCGTGTAGATCTGTTAGCTCAGTTATTTTGACTTTCATGCTAATAATGTGAAAGTTGTGGGTCGTTTTCTCCCTCACATATGATGTTTTTAATAGAATAAAATTTACTTTGTCATAGGTTAGGTTAGTTTAATTTAAGTTTAACAAAAAAGTTTAAGTGTAACAAACAACAAAAACAACAACAACAACAACAATAATAATAATAATAATAGAACTTACTAACACTTTTTGTCACCTGTCATATGGGCGAAATTCGGCTTTTTCCGGTTACTTTCGGAATTTCGGCCGCAGGACACGGGCGGTTTGTAACGTCAAGTCTCAGCTGCGATATGCTAGGTACTTTGCGCATGCGCAATTAATTTCGTAGCACTACTAAACTGTTATCATTGGCGTGCATACTCTCGCAGAACGAACTACCGAAGTAGCAAAGCCGATAATTTTCAACTTCCCGCTTCTGTGAATTAACCGACTACTTGGACAAGACGTGAGCATTCTGAATGAAATCTAATTCATACACTTATGTTATATTGACGAATCCTCTCGGATATCCGATTTCTAAAAAGCGTCATAACTTTGAAAGTTTACCAAAGGGACCATAAGTTTCCTATCTTAAAATGTTTATCTAGGACCCTTCACAAGCCTTGCAAATTGTGTGGTTGAATTCTGGGAACCGCGCGCGCGCGTGTGTCGTTTTATATGTTCAACGATAACTCACTTTAATTCAATTATAAAATTTATCTGGCGATTTTCTCACATTCACTGTTATAGTTAATGATTATAACTTCTTGTTAATACCTATAGGCAACCTGAAATGGGAAATTATGAATGATTATGAATGAAACTTGAGGGACACTGGGGCACTGCTCTGGAACACAGTCCTTGAGAGACTTAAAGAGATTCCCCCCTGCAGCAGACGCCACTCTCGACATAGGGGTATGTTTTTGCAATTGACTGAGAGTTGCTCTTAGGGTCAACCTGTAGCTCTTGACCTCATTAGACATATACGCGTTTTTTCTTGCTTTATAACATGGTTGATCTAAAATGTTTCCTTCTTTTAAATATGTAATTAAAGACTTCCGTGTGAATTTAGACCGATGCGCAGGGTCAATAAGATGCATTTCCTTTGCGGAAATCATACATCCTTTCTTACTGTCTTTCTTTGTAATTATAGTATGCTTAGTTTAGGGTGAACCAAATTAACCTATTTTATAGAATGACAGAATTAAATAAGAATTGCTTTTAGACTCATGATCAGATACCGGAACTGGTCGGGAAATTAAATATGGATTTAGAATACTTTGCCGAAGCCCTACTGACAGAGCTGATTCTGTAAAGTTCGAAGGTTATCTTCCCAAGAGGCAACGGAAGTAAACGAGTTAGATGAGAAATTAAACTTCAGTCAGGGATCAAGCTTAAAACATACACAAAAAGGCAGAAACAATAAAAATAAGTTAAAATGAAAACATTTGTTTCCAGTGCTTGGCATTATGTAAGATAACTACTGAACTTTTAAAGGAATAAGACAACGTTTCATGAAATATATCACATTTTGAAATATCTCAAAAACAAATGAACGACATTTTACCACAATAATGTACATTAACGTATGGGCATTAACATACTAACGTAATTTTTTATAAATTGTGTCGGAACATCAGTGAGAGAGAGAGAGAGAGAGAAAGAGTGTGTGTGTGCGTGTGTGTATAGCATGAAGGGGGTTTTAATAGTAAACCAACAATGAAAATTTATGCAAAAATTAACAGGTGTTATTTTTATTGAGGACCTTAAAACACACACACAAAACAAATATATACTTACTACAGCTTTTGAGGCAGTGTATATGAACATTTTCCTCTTTTTCCTGCATTATTTTAAACTATTTCCTTCACAAAATACTTTATAAAAGTAATCTCTGCATTATATGACAAAATCTACATAAAGACTGCTAATGAACTACAAGCAATAATTTCAGAGATTGTACAAGTGTCTTGAACAAGGAATTTGAAGTAGAAAATCTGTGATCTATTTGTTAAATTTATAAGCTATAGCTGTAAATTTCTAAAGCATCATTACTCCACTGACTAATGACAATTCCATTTGAAATGATACGAGGGTCGAAATTTGATTTACGGGATTTGAAGAAAATATGAGTAATAAGTTTTCTGTTGTCAGCACTGGAAAGAGTAAGATTTGTTTAGTGAGCATAGCGAAAATTAGCGCGCGAAACTCATTGTTGTAGTTGCCGTTAATTTTGGTCATACACTCACTGATGTTTTAAGATGGAGACTCGAGAGCATTTTCATGCAAATTTTTTAAAGTCCGAGCCATTGGAATGCCTGAAAAAATTACAGATTTATTTTTAGGATGTTTCTACACTATCATATTCTATAATAGGAGAGGAACATCATTATACTATACTTATATCTTTCTGGGCAGTCATTCAGATTTAAATCAAGAGATAATCGATCAAAACTAATTATCAGGAAAGTAAGATACACAATAAGTAAAGACAACCAGCTATTTAGCATGGGTAATTATATTTATATTTTTCACGATTAGGATGTCAGCATATATATATTCACGATTAGGATGTCAGTCACGGATATTCGAAATTTTATTAGTTAGATGCTATGTTTCCCCTTATTTCTTTTTTGTAAGAAATTACGATTTTTTCCAGACTGCTACTAAATTGCAAGACTAATAAGAGACAATTTAAATAGGCCCTACATTTTCAGAAGGAACGAGTATGACTCGCGAAAATTCCACAGCAATACCAGAAGGTATATGTCTTTTATCAAGGGAGAATTGTGGCATATTGAGAGTGGGATGTCATTGGCGTTGGTGTTGGACAAAAGAGAATATAATCTATATTTTAATTATAATGCGTCCACAGCAAAACGAGTATGAGAATAGTAGATCGAGGTAGGACGAACACACAGACGTGAAGGAGCCCAATGGCTCCGTCAAACAACCGAACAAGAAACATCATTTCAACAAAGATATTATGAACGCGTAGCATATTAGTGTATAAATTCATGGATGTGAAACGACCCATTATCGTTTAAGTCACAACCTGGCTGCAGAAAAAGTAATAATGACTGTCTTTAGAGATGGATTAGATTGTTAGGGACGGAATAGGAATATTCCTCACTTCAGCCTTCCTCAAGAAGGGACGGTTCCACTGTAGACTCCAGGGCAGAAACCTTTCTAAAGTTCAATCTACCACAAAACGACTACCACCAGCTCACTTTGCTTAACTGTTTCAGCCGTGTAATGAAAAAAGATAAAAGGAAGAAAGAAAAATTGGTGGAAAAGGAAGACCCATCTCAGTACTCGCTTATGCGACCGGAGGAAACCAGAAAATGCTCATAATCGTGAACAAAGGTCACGATGATCAGTCCCGAGGGATTTGAACCTCCCAAATGCGAATCTTAAGTGTTGCCGCCTAAAACCTTAGATTCAGAACTTAGTATTTAGTTCTGATCTGACAGTGATTTCTTGTCCGTTCATTAAAGAAGACCACGAAAAGGGCGAATCTTAATGCTTAACACTGATGACAGATTATTATGCTATAATGGTTGCTAAAGCTGTTTATACAAATAGCGGGGTACGGGAGTTTACACTTTCACTTGCCTTGTATGATGCCACTTTTGTTTCTTTCTACAAATTTCATTACCAGATTCATTTTCCATTTGCTAGTCATTTCCGCAGTTTTCCAAACTTACGTGCGAGTTATATCTACATCTGGATTTTAAATGCTTTTAAGAATGGTTCCTCTTTGCTTAGATTGCACTGCAACATGGGAGCTCCTCCTTTCCTTCCTAGTTCGTAACAGTCCACCATGCTGTGATATGCAACACAACTTTATTTACACAAAGGGTAGGTTCCCATATCGCAGCATATTCTCGCACCTTTCACTAAAACCACGCCAGTTTGTGTTCCTTCCTATCTTATCACAATTATGCACGCAAGTCTCCCCCAACTTCACTTAATTTCTATACAAAATTCAATTATTTTTATCTCTTACATTTGCGATTAACTCCTGCCTATGCATATCATCCACTCTTAACGAAGTTTTTTTAAACAACTTCAAATTCGTAACTTTCTGCCCTTTGTTAGGCTCCCCCAGCATTGCAGCTTCTAGAAGAAGTTAAGTGTACTTACTTTGCAGTGCCCAGAGTTTATAGCGTTTCAGCTGATGGATGAAAATGCGACTGTGTTTTCGACAAATTTCTTGTACCTTTGGGGATGAAGGTACCAGCACTGGCAACTTTAGAAAGACATCATCAGGACGATTTCGTTCTATTTCTGGAATAAAAAACATTCATTACTTATATATCAGCAAATAATAAGAGGACATATTGTTTCAGAGTAATTCAGTTTAGGTTTGAATGGAAGAGTAGCAAATAGTTGAGTTCATAGTCAATACAACGCAAATTTATTTAAGCTATTGTTACCAACAGTTCAGTAACGTTAATCTTCAAAAGAAAAAACGATTAAACTTAATAAAGCTAATTTTCCTTGTTGTGAGTTCATATAAAATATAAATAACAATGTGGGTTCTTACAAAAATCGATCCTACTATTTTTATGACTCTTTATCGCCCAAAATATCTGCTCAGCATCAGCGAAATTTCGATACAAAGTATATTGTTGATGCATCATTTTCATACATCTACAAGTCCACACAAGAAAGAAAACTTCTTGTAACGTTGATAATAAAAAATAAAAAAATAAAAAAAAAAAAAAACGCAATTTGACACACAACACATACAGTTCCTAACAGATGGGTTGTATCGTGCATTACTTTTTAAAATCAACGGTCAATGTTGTTGTTGACTTTCACCAAATGAAACGTGTCAATATGTTTAATGTATATGGCCTCGGCACTCTTTTCAGCTTTTTATATTTATTTATTTTAAAATGCAAAGTGAATAGACAAAGTAATTTATAATAATATATAGATGTATCTTTATTGTTATAAATTCTGTTTACACATTACAAAAATATGTTTTATGCACAAGTTATATACCGTACATGCTTAAGTATGATACACAGATAGAAAAACAAATAATAAAGTAAAAATAAACAATGATAATAATACCGTTTTTAAAAATGAGATGAACGTTATTTGCAGAAATATGAACAGAAACATATCACATACTATTTATAATTACATTAGTTAGCGCCTTCTAATCATAAAATAAATTACTTCTAGCTTTGCGCACTTTAGCTAGGAAAATGCCTAAATTCAAATAATTAGCAAACAGATCACAGCATGCCAATCGACCTCTAATTGCCTTAAAAAGATTTCTGGAAACGTGTTCTCAATGGGTATATTCGGCCAGAATAGCTACCCATTCGTTATACTCTCCACAAAATAAGCAGATTCTCCTACCGGAACTATCAGGTATTTTCAGCCATCCAACTTCCTAGTCTAAACGTGGCATTCCTGATCTCATCTTTCTCATTCTCTAGCATATATACTTCTTTACTCCAGGTTAATTTACATTCGATAGGCTCGAGAAGACTTTGTTACATTCTGCCTCGATTTCCTACCTGCTGATACCCTCTAGCGTTGTTCTAACCTTCTTCCATATATTTTTATTATTTTCATTGCCTCGTTGCCATGAATCCAGATCAATTCCTATGCGTTCATAAAGTTGGTGTTATATTTTGCATCTGGTGTCTATAGCATTTAGCGTGAAGTGTGGACTGGTCTCCCTGCATTAGCCTAGTTCGGTATCCCTTCAAATCGACAAATCTTTCGTCTTTTTTTAAATAACGTAACCACATTGTCAATAATAAACTTTTAGTCGAAAATCCAATTTTTAAAACATTTATGAATTATATTTTTTTTGGCCAATGGTAACTTTTTAAATAATGAGAAAATGCCATAATTGAGCAACGTGAAAAAATACCGTATTTAATAAACTGGAAATAAATCAGTTGTTGCAGTTAGGACAAAAATCTTTCAAACTTTGTTTATCGATAAACCTTCACACCTAGAAGCAGAACTTAAACAAATTGGCTGAATGCCAATGGTACCCTATCATTCATGGTTCATTCAACAATACAGATAGCTTACCAACACAAGTACAGAGTGTTTCTTATATTGCCGGGCCGCGGACTATTACCTTGGAGGGTAAATGAGGATTCTCTGTACTCCAATAGTTATTGTTTTGTAAGGAAACATGACCATTTAAATAAACCATGCCTCATCTGAGAAAATTATTCAATGTGAGCCAACAGTTCTGTCAACGACATTTTGTAAAATCCAGTTACAGAAATTTACTCGTTTTCTGTCACAAAGTTGTAATTAATGATTTTAAAAGTTTAGCAGCTTTATGAACAGAGGTTTATGAAACACCCACTTACTGTGCAACACGTCTTAGAGACTTCTTTGGACAGCGTTCGAATGATGCACCAATTTCATCAATTTTTTCCTCCGTTAGAAAATTTCTTTCCCCTTCTAGGGTTTAGAGTTTAGAGATTCCGTTGTTCTAAACTTATTTACCAGATATCTAACAAATTCTCTACCTGGAAGTGGAATGCCAGGAAATTTCTCCTAAAATTGTCTACACAATTCCATTTTTACTTAGCTATCGTATATAAAATGTCTTTTTTCAAGCGCAAACTTTTCGGTAGTTAGTGAACTAATAAGAATAATCTAATGCAATTCATACATAACATAGGTGTCTTGAATAAACTTTCACTTTTGAGATGCACAATAAAGGAACTCTATTCTTTATAGCTCGAACAGAAGGCAGCAATTTACAAAGTATAACAGCTGATAAACATAGCCTTGAGCGGGTCATTCACCGCTAGTGAGCTACTGAAATCATACCAAGATCACAGCAGTGCAAGCGAACTATGCACATGCGCGCACGATCTATGACCCGGCTATAAATGGAAGGCGTGATATAACGAAAGGGAAGAAACTAATTTAAAAATTGAAATAAAAAGTAGACATTTGTACATTGGTATAAACTCCTATGTTAGTTACCTACTAGTCAATAAGTGAGACCGGCAAAGTATAGTTAATAAAGTATAAAAAAGAACGCCCAACATATATTTTGGTATCTAAACATTTTTACTGCATAATGATAAAAATCTGTGAAATAGACGAATTCGACGTAAGGTCGAATAACCGTTTTGATTTATATTTATTAATGCATTTAAAAGAATTTCCTCATGCTGATTGCCACGACCTTGAACTACAAGGTATGTAGCATGCAGACTATTTAACAAGAACTGAGCGTTCTATCGTAAACAGCAATGGAGACTAAAAACATTTAAAGTGAATTATTTATTTACATAATCAAGGATTATTGTTGAACGATATAAAATCTGGTGTTTTTAATTTATTAGTTATAAGTTCAATTCCTTTTCTTGACACGAAAGCTTTGTGGCAATTCAAACGGGCAAATGTGGTACAGAAAAGTCTTGGAATCATTGGTTGTTCAATGTATTGGCAATAGAGAAAGTTGAGAGTCGATAAAGTACACGGGATGAATGTTCATGAGTTAGAAGTCTTTGTCTGTGAAGAAGTTATGTAAACATTTTTTTCCCCTTTTGCCGCTGTGTGATATGGATTTGTTGTACTTTTACTAACCTTCCATCATGTTGACAAGTTCTGACGTGGGACGATGGCTTCTTAACGAAGGCAAGGAGGTGTCAGTGAAATGTGACAGTACATCTGGAAGATCCGGTTCTCTTTGCGGTCCGTTGGTAACGGAAGCAGCGATCAGACTATCTAGGAGTTGGTTCATTGCACCAGGTTCAACACCCGGAACAGTAATAGCTGCTCTTTTGGCGTCTACATCTGCACTTTTAACTGCGAAGAAAAACGCGAAGCATGCTATAATCCTGGATGGGTTCACCATTTGCCATCCGGTCTTCAGTGGCTCGACACCCATTTTGTTTCAGTTCACTAGTTTATATGAGAATATTATTCTGTTATTTTCAAGCAAACATTGAATTAGATAAACTTTTCCCAATTTTTCTAACTTATCTTTTTGGACAGATGTGCCCTGCAATTAGTTTCTAGATCCGCTTCACTCACGTTAGCAAATACATACTTACAGTTACTACGATAATGCAATTAAAGTTGAACTTCACTTTTATTGGTTGATAATATCATTTTCAGAATTTCTGAAAGTAAAAATGTACTTAAATACAGATGATATATAGCATTTCCTAACTTATTAATATTACGATATTAAAAAAAAAAAAAACCTGAAATGCCCTAAGTAGTAAATAGTGTGTGCCATTAGGCATTAAATGGAACTTTTTTCAGCAGCATGTTGGCAATATATCACAAGATAGAAAAATAATAATACATTGATTGGTACACATTTATCATTTTAACTTCCTATATTAACGGACCATAATACAACTTCTGTTGTATTTTTAATAAAACAGAATATATTTTAATATATTTAATAAACGGCTATAATTTTATTTTCTCTTAAGGACTAACCTCCAATTTCGCAAATATCGATATTAATTGTGAAATTTGGGCTCTGATTTTAATGTAAAATGAAGTTTAACACTAAAACTTTAATAATAGGAGATATCAAAATATTTAAAGCGTTGAATATTTTTGTACATGTATGCAATTTCTTAAATGTTAAATAAATTTATTAGTTTGGAATTAACTTGACTAAATTCACGTTATACTCTTTTTTTTAGCGTCAATGATATTATAATACTGAATTTTGAAATTAATCTCAAATATTCTTTTAAAAATTTAAAGAAACAGTACTGTTAGTTATACGTATTAACATATGCAAATACTTGAGTTACAATTCATTACAAAAAATTCTTCTATAAAATCCATAACGAAAAATAGAGTTTCTAGCCAAAATCATAATTTATATATCAATATTTTTTTAATTTAAATCAAATGTTATGATTAACTATATTCCTTCTTATTTGTGTATGTTTTACTTATGTAACTTGTCAGTTATGCTCATCAAAATGTAGACTATTTCAGGAACATTAGCAAGAGAAAAACAAATAGATAAATATTTATATTGGAAAATATAACTTCTGAAACTAGTGATGGTTTGACCAGTATTGTTTTTGATGGGCCAGTAACATTTAGGTAATTTGTACCAGGTGATGGATGATAAGGGAACTATGTTGCTGAATTTTCCCGAACATTCATTAAAGAAATGAAGGAAAAACGGAAAAATCTCAATCAGGAAACTAATTCAATCAGAAATTGAATGCCAATCGCCTCGTGGAAAGCGCAAACACTAACGCTAGACTACGGCGGTCTTTGCAGTATTTAAACCCAAACACGTGTATACATTGAGGATATCATGCACATTCACACTCGAATCCGGACTTCAACAATAAGTTATTTCATGTAATTTCGAACTGAAGTAAATAGCAATATCAAAATTCATATGTACGTGTACTTGTTTATTGCAATTATTATGCAAATGTCCTTGTAAAACTAAACGCATAGCTCAAGCATTTTTCACACCCAAAATTACTTTACTTATTCACCGAGATGGCGAAATTAACGAAAACAGCTAACCACAGCACGCCAGATAAAAACAAGACACGAATGTGTGATTTTGCGTAACCCTACTGAACGTAACTTTTGCTCTAAGGATGTGTTGAGCACGCTAGGGGCCACTGCGCATGCTTCCATCTTTATTTAGAAGCGGCATGTTAGTTTATTTTTGATGATACCCGTGTCCGCCACACATTTCTTCAAATAATGGCCGGCAGAATCACTTCCAAGTATTAAAAGTATCGCGTTTGGCACGCGCTTAACAGAGAACCGGAAATGAATAGAAGAGAACAATGCTCTCTTGTGTTTTACGCTTGCTACCATCGCAGACTTGCTCTTCGGACTTTGTGACGTAATTCGTTACTGTGCATATCATTCCTGAGGCTACTGAAAGCTTCGGTTAAAGGCATGGAAACTCTTGGACATACTTGACTACTATGGAAGTCATGAGAAACGAATCTACTAATTTAACACCTGTAAATTTTACAATTTATTTTCTCTAAGTTGTTTATTAAATAAAAGTGAATTATGGTGATTGGGTAAATATCTGCAAGTGGTTTTGAGTTATATATAAACCATAACATTCATATAAATATTTGCAAGTGGTTTTGAGTTATATATAAAACATAACATTCATATATGCACAATAATACTAGTTTTATTTATTTAAATAATTAATAGCAGCATGTTTGCAGAAAATATCTGCAGTAATTGTATTGAATATTTTAGAGTCTAACCTAACCTAACTTTAAAAGCTGAGTGTATTTCACGTTTTATTTAATTCCGAGTTTTGAGCAAATGTGAGTAGCAGTTAGGAATATAAAAAAGATGGATTATGCAAATAAAGTATTTGAAAATAAAAGTGATTATATAACAACTTAATCACATAGACAAATCATTATTCTGTTATTGAAAACAGTGAAAATGGTTGGAACAGAAAAATCTTAAAATCATTATTGTCCAAGTTATGTCCAAAACAATTAATAATTTACTACTAACAGTTAAGTATATAATACAATCATCCAATGAACGGATTAGTCATTGGAACATAACGGATTTAGTTATGAACCTTCCCGTTTTACGTCTCGGCTAGTAGGTGCGACGTCCGTACTTCAACTTTTTCTCCACTAAATTCTTGAATGTCTCTTTCTGAACATGCTTCTTACTACTATTACGGCAGTACACTTTCATTCGCGAAAAAGGTTAGTCAATTGACTGTAGAGCCATGTATCTCTGTACACATATAAACGATTTTAAATACAAACCAACTCGTTGTGTGCCTGCGTAGTTTATTCAGTATTTCTTTCTTGATCAATTGCCTCTTTCCAGAATTGCAATTTATGACCTGTGCATAAGTTTGAATAGGTGTATACTGATTCAGTGCAAAAAAAAAAAAAAAAAAAAAAAAAAATAAAAAATAAAAAATAAAAATAAAAATAAAAAAAAATAAATAAACCGAGAAGAAACGCATTTTTAAAACAGAAAAAAAAAAAAAAAGGCACATATCTTGAAAGTTCGTCAACGCCACTCCCAAAATTAGCATATAATGTAAAGAAAACATTTACAGTGAAAAAAAATATTACGATAGCCAAACCTAATCGTGTCAATCAAAACGGTATTTTCTCGATATAATGCCTGATTAGCCGAGAAAGCATCTTCTATAAGTTATACTAGTACACACGTTTTAGAGCGAAGTTGAATGAGCGCCGCCGATTGAGACATGATAGGGGTCGATACATAAATACCATGGAAGCAGACAAGATTTAAAACTAAAGCTGGTACAAATTAATATATTTAATACATAAAATTAAAAACTATTCATTAAAACATCTTAAATAATATAAAACGTTTATTTTTGAAGAACTAGAATTTTAACTTTAAGTATATTTATGTTAAGTTCTTCGATGTCCATGCGAAATTTGTTATAATTTAGCACATATAGTTTACTGAAATTGCAAAAGTGCGTGTTGTATTTATTTACTAATAACTTGTTTTTTTGGAGAATCAGCATTTCTAGAAACTTTACAAAGAATGTAAAACACACATTGTTCAATAAAAATACAGTATAGACCGGACTGAAATGATGACCGGAGTATTAATAATAACAAAGAACAAAAACGAAGAAATTAAAATATCTCTTAATAGTTCGAGTATAAAGAGACTTTTTGTTTAATTGTTGGGGTGCCAATATTGAAACTTATAACTCCCCATTCTTTATTTCTGCGCATCTAAATAGATTTCACTCCATATATTTCAACATTCTATTCGGGTACTATTAGAAAAATTAAAAAACGAATGATTTTCATTATTCCATAGCGATAATGTTTTCTAACAAATGTGTATACCTTCAGCACGCACGCACAAATTGCTTCATATGACTCGTTCACAGTGGGCAATTAGCAACAAACGACAATGCAACCTTTTTATGGCATTTTAAAGAGAATATGTTTAACGCATGTGTATGAAAGCTATTGCTCCTGTAAATGAATATGTTTTAAGTTCTGAATAGGACAGAAAATAAAGTTATGGTGCCAACATATTTTATAACAATTGTTATACATCAGTAAAACAATTTTTACTATCTTCTAATCAAATACCTTACATATTTCACTCAAATAATATATAATCATAATAGATGTTTAAACATTTCACAACGAGAATCTGGGAATAACTAAGGCATATATTGTGATATACTTGTATATCTAATCTACCCTCCATAGTGTAGGTTTTCTGCCACCACATCCTACCATCAATGGAATTTCAATTCAATTTTTTTAATACACCACTTTATATAAAATACAGCAATAAAATAATTGTGAAGTAAATTCAGTTTTACATATTAATGTTCTTTCAATAAAGTAAAGAACAAAACAGTATCTATTATATCAAGACTCGAACAACAATAACCTTAAAATATGTTTTCTAAAATTCTTTTAAAATGTAAGAGTTAATGTATTTTTATACCTTTTAAGAAACTATTTTCCTTTAAAAGTATGCGTTATTTTTTGAAATCCCTTTATAATTTAATAGAAGAGCGCATGCATATCTTCATCTCAATTGCAATATACATTAATAATTTAACTTCAGTTTGCAAATGCTTTTTTATTTTTCTTTTAATTTTGATATTCAACTTTACACATATAATGCGAATGTGGACATTGTAACGGCCTGTGCTTTGACAATTATGTTGTTACATGTTTCCTATAACCAATATGTTTCGCGTAACCAGTCTATCAGAGTGCTTAGAAATCGGACGTGTCAGGAATGTAGCAGATTAAGACCTCCAGCCCAGACTGTGACGCGAGAGACTTTCGTCACGTGCTAGAAATCCCGCGATATAAATACTAAAGGCTTACACAAGATCTGTCGCATTGCCCTGTCCGCCGTCCAGAGGTTGCAAACCAGGTTTAATTGCGCTTTGGCGATCTGTTTGCCTCATTCTGCACAGCTGTTTTTCATAATGCTGTTTTAAAAGTCAACCACAAAGCTGCGTTTAAATTAAACAAACTGATACTTTTGGTTTTAGACTTCCCTATATTTTGCACATTTATTCATTTGCTTTTTAGCTATGAGCCTGAAAAGTAGAGATAAAACAGCAAAACAATTATGAAAAAAGAAATACAAAAACATACTGTGCAATCTCTTATGAATATAATTAACGAGAAACCTTTGTAATGATAACCTTTTCCCAAATTTTCACGAATAATATAAAGTCTTGTCTTTTTCTCCTCTATTTTATGAAATAAATATTCAAGCATAACATACTTTACTGTATCTATACTTTTTGCAAGGAGAAATAATTGATCTAGATCACTGTTTCCCAACCCTCTTCTAACTTGTTAATAATTTCAAGAACCATCAAGCTCTAAAATGACGAAAGATATCGTGAGACGAGAAAAGTAAAGTACTGAATCTTATAGTGGAAAACAATTTAATAATGCTTAAGTATGTCATAGTTATGCAAATCATAATGGCAAAGCACTTTACAAGCTTTTTCCAAACCTTTTCGTCGCATACACCAGCTAATACTTTATGTACCATAGTTTGAAAAATACTGGTATAAATGCATTTATTTAAATTCATTTTAGCAAGTGTTTAACACCGTGAGAACAGACATTCATTTCGCAGAGTATGTCTAGAAAAAAAAGTTGTTTAGTACAAGCATATTTGTAAACTTTCATTGAAGTCATTATACAGGGCGTTTCTTGGCTTTTGATTTTCTTATACGTTTCAAACTAAAGACTTAATTTAGCGAAATTCCACATGGACAAACCTTGCTGGCACAGGAAGAAACATGGCGTAAGTTTAGAGGACGTTGGTGGTCAACGTTCTTTAGAAATGACATGAACTTTAAAGAAATAAATAATTTCAGCCAGTACGGAGTTCATCATCCAACTGATTCAAGAGAATGCAGTATCCACCGCTGCATGGAAGAAAATGGAGTCAATTATGCGTCGCTAACACTAAAGTTTTCATTAAGAACAGGTGTCTCGTGGATGGCTTGAGAATTTTCACTGGTCCAAACCCTGAGAAGTTGTGTTCCCAATCAAATGGAGCAACGCCTCGTTAGAGACCACGAGTACGTAGTTAAGAATTGCCGCATGTGAGCAGACAAGCTGTGCTTCAACCAATTGCAATCTATGTCGAGAGTTTGAAATTCTTGTGTAGCAGTAACACGATATGCAGGCAGCTGTGCTCGATGACTCGTGCTTGTGGAAACACCAACATTGTGCAAACGTTTACACAAGGGTTTTTATGGGGATGCCTGTGGTCTGGTTATTACCTGCTGCAGTTTCTTCACCAGATACAGAATGGACTAATTTGCTTATGGTTCCCGAACCACGCAATAAATAATCTTTGATATTTCTTTATGAAATCATTTTTACAGTAAGTGCGGACAATAAACATGCACTAGTTCATACATTGTAATGCTATAACACAAAGACAACAACTGTTGACGATCCCCTAACAGTATTCAGTCAATTGAGTCACACTACTGCCTGAGATAGCGAAAACGCAATCAGGTTTCAAAGGCATGAGCAACACACGGACTAAAGAGTAGCGTTGCCGCTAATGCCCTTCGTATATACGTGTCTTATACATCAAGGCATGTTCCTGTCCAACTTCACTGAATTCGATCTCTTTACTTGAAAATTTATGGGAAAATCAGGAGCCGAAAGTAAGTGAAACACCGGATATTTATGTTTTAACACTTCTGCTTCAAGGCAAAGGAAAATATTTTTATTTTTGTTAGATGAAAGATAGTAGAAAGAGAATTGGTAGTATAACGTTTATTATGATTTGTCAAATAAATTGACAAAGGATTAGGTGAAGAAACTTTAAATTTACAGTTTTTAGAACAAAATTTGGAATGAAAATTTTGGACCATTTTCTCAATGGTGTATTTTCTAGCTACATAAACAAATATATAGTAAAACTAAATGTAAAATTAAGAAACAAAAATAACAATAATAACAACAACAACAACAACAATAATAATAATAACAATAATAATAATAATAATAATAATAATAATAATAATAATAATAATACCTAGAATGATAAATGTTAGTAGACCGGGTCAAGCATGGCTTATGGGGGAAAAAAAAACCGAATTGGAAACAAAATAAACAGTTATGATAACAAAAATTAATAAAAAAATTCCCATATATTCGAATATTCCATTATAGTCGAGCAGCACCGTACAAAGATCAACCGATAATGAAATACAAAATATGAAAAAAAAAAAAAAAAAAATGCACGAATGCTAGAAAAATCATAAACAAAAATGTCGGGGTGGGCAATTTTGTTAGTTTTGAACAATATATATATTTATAAAAATTAAAATTATATTTTATATATTATTATCATACTTTTTAAGTGTAATAAAATTGTATATATGATTTAATTGACACTTAATTACGGCGAGAACTGTATTTAAGGTAGTATATTTTACTCAGAGGAAGCTAACAATAGAACTGTAAATTTTGTTTATATGACAACTACAAGAGGATTGAAATGCAATTTTCGGTTATTATAGTTTGAATGTTTATGCAAATAACGAATGGGAAATAAACAAATTACACTAAAATAATTTAGTGCAAATATTACACCTGCATTATCAGAAAGAAAAGGAATATGGAGCTGAAATGTTATAAGGTACTGAGCTAATTAGAATTTTATTTTCATTACATTATTACGGAATGTTATTTATTATACGTTTGTCTGAGAAAAAATCACTAAAGAATTTATCACCAACTTTTTTCTGAATATTTGGGAACACACTCTTTTAGATGAGAATCAATTTTTTTGTTAAAATGGTTACAGTAATGTGGGCATAAAATTAATTGTGTTAAATATAGAGCTTTTTTGTTAAGTGAAGTTATAAATGTTCATTCTATTCAGGCTAAAGATATTAAACATACACATGGTTCATATTTTAAAGTAATTTTTTATCCATCTAAGAAAATGAAAATGGTGAACATATAATTAAATTTGTAGACAAAAAGAACATTTATCTGAAATATGAGATGCAATTTTTCAGTGAATTGTTAAAAAAATTAATTAAAGTTGTTATAAGTTAGCTTCCTTGGCAGTGAAGATGGTTGTATTTATTTTAAAATTTACTTAATATATTCCAGGCATGAATTTTATAAATAATCAGTTTGTTAGGGATTAAAATTTATTTCGTGAAGATGTCAGCATAATGGGGCTATTTTCTAATTTTGGTGACTGCAGTAACTTCCTAGATGCTCTGTTTGTTTTATTTAAAGGCGTGAATAAATATGCATTTTAATTTGAAATAGTTAAGCAACAGGATGTCATGAGAGAGTGTGAGAAACAGGTCAATATTTCATACATATTGGCATGCTGGGAGCTCAGTGCTTACAAAAGATTGCAGTCGGCAGGACCACTTGGTTCTTTTGACTTCATCATGTGGCTCTGGTCTTTACTGTTACTCTATTTACTGGATTATTGTGCTTGCGAGCAATATGCGGGTATGGCGTAGTTTGTATTATCAATATTGTACAGTTTTTACAATGGTTATTATACGTTAACAATATTTCATTCAATCTAAAACAGTGCAAAATATCCCGGTGAGTATATTGGTGCATTTTTACATAAGAATGGACCTGTAAATTATAATTAAACAGGATTAACACAACAATTTTGTCCACAATTAATAGAAGGTCCCGATAAGATTTTTCAAAAACACTTCTGTTCTTAGAAATTATTATTTTAATAAGCTCGTGTGCCATTAACTTTTCCTAACAGCACAGAAACATGACATATTCATATTTATTTGAATACAAAATAAACATTACGTAGATTTCAGTTTTAAGCGTTACTTCTCTTCGTATATATTAGAAATTTAATTTGCTATATTTGAATCACTACTATGGAATTAAATTCTTGCTTTTATGTTGTTATCTTCATCCTATTTCAAATAGCTTTCAATAACTATTTCTGACTTCCAATCGTCTAACTATTTACTGCAGTAATACTAGTCCATCTGTTTGCTGGCATTGTTCCTGAGCTTCGCATAAACATGGAGTAGGCTATTTCTGAACTTTGCAATTTCTATAGCAAACTTTCCTAAGGTATTGATTCTAGGATTACATACATTTACATACTCGGAAATACAACAAATGTTATCTTGCATTTCTTGGATACTTCTTGTGCAACGTCACACAATTCACTGGAACGCTGTCAGGTACGTGCGATTGTAATTTCTGTGTTACGAATGTGTTATGAGAATGCGACCTTCAAGTTTTACACAATCAATGCACAAATCATGTATCTCACCCAAAAAATACAAAAAGCAGTCATGATCTTCATGAGTAAGTGTTTCAAAACCACCGTATAATTTACCAGAATGGGTAACGCAAATCACGCTGTAAGGGATGCTTTAACAACTGTCAATACCTGTCTACTGACAATTTGCTACAAATAGATCTTAATACAGGTATTTTTGCTTCAAAATTGGTTCCCTTTGTTTCACTGTCATTGCATAAATTTTAACAACACAAAGACAAAAGAAAGTATACTATATAGGTACACAAGTAGGGGGAAAATAAACATTAATAACTGTGCATTAAGTACATAATGTCTAATTTTGTCCAGTCCTAAAACCCCTGCAAGATGGACCAATACGGTATGCGTGCATGAAAGTACATGAGGGTATAACTTGAAAAAATTTATGGCACTCCAGGGGCAGATTACATCTTCTGGTGCTTTTAAAAAAATCGTCTTTTTTTACACGGAGAGTGCGTTTGAATTCTTCTTCTTATACTCAAAGGAGTATAAAAAATTTATATACTCCATATTTAAAAATTTAACATCTTACAGAATTACAAAATGTCTATACTTTCCTTTTAAGATTGGAATACAGGTACGAAACGATTATAGCATGACAACTTTAAAATGAAAAAAATAAATAAGATTAGCACCAAATTTCACAATTACTTTTCATCGCAATAACACATGTGGGTTCAAACCAAGTATGCCAGTACGTCTGTTTCATTCATTATTACAACTTTATCTCTGTTCGTCAGGCACAAATTTTTTCATATAGGTAACTGTTTCAATTCTATTCATTTCTGCAGAATCAATTAACTTCAGCTGGCTGGTCTTCTTGTATAATGTCCTAAGAATGTAGCCCATACCATATTTCGTTAAAACAAGCGGGGTGGCTAAGCGCTAACGCTTGGGACTCGCTTCGGGAAGTCCTGGGTTCAAATTCTTGGGGGGCGGCCTTCTTGACCTTGGGCATTTTCGTGGTTTCCCCTGGTCGTTCAGGCAAACGCATTAATTTAAATATATGCCCAAAAATAAATACATTACATGTAAAACAACGAAACAGTTTACAGATATATTGTGATACTCAGGGAAAAAGCGGATTTTAATTTGGGACAATCTTCTGATTAATAGGATTTTGGATAAGCTATGAGTAAAATTAGAACGTTTATACCTATACGAGGAATTTTTAACAATGAAAAGGATGCAAATACATTAATGACTCAAAAACTCTAGGCATAAAATTAGGTATATTTAAAGGGCGGATCTTTAAAAAACCCAAGTCATTCTTCTTATTGAGATTTAAGTTTAAATATTCGCGTTCGGTTTACATTGGTAAACAACTTTTTTTTTTTAAAAATCTGCTAGTTTTCTATTCTCAAAATGTTATCTTTTCATTTCTCTTTGTAGCTTTTCATCTCTTCCGCCAGTTCTGTCATGTGCCATCTTTCTCGCAGATCATACACTGTGTCTTAGAGAAATACCAGCTGCATCTCTCAAGATCTCATTTGTGCATGCTCACTTCATTTGCTTGTTGGTCAATGTTCACTTTCATACAAAGGAGCAAGTTTTGCTATTATATTGTGTTATATTAATGCTCTTAGACATCTGGTTTTGTAACTCTTTATATTATACCACACGATTTGTTACATTTCATTTTATTATTTCTGATATGTTTATGTTGGACTAGATAGAATAGGAATAGGACAGATTTTGTGTTACATTAAATTTACAACTATATTTGCTATGGATAAAAATATACCTTTAAATGATTTGACAAATTATTCATTTTCGTATTCCATTGCTGTAATTACAGTAAAGCATCCTTTTATTTTGCAACATTGGTGCATATACAAGTGGCGATATTTCGTTAATAACTTGTTTTATAAAAATATTAATTCTTCTGTTTTCTTTAATTTGTTCAATGAGCAGCATGGAAAGAGATCACAGCACAGCGCGCGTACCGCCACGGGTGGCCGAGGTCGTTAAGGCACGGACTCGTGAGCGGGAGGTCTGCGGTTCGAATCCCGCCAGGACCGTCCTCCCTGACTGGGGTTTTTTCCAGGTTTTCCTCAGTCTTCATAACTGGCAAATGCCGGGGAGGTACCTAAAACTTAGGCCTGGAACGCTTCCTTCCTTAAAAAAAAATATATATCCTTTCCCAATTTACCATTTCATCTCATGTATCATCAGTGTCCACCGCCTGTGGTGCCTCAGTAGTGAAAACGGGCGTTAAACACTACTAAAAAAAAAAAAAAAAACAGCACAGCGCTATGTCAGCGCTTTATTTACTCATACAATTAAGTTATTTGAGTTACGGGCCGGGAGAAGCCAGTCGTTGATGCATGTGCAGGTAGCAGCTTATAGTTGGTTTTAGGGTGGGTTGGTCAGCAAGTGGTTGTTCGTTCGAGTGTTATTTAATGCTTACCTAATGTGCAAGTTGTGCGCTAATTTTGTTAGGTGTGACACTATATGAACATTGTCTTAAGAATGGTATACGATAATATTTGAAAACGAATTCTTGCAGAAAAGTGATAAGGCAATTTGCAAGTAAATATCGTGGAAATCATGTTCAAGATTTAGAAACTGTTCTAAACTTAATAAAACACTACGAGGTACAGACTCAATTACAAGAAACGTTTTCTAAACTACCAGTATTCTTACCGAAGGAAATACAGGAACTTCCTATGCAGATATCAGCCGGCAATGTATTGCCGTTGAGGAGCATCATTTTCAACATTTCTTATAACACAGATTAGTATTTATTATCATTAGTTTTAAATATAGTACAATTTTATTAAAATATAAATATTAAAATAGGTACTAAATTTCCTGCTGGCAATTCTATTTCCCCTTTTTCGGTTACTGCGGTTGCACTTCTCCAGTAAGCAGCTTCGTTCAGGCAGCCCGAAACTCAAATAATCTAACTATATATTTTCTATGCGTTTATTTTCATTTTGTTTAACCTATAGGAAACCAAACATTTTAAAGCCTTAAAACAGCGGACATTTCCAAACTTATATATATCACAATACATTGAATGTAATGTCTTAAGATTTATTTTCTATTCTTGTCTCATCGTTAACTTTATGGATAAAAACGTCCTTATTAATTTTTTAATCTCCGAACGAATTATAGTGTAACGAATTCTTTTAAAGGTTAGAGGCATTTAAAATATTGAATGTTAAAATCAGAAGTTTAACATAATTTTACAAACATAACTGGTACGTACGAATGAGAGAATATAGACTCTTTCGAAACTGTTCTTACAATGACTGCAAATAAATTAAATCAATAAAAAAACTAAAAGATTCTTATATACGGCATTCACACATTACTGGAATGAAATTGGGGTATATCATTTTAATGATATCAGACACTTAGTTGAGCAGTCACATTATAGTAGCATGCACAATTAAATGCGCATCTGTCCGACTGCTCCAAAGCACAAAAGTTGGGCTTTTAGATGATTCTTGCATGTAATACTTCTCAGTAAGTGCAAATTAAGACAGAAAGCTGCTTAGTAATGAGTTTGTATATGCCTGGTTCAACTTCTAACATTGAAAGGTATGCTTACATGAAAATCTAGCGGAAGTCGTATTTATTGTAGCTGGTGAGCAGAAACGTGAAATTTAGCATTATTGTGTGGTGCTATAACTTATGCTTTGGATCTTCGGGGTCATTGTTTCAGTATCCAGGAGGTCAAACAATATTCTTTGAGAAGGATCTAGTACTTAAGCTGAATTTTAAGGATAACTGGAGAGATGTGGAAAGAATGCCTATGCCTAAACGTTGTTCTAAAGTTACAGAAAATACTATAAATGGTGATAACTTGTGTTATTTGTTACAAATATTCGGCAATACTGAAGAAAGCGTATAGTTTGGAAATTTACTACCATCAGAAGTGATACATGTTGCTAGTGATAGTGCGGTCAGCCACTGTTGGTGGTATCGTTCGAAGAAAATATCAGAATAAGTGGAGCAGTGTTTGTATGCAAATCAAGCAATCCATCGCTGACAAGAACACAATGTAGAGCACATGTAGAGGCACGAAAAAATTGGCTTATCGTTCTTTGCCAGATGGACAGTGGCAAAGTGTAATGGAACCTTCAAACGCGAACGTGATCAACTACTGAACTGCCCCAATGAAGGATGTTTTTCATGTATGCGTTTTTCGATTCTCTCTTGTCGGTAGCTTCCGAATCCAAGTTCAAATTAGAAATACATAGCAACTCTATTAGTTTCAAATGTAACAGATACAGTTCCAGTACTGCCACAGGTACGGAAGAAGTAGAAGTTATTTTGCAAATAATTCCTCATACATGTTGGAGGAAACGATGGGAGTTTCCCTAATAATGCGGATTCTCTTGCTAAGTTTATTATTAATCACTATTATTGTTGTTAAATTTATGTCACGTAATTCGCAATATAATATAGCAAATCTTTAGAATTTTGTAATTTCTTTTTAGTTTCACATCTGTTTATGCTTCTTATTGTGCTACATGGAAGATAAGAGGAAATCTATTAAATTAAACACCTATAAGTCACTAATCACATAAAATTGATTATATTATCACATAATTAAATAGGGCTACAATTACTATATACCTGATGCTAATGCCTTTCATATGTTATTGAACGGGTTCTTCCGAGCGGGAGGAAAAAGAAGGTACGACACAATAGGTCCAATCGCGAGCTTGTCTCAAAATGTCCTGTCCACATTCATTTTAATTGCTTCATAAGTGGGAGAACTACAAACCATCAATCAGGTTAAAGCATAAGGCAGTTTGTTTCCTGAAACTACGAAGGCACGTTAACAACGGATGTTTTCACTGAACAGATAATTTTCTCCCAATTATGTTAAGACAACATACACACACTACAATGACTCAAACAATACAAATGGCAGAATATGCAAACATTACTTGATTCCTATATTCTTAACTTTGGTCGTTATATGATATTTTCCCACCAACTCTTCCTCAAAGGGCTTACAAACTATTCGCAAAACACTGCAGAACCAAGAAATTTGAATTCGGGTCACCTACTTCAGGATTAATGCATGGTTTCTTCTGGGCTTATTTTCGTAGCTGTACTACTGCACCAACCAAGTAAATTTTGTTTTGGTTCATAATATGAACTAGGGATGTTCAGAACCGCGCAGTGTAGTAAAAGAAAGGCTACTCTTTGCAGGATGCAATTTCCATCGTATACGATCGATCGTGGTCGCAGCGTTATCAGAAATGCATATTTATCAACAACCATAAGAAAAGCGAGAACTGGACTTGATCAATCCCATACAAAAGTACTTTTAAATCATATTTTCACCTTCCTAATTCACGCTAGCTCGTTAGTCTATCTATTGCTGTTTTCGGACCATTTTTATGAGTGGAGATACGTATATGCTAATTGTTATGATTTACTGTGAGGCTTTTTGAGCTACGGGTAGCCTGAGGGCGACTGTTTACTGAAGATATGCAGTCGCCGCAACTGGAAAAAGGGCCTCAACTGGAAAAAGGGAGATAAAGTCGTGGCGCCTAAAGTTAGCCTTTTGACTTTAGTCGTTATGTTTTTACTGAAAGCATAAATGGACACTATATTTAAAAGTAATAATAATACTAACCTATGTTATAAAAGATGTTGAAAATGACGCTCATCAGTGGAACACATTGCCGGCATCTGCCTTCCGTAAGAATACGGCGGTTCGGAACATGATTTTTTTTTTTTTTTTTTTTTTTTTGTTATTATGAGATTCTGTCTCTCATACATTTTTAATAAGTTGACGAACAGTTTCTCTACTGGAACACGATTACCAGGATATTTTCTTGCAAATCGCCCTATCGCTTCTCTGCAAGAATCCGTTTTCATATATGCATCGTGCATGAAAAACAGTTCAAGATTACATTTATCTACTAGCACAACTAACGAAAAAAAAAAAAAAAAATTAGCACACCGTTTACACAGAATGAAAGTGCAGAGTAACACACGAAGGCATAACCTCTCGCTGACAAGGCCTCCGTCATACTAACCGCATGCTGCCATCTACAAATGTATTACACGGCCTTAACGACTGGCTTCTGCCGGCTCGCAACTCAAATAATAACTGCACAATTGTATATTCAGATGTTATGTGAACTTTTATAAGCCACTAAACAATACTTCATAAAGTTTACCTTGTTAAAAATATATTCTATCACAAGTAATATTACAAGATTCTCGAGTGATATTTATTAGGACTATTTCAGGAATAAAATAAGAATTTAAATATAATTTCTATAAACTTGGCTTACAAAATTGTAATAATGGTATATTTGTACTTAACCTTTTCAAGCAATCTTGCGACGGAAGAATGTCGATTGTTAGTTATACCAACAGAGGAGAGCAAAATACGAATTTAGGACTACTTCATGAATAGAATAAAAATAAAAGTGATATATATATATATATATATATATATATATATATATATATATATTTGAAATTCGCGTACAGAATATGAACATCTGTATATACTTATGAGTATCTATTATATTCATAAACCGTGAGACTGAAATGGACTAAAGTTGACTATTACAATCGCTACCGTTCTATTTTCTAATACCAATTGAGAGAGTTGGGGGAGATAACACACCACTATTTTCTTTGTATTCTGTGGTTTGGGATTCCTAATGATAAGAACAATGTGCACATTTGACGCATCACCAAAACGCTTTGAAGAACCATCCATTTTGCGTTAAGATTGTCGAATGTCCATACTATTGTTACTATCAATAGCTCCCCACCCACTCTAGCAAAAGTAGTCAGTGATTCGTGTCAGGAATTATATAATGGAGGTATAAAGTGGGCTACACTGACCACAAGACAAATGCATGGCGTGAGATAAAACGGAAACGGATTTGATAATTTTTTTTTCTAAAATTTCACTCCGCAATCCTGCTGTGATTGGTCAAAATTCAAAAATCTTTTTTCCTTTCATTGGTTGATTTTTAGATGACGTCACGAGTGAAATAGTCACGCTAAAATTATCACGAAAGAAAATATATATATGGTTGAAAAATTAGAAGTTAAATCTTTGTACTTTAGTTTCAGTATATGAATTGAGCTATACATTCAGTTAATCTTCACAATCTGTATTGATTCATCAGCTACAGAAGAAGAGGCAATCCGACATGTTATGTCTACACTTCCGGTGCTTACTCCCGGACGTTCAGAGCGCTGTCAAAATCAAAGCCTCTTGTTTCTGAAAGGCTTAGACAATCTGGAACTCTGGGCCTTAAAGAGTAAGTATACTTATTGCTGACGGCGTAAACTGAGAATTATTGGAAGATGCATTTTATAATTTCAAGAATACATGTACAAAACATGCAATAAAATCACTTGAAGGGGCTTCGGATTGTTCTATCTCTCCAGTGTTAAATTAGTGGTTATGAACTGCTAGTTTTCTCAGAACCTCTCTCTCTCTCTCTCTCTCTCTCTCTCTCTCTCTATATATATATATATATATATATATATATAGAGTTGGAGATAGAAAATTTCGGAGGTTATTTATGAAAGTTTTGTCTATAACTTAACATAGGAAGTTTTTTTTATGTATTCTTTCAATGGAGAAATATTTTGTTTATATGTAATGAATTTCTACCACACTTTTGTGTCATTATCCCTCATATATAAATTCGACAAAAGTAATTAATAAAATGACGCGTTTAATTAAATAAACGTGCTTGTTAGACATATCCTGAATGGTATGTTAGATTCTGAGAAAATACATTTTTGATGATAATTTTTATCCTCGGAAATCAAGCGATAAAGTTTAGAATCTCTTTCAGTGCTTTGAAACAAGTTTTTCTTCTAAAAACTATAAAAACTCCTAATTAGGATAACTAGAGACATCTAAGAGTTTATAAAGACACTTAGAGATTTGCCACATAATTTAGTTTCACAAAATCATCAAACTGTACCTCTTGAGCCTCCTGTGTATATTGGAAAGAAAGAAATTATCAGTCCTTTGAACATGAGGTGCCTCATGCTGAACATGTATTTTTTAAAAATTTTGATGTACTTATTAGTTAGAAAATTACATAAACTATACAATACATTAAAAAAGGGGATTCCATAAATTGTTAATATTTAAAAATTAAAAAGTAAATAATTTTTAATCTTTCCGAAGCTCCATGTGTGTTTAATAAATAATTAGTGATTTGAGAACATATCCTTTGATTTCAGTGCTGGACGCGACAGCAAAGTTACCATCAGGCATACTCAGTGGTAACGTCAATCAATATGGCGATTTTGATGAATGCATGTCTGTAAGAGGACCAGATGCACTACAAGGGAAATACTGCCTTGTCTTCGTGGACTTAAAATTAGCTCAACCAAAGCTCGATAAGTTGGTCATGTCACACAGGATCTTCCAGAGTTCACATGATGACGTATGCATTTTATATTAATTCTTATTTTCTTTTCAGATGATAAAATAACTCATAATTTTACCTCGTTTTTACCTCCTAGAAGCGCTCTATTGTAGATTAGTCAGACTATGTTTTCAAGTAACTCGAATTTTTTGCTCTCCTATTTCATTTCGTTAGTTACAGGGACGACTTTGCGGGCGGGCGCGATGTGATGGTAGCACCCGCTTTGGAAAGTTTTCGCTCGAGCGTCTGGAATGGAAGCGGAACTTTTGAGAGCTCAAACAATTGGGAGGAGGGGGAGGGGCTCCACTGATGATGGAGTATTATATCTAGCAACATGTTAAGGGAACAATCTACTTCCGCACAATTGCCTCCCGGTTTCTCTCATAACCCAACCCTTTTCTAGGAGGTGCTCTCATTGGGGCATAGGAACAAAAAGTCAGCCGTAAGGCTCAAGTACAATCGCCCATTTAACTCGATTGCTGAAGGTCAACAGTAGCAAGATTTTATTAACAGACCGTGTTAAGCAGATAACCTATTATGACTGTTAACTGCGTGCAATGAAATTATGATACGAACTTTACTTATGTGCTGTGCATTAAATGCCATTTTTATGCCTCCTTGCTCAAAGTTTAAACGCTTATTGCCTTAGTGAATATTGTAGATAAGCAGATAACGGAGCAAGTCATGAGCACAAATTCGGTAAATAAGGTGTAGTGTGTGATGTTCCTTACTTCATTGAATGTTCATGTTAAGTTCAGAACAGATAAAGCAGTGCTTCCTCTTCTGCTAATAATAGGTACATCACCAGCTGCAGTTCATTGACACTTGGCTGAGGTATGCGTAACTAATGCCTTGGCGCGGAAACAGCTGATGCACTGTCTTTGATAACGACATGCGTCTGACTTAGAAAGACAGACGCATTAAACTTTGTAACATTGCTCATTAATCTGTTTCCTTTCGTGCAAAACATCGTAAGTAATGTGGTATTAGACACTTTTAGAAATTAGTCTTATAGAATAAATACAGGATGAAACTCGTGACGGTATAAAAATTCACATTAATTTTAACTTTAATTAGATACAGGTTGTATATTGTATAGAAACACCAACTATTTCTTTTAAAGCACTGATCATTGGTCAGCAGTTTTTCTACCCTCTTGGTAAAGAAGTCCGTTTTTTACAGTCGCGTCCACTGTTTCATCTAATAAAGGCTAGAGGTGAAAGGATGAATATTTAAATATTTTTTCAGCAACCCAAATATATCACGATCTTAGGGTAAAAGC
This sequence comes from Metallyticus violacea, assembly GCA_030762175.1. Taxonomy (NCBI): domain Eukaryota; kingdom Metazoa; phylum Arthropoda; class Insecta; order Mantodea; family Metallyticidae; genus Metallyticus; species Metallyticus violacea. The sequence goes on from CM060835.1 coordinate 65,503,302, forward strand.
TTCCAAATAAACAGAACTATCCAGCACAAACATTACAGGACACTCACCGTTATATGTTCCATGTGAGGAAAGCCTGTAACTAACTTCTTTAAGGCGGATGTGCAGAAACATGCTGAAATTTAACACCAATGTTTGAACAGGGGGGGGGGTTATCTACTTTTAGGCTTTGCAGCTAAGTAGCAGATGAATCTGCGGTAAGTTAAAAATCAAGCATTCCTTTCACAGAAATCAGTCTATATTTATTTGAATAAACCTTATAAACGTAAATTTTATAAGCCAATGGAACATAACTAATTCTATCGGAAAACAGTACAGCTTCCTTTCTCAATTTAAATTTTAATACATAATTAACTTTAGTAGTTCATCATTCTGTGATACCACAATTTCTATATCTTGTTATTAGCAGCAAACTTTTCACAATATTACATGTTGGTCGGGATTTTTATTTAAAACAAGGATAATAAAATAATATTGTTAAATACTTTAATATTACTTTTAAATTGACTATAACTTGAGGTATGCTACTCTTATGGACACGAACACACTACATTCATTATAGCAATGCTTTAAAGTAAAGCTCTTAGTGTCGTATGGGCATTCACACTAGCCTCATATATATTCTTTTTATTTTGAGGGATGTTTTTATTACAGGAATGAATGTCAATGAAGTATATTATAAGTTTATAAAAATTAATTCTCGAATCATGCTTTACTGTTCAGCATACACAGACCTAAGGAATCGAGACATTTAGAGGATAGAAGAGGTATGATGTCAAAATATCTTCAAAGCGAAACAAATTACGAGGTTATAAACTATTATGAAATGAATGAAGGGTTCATGAAACAATTTTCTCAATTAAGCATACAATGAGGAATTCAACATAAATCCATTTCGTAAGAATTGAAATCTCGTTGGCATCTGTGTAGCATTTTCTTGGGCATTTTTAAAGTGCCACAACTAGGAACCAGGTAAACAGGAAAGTTTATTTCAAATCACCTTCTTCTGACCAAAATAATATAGCTAATCGCTATCGAAAATGTTTCCCAACATGATGGAAAACTGTGAATTCCACTGTGGCGGAATTCTTTAGAATGGGACGCAAACAATCTGTTCAGTGTAGTTTTCAGATCGGCAAAGCTTCATAGTTGTTGTTCTCTGAGGTCACGTGTTGGTTGCATCGGCCTGAAATATAACATAACTTTCTTTTGGTGCAGTGGCGGTTTCGTTATTTTATGGCAGATTTATTGACCGTCAATCAGTGAATACAGTGTCTTGAAATGTGGTAAGAGGATCCACTTCTCGTCTTGTGCTAGCAACCTACCGAGAAAGAGATACTGCAGCTGGCGTGGCAAAAATGCAAAGCAGGCATTAGCTCAAGCCGCCTTCTGAGTAATTTTTAACTCACAAGGAACTCAGTGATTGAATTTATATCTATTTTTAACTGGTGGAGATGAAGATGGGTTCTGCTCTGACTTTGAATTGCTGTGCCTAGTCCTCATAGTTTGGCTGTTTTCCACCTTAATATTGGCTAAGAGAGCCTAGTCCTCCATTAATGTGACTCATCCTTGGTGGTTTCATTGCCTTCCTGGAACTTCGCGAACCATTTGCGTCTGTTCATTAACATTATCGGCACCAAAGGCCTGACACATTTTCCGAGCTGCTGCAGTTGCATTGTTCCCCAGTTAAATTCATAGAACACAGAATCTTTAGATGCTAATATTTGACCGACTTTTCGGAATACTGGATAACTTAGAAAACATTGAACTCAACAGTTTAAGCTCGGCAATAATTCGTTCCTACCATAAATTTATTTGTAATTCATTTAATTCCTGCAAAGACTTGAAATCTAAGCTAATATTTATCGTTGACATTGAGGACCTTTCGTGAACAGGATGGTAGATGGTGAATTCTTTGTAATAAAATTCCTTTGAACGGGATGAAAGAATTCATGTATTATAGTCATAGTTTCGAAACTTGTTCTGAAAGTTTGTCCCATGAAAGGAATCTGATAATGTAATATCTGAAGAATATGGTTCCACCTTAGTTTACCAATAATGTCGGATAATGATCTCATAAACAGCTTAGTGATACCCCGGACATCCAACAAACAGAGAACAACCTTTCTTTGGGTGCATTGGAAGTTTTGGCTGTAGGGATGCGACACTAATCAGCAATTTTGGCATCGAAAAGTACAGTAATCCATTCTCATCAGAAGTTGCGTGCCCATCAAGAATTGGATCCCTCTGCAGAAGAGATTCAAACAGAGGTCACCTCATGTCGTCTTCTGGACTAATGCCAACAATCCAATGTACCTCATTTCAGGGTGATAAAGGTGTTTAGATGAACGGTTCCTACTCTGGCGTTGAATTTTGGCACTTCCTCGCGTTTGGCCATTATCTGCTTCAAAATCGTAAATAATTCCTCGTCAGCAAGAACTAATTAATTTATGTGATTGCGGTAACTCTGAGAGATTTATTGTGTTTCTTGGATGTCCTGCACTATTTCTGAGCTCTCAAATTAAAACTTTAGTACCAAAAGATGACTATGTAGTCTGGTGCATGGCGTTACTCCCAAGTTTAAGCTCAACAAAGCATAGCTGCCTCTTAATGCCCTTCTTTGATGCCATAGTTGAGCTTGCTTCTCTAAACCCACACTGACATTAGTGAAATTACCAGCTTTACGTTAACATATTTGTAGTATGTTGATTGCTACGGAGCACTTGCAGTTCAAAAATTTTATTATTACTTATCTATTAATTTGTTTGAATAGAATGGTCTCGATTCCGGTTGCGCTACTAATAGCAAAGTGGAATGCATACCCATACATGTAATTTAAATTTTATGAAGGTTTACTCTTTTCTTTTCAAAGATGATGTTGAAAATATTGACCATTTCTGGAGAGAAAGACGAAAGTATTGTGATCTCACTTTAACTTCTACTTCTGATTATTTTAACTAGCTTCTCGTACGTTATTTAAAAAATTTGCATCTGAAGCAATGCTGCTGGAGATTATTAACGACAATAATAAACAAACCGGATACATGTTATATAACGTAAAACCATATGGGTTCTACTGGATTTTCCGAAGCACCGGCAACAAACTTCGTAATTTGTTTCGTTTCGGAGCTCTCAGTGCGGCCATGCCCAAAACTTCAGTAGTATTTAGTATTCACGTAAGGCGTATGATGTGACTATTTCAGCCTGGCCACCGGATAGCAAGATACTCTACACTAAGTTGGGGAGTCTGCGTTCCATCTTCCTGTACAGCAGACGATGTTCATTTGTCGCTGACAAAGTTCCTCGGCACACCTGGCGGGGCACACATCTCTCTTAAAGTGGATCCAGAAATGTGCTATATCCAGAGTGCTAATCCAGAGTGGACCTTTGGAGGCAAGATTGCTCTGTAAGTAGCAGAGATTTCGTGAATCAAGTTAAGTTCGTAAACCTCTGAATCTGAAGAGTGCGGCTGCATATTGGGAGAAAAAAACTATATAATGCACGTGCAGATCGAGGGAGTCTCTGTCGAGTTATTGTGCGTTCGCATGTTCTTCGTTAGTTTGCCAATACATAAACATATTCTTGAGCGGATCCTTGCAGAGAGATGACAAGGTAATCGCAAGAAAATATATAGAAATTGTGTTCCAGGTAGAAGAATTTTTCGCCAACTTATTAAAAAGTTACGAGAGACAGCTCTCTGAAACGGAAAAATAGATGAAAACGTGATATTTCCTACGCAAATTTCGGCAATAAATTGCCGCTGAGGGACGTCGTTTTCAAAATCTCTTATAACGCAGATTAGTGCTTATTATTATCACCAGTTTTAAACACAGTTAATTTGTGCTTTCAGCAAAACTATAAACACTAAAATAAAAACACAAACTTTACGCGCGGCGACTCTTATCTCTTTTTTTGGTTGGGGCGACTGGGAATTCCCAGTAAGCAGCTTCGCTTAGGCGGTCTGTTACTCAAATAACCTTATTGTAGACTTAATACTGTGTTCATTGCTATGTATTCTATGAAATACCAGCTAAATTATCCAAAGTTGGTTGGCTTATTCTGTCTTATAAAATAGACAATTACTAAAAGATACTGTAATAACTACCTAAGTTCATTCTATATAACCTTTTAACACTTTTGAGGCATCATTATTTCAAACATTTGTAATATAAGTATCAATACAACAAATAACATAGAATTATAAATATATAATACAGAAAGTTAAGGTAGGTTTGATCTCGGCGGGGAAGTGAAGTGTTGGGGACTGTAAAAGGAAGGTAGCTCTCCCTTAACTTTGCCTAGTGAATTCAACGAACTCGTTACCAGCGTCATATCCGAATACTGCGTCCGAAGATCTTCCAAAAATAAATTTTCATTGAAATAGCTCATTGGATTGTTCATCTATCGTACTTCTGTATAAATTGGGCATAAACGAGAGAGAGAGAGAGAGAGAGAGAGAGAGAGAGAGAGGACAGGACAGCCAAAATATTCAGGTGGTTGTTTGGTTTAGATTACCGAAAACTCGAAGGAAAACTTTGATTTTTCATGTGTCAAATAGAATGCATTCATTTATGGACTGAGAAAGCCGAGATCTTTTGAGCCCAAAATTGCTTTCTGAATATTTAATTTTAATGTTAATACTTTCACTGTAGTACACGAAACACCATTTATTTCTATATAATAACGTTTACAATTAGCATATATATGCAGAGGTAAATAATGTTTGCACTAATGTAATCTTGATTTTTTTTCTTCAGGAGTTTGCTTTTCGCAATTGTGGTTTTAGTGATCAATGGGACTTTACTAGATTTGAGAAGCGAAAAACAAAACTACAGCAAAGGTAATCAATAGAACTTTATGCTATTATTATTTATTATGTACCTTAGAAATACTTCCTGCCATAATAAATTCCACTTTCATATTCTCGTGCGTCGCTAGTGAAAAATTCATTCATTTTTAGCACCTTTTCAAAATAGTATTTGCTAACCTTATTGCATTTCTTTATGGGTCGAAACCAGTCTTTGAATAAAATGCTGCCAGAAAGCTCCTCACCCGTCCTAAATTTATAAGTTTGAGCTTACTCTTCACTACGGAGAACAGTCCAAAATTAGAGCAGCACAGGTTAACACAATAATTAAGCACAAGCTATTCCGAATTTGCAAAAAACTTGCAAATAGGATCGTTCGATGAAGACGGGCCTTATCGTGTTTGAACGTTCAACGTTAGGTGGAGATTCGACAAATCCACGTCATTACATACTTCGTTTCAGTCACTTTTGTTGATCTTAAAGCATTATCCAAAGAAAACTACGAGTAGTCTTCTTTGCTGACCTTACTTTCTCACAGCCTCTGATGCGGTCAATTTCCGTAATAATGTCGAGTTTTTGTATCTCTAGTGATGTGTTGACACATTGTGAGGAAGTATTTCTAAAAATTCTTAAACATTTTATAACATAACTTCACCATTTGTTTTTGTTTCCTCAGAGAAGGAGAAAATTCCCTTTACTTTCAGAGTGTCTTTCACGGTAGTGTGCATAGCTGGTGCAGGCCACCAAGATGGGTAGCTATGGCGGTCACGCTTGGGACTTGCATTCGTGAGTTTAAATGCTTTGATGTCTACCATTCTAACCATGTGTTTTTTTTTTTTTTTTTTTTTTGTGTGGTTTCCCGTGGTCGCTTAGACGAAACCTGGGAGGGAATTTCACCTTTCATGTATTTACCGTTCTCCCATTTCATTCCATTGGTTCTGCTACAGAGTCGAAATTCCAGGAGATATGACCTGGTGCTAAGTTCGGCTTACGGTAGCTCGCGCTTTGGCATGGAAAGCGACCTCTCTGAAGGGAGTTCCGCCGGCAACTGAGTGTTGCATCTGGAAACATTAGATTTCCATCTGTCGGTGTTTCCCTCAACTTATCTCTTCCTCTTGGAGCTGTTCCTATTGGAGGGCGTAGATACAAACAGCCAGCTATTGAGCAAGACTGAAGTACCGAAGTGTCCTTTTCAACCTTTAATAATGGTGCAGCAGAATTTTAGTTTCAACCGTATTTTCCTCAGTCACTGATTTTGAAGGTTGCCCATAATGAGGACACTCTTTGATACTAATATTCTCTGCAAACTCTGTACCATGGAAGTGTTGTCTGATATTGACAATGTTTTTCCAGCACAGGAGCCACTTTCTCAAAATATTGCTCAACAGAAAATTCACAGAGAAAATTATAGAGGAAAATAATAATATTTCTAAACTACTCTGACATCTTTTGATGGTTTAACTTTGACTGCTGAACAGAAGATAATCTATCTTTTCATTAACAGCCTTCAATCTGTATCTAAGAGAATATCTTGCTATCAAACCTGCATCTGATTTGCTCACATACGTAGAAAGTATGGTTTTGATACATCAAGTTTTTAACTGTCCTCATTAGCCCTACAACACTTTTTGAGTTAGCTTCTGCTAACTAAATACTTTCAGTAAAAAAGTTACTTTCATTTTTAAACATAAAAATGCAATAGTAGTGTTACTTTAAAACTGCTTACTTTTTAAACTCCCTGTATAGATATAATTAAATATCCCCTAAATGAGTACCGTATAGATAATAATTCAAAAATTACAACCATATTAAAAAGCCCAAATTTATTAATCTAGAACGTTTCGATGTCTTCTGATTTTGATAACAAAAGTTATAAATTTAAGACTATTGATATAATCTTATATTTAAGTGTTATCACTTTTCATTATTGAAAATACCTTTGTCATGTGTAGCTATTTAAACCCACATTTCAGATCTATTAATGACATTCTTCTGTTACCAGCTGAAGCACTTATGAGGGCATTTTCTTTACGACGCAGTTGGTTGACAATGACGAGTGAAAGTAGAAATTCAGGACTTTCTTGTGTTCACGGCATCAGAACACTGAACTCCATTGCGCTACTGCTGTTCCATAAATCGGCAGCCATTATGTTCCTTCCCTTCATTAACAGGAGTTTTATGGCACATGTAAGCACAACACTTTAACTGCATTACTGCCACTTGTGTGGTTATATTACGTTGCCAATAGTTAATAAAATTATTTTCAGACATTTTCCCAAGAATGGGCTGTGATAGGAAGAACTGCAATCATTTACACCGATTCCTTCGTTCTCATCAGTGGCTTACTAACCTCCAGGAGTCTTTTGACGGAATTGGACAAGAGCAGAGGGAAACTTAATATTGTGCAGAAATATCTCTCGCGGTATTTCAGGTATGTTTATGTTATTGGCCATTTGCACACCTAAGACAACAGCAACAACTACTGGGTTATTTCTCCTTATATTATTGTAGAACATGTTAATGCCTTAAAATTCCAACTTTTTCACATGAAAGGCTATCTATAGAGTGGGCCTGTCACATACGACTCTAGTTGGTTAATAGGAGTTTCACACACATATAAAAACACCTAGTGTTAAAGTGCTAAATTACTTCATAGTTATGCAAGTCAGAAACTCGCATAGGAGGTTATGTTGCTTAAAGGAGGTTTTAATTTGTCTTAAAAACATACAAAATAATAAAACTTGGTTGCAGCACTATATATTCTGAAAACTTCAGCAATAAATGATACATGACTTTAAATTTTTGAACTTTATTCCGATCTCATATGAGCATGAAATACACATTAAAAGAATTTTTAGCCTATATTTAACACTATTTTCTGCGTTTTGTTATATCTTTATAATAAAGAAAGTTGCTTATTTTCGTAAATTACTTATTCCCAAGCAACGACCAAAAATGGTTTAAGTGTCGGTGAAGTGTAATGGTGCACGACCGCTAGGCTACAACACTTATCTAGCCGGCCGACCAATCTCTATGGTGGACCAGTTATATAATGCTACAGCATCAATTTAGTTGAGGCATAAAGTACAGGGTGTTCAAAATATGGTCAAGGTTTTGCGAATTTTTAGCATATGATTATTTACCCGCAGGGACGGAGAGAGATTTTTCCTTACTATACTTTTAATCAAAGTTCTTAATATTTTGTAATCTAAAAATGTTACACATTGTAAACATAAACAATAAAACGTTATATTGAAGGTATCTACCCAATTTTGCAACGGTGATACTTCTCTGCACATACGTGGCTCCACGTTTAAGCAGCGGGCCACAGTGGAACCTTACGGTCAACCATCATGCTGAGATTTGCAAAAGTAACATGTGGAGGAATTTTCTTATGATACACAATTACTATGGATTTGAGCAAATGGTAAGTACTGCCAAATTAAATACATTATGTAGTTTTTGACTCTATTTTGTTTAAATATTTTTATTTTAAATAAATTTTAATTGATGTTAAAAGAGCAAGTAAATGGTACGCAATCTTATAAAGGGATAAGAGATGCCTTGAAAAGGAATGGAAATGTAAAACAACAAGGCATGAGTGAATAGGCCATATGTTTTCAACGGGCTCTGTTAAAACAATTTTGTTATATTTTGTCTACCTGCGCAGCGAGCGCTGGGCCAAGGACAAACTAGTCACCTGTCACAAAACAGTTTCCTCATTGATGGCTGACCAAGGACAGTTCGTCGCAGATTACTGTTACAAGAGCAAACATTATTTTTATCCTTTAATTATGATAACTATGTGCTTCAGAGATCAGTATTATTGAAGTCTCTGTATTATTACAGGTTATTGTTGTCCCAGAGTTATTAATTATGTAGTGTTAAAGTAAAATTACTGTGGTGTAAAGTTACCACTAGAACAGTGACATAAAGAAAATATCAGGGCAGAAATTGAAATCATTACTGTTATGAGTGAATGTAAATTTCATTTAAAGACGGCAGGAATGTGTGATTGCAGACGGACACTATTTCGATCAACCCCTATAATAAAATTCATTATGAAATAGAAGTAAAAGCCTAAGACTACTTTTGTGTGCATGTATTAACGATTAAAGTTGTACGAGTAGAAATACTGGGAGGAACTTGTTCATCGACAGAGTCTGGGAAATTACATGACCTTGGCCCCGCGCGGTTTGCGTTCAACTCGGACGCAGCCCAAAAATGATGATGATTATTGCTTAAGGGCGCAAAACTTCTGTGGTCATTAGCGCCCAAACACATCAAGTACTATGTCAGAAATAAAAATAAATAAACAAAGAACGCAAATTCTGCGCATAATGAACGGACAGTAGTACTTGTGCAATAAAAATATACCCAAAAACAAATAACAAGGGTATAAGGCGCCACAAACATTAAAGTGTTACTAAAACACAGCCGCAAGTGCAGAAAAACACAACAGTCTTGTAATGGACTAAAATCGTGCCAATAAAATCCCAAAGCAAACATAGGTCAATAAACAAAGACCGGTAGCAAAATTAATCAGCAAAAGCTGAAAAACAAACTAGTCTTATAAAAGATTAAAATGGTAACAATAAAACCCCAAAACAAATAACAAGGGTAATGTGCAAAACAACAATTAAAGACTAGTTAACACGATTCAGCAAAAGCTGAAAAAACAACAGTCTTAAAAGAGTCAAAAAATGCCGTCAATGGTAAAAGATAAAGTCTCACACCTTGCTCCAAAAACCACAAATACGGATAAAACGGAGCACACGCTCAACAGCAACCACATCATCTGCAAGTAACTCCTCAATAGAGGAGGGCAAACCTAGGCTATTTCTAAAAGCTGTCAGATGAAGACAATCAATTAAAATGTGACGCACTGTAAAGGGGTGGTCACAGTGAGGGCAAACTGGAGCGGGTTGACCATTAAAAAGGTGAGAGTGACTAAAACGGCAATGCCCAATTCTAAGACGAGCTAAAATTACTTCTTCGCGACGGACAGCGCGAGAAGAGGTCGACCAGTTAAAAGGGGCGGATTTGCATTCACGGAGCTTATTATTTGGGAGTAATTCCCACTCCTCGCGCCAGCGCGAAAAAATGGCTCTACGTAGTGAATGTATAAAATCCCCGAAATACAAACGCTGCTCGTACTCAGCAGGGTCTAAAAGAGCGGATTTTGCTGCAACATCTGCGGCCTCATTACCTGGGAGTCCGACGTGTCCAGGCACCCATAGCAGTGTAACCCTGACGCCAGCGTCGAAAAGGGTTAAAACTACATTCTGGACCATCTGCACAAGGGGGTGGAGGTTGTACAGGTTTCTAAAACTTAAAATGGCACTCAAAGAATCGGAACATATAACACTGTTCCCCAGCCCGTGATCAGAAATAAATAAAACCGCCCGATAGATAGCATAAAGCTCCGCCATAAAAATAGATGTTGCAACGTTAAGACCATACGTAAAACTAGCCCCATTAAAAACAAAAGCACATCCTACACCTGTTTCAGATTTTGAGCCGTCGGTATAGATAAAATTCCAGCCATTAAAAGAGGATTTGATCTCGCTAAAAGAACAACGAATAATATGTGCTGCGGTCGATGATTTCGGACAGGACGTAAGCCCGAGATGAACGGGGGCCTCTGCTAAAATCCAGGGGGGAGAAGAAGTTTCCCCGGCTAAGAAAAAAGCAGGTAACTCAATGCCCGACGTCCGTAAAATCTCCCGAAAACGAAAGCCAGGGGGCTTAGGAGTAAAAGACCGAGCAGCATAAAAACGATCAAAAGACACATTAAAAAACAGCCCATTCGTGGGATGACGAGGTTGCAAAGCTAAGCGACAACCGTACGCAGCTAGTAAAACATCCCTACGATAAAACAACGGAGGTTCTCCAGACTCCGAACATAAACTCAACACAGGACTGGTGGGGAATGCCCCAATGGCAACACGGATACCCCGGTGATGAATCGGGTTCAGGCGGCGCAGAACAGAAGGCCGCGCAGAGTCATAAACGACAATGCCATAATCCAATTTGGACCGGATAAGAGAGCGATAAAAACGTAAAAGAACAGTCCGGTCAGCTCCCCAAGATGTGCCACTTAAAACACGTAAAATACAAAGAGAACGTTCACACTTGCCTCTGAGTTGCGCTATATGCGATGACCAGCATAATTTCCTATCAAACACCAAGCCAAGGAACCGAACTTCGTCTGCGAAGGAGAGTGCGTCTGGGCCAAGATGGAGCGAAGGTGGATGATACTCCTTGTGGCGCCAGAAGTTCATGCAGACGGTCTTCTCTGCGGAGAAACGGAACCCGTGAGAGACACTCCAAGCGTGAAGGCGGTCGAGACAGCATTGGAGGCGGCGTTCCAGGAGACAGGTCCTCCGAGAGGAAAGATATATGGCAAAATCGTCTACAAATAACGACGATTGTATTCCTGGCGGTAAACACTGGGTGATAGAGTTAATAGCAATGGCAAAAAGTGTGCAACTTAGTACCGAGCCCTGAGGTACACCGTTCTCTTGAATAAAATTCGACGATAAAACTGATCCCACGCGAACATTAAAAACCCGGTCTTTCATAAATTCCTGAATAAAAACAGACATACGCCCACGTATGTTCCAATCGTGAAGCGTTTGGAGGATACCGCCTCTCCAGCAAGTATCGTACGCTTTCTCCAGATCGAAAAATACAGCAACCGTTTGGCACTTGCGCACAAAACCGTCCATTACATGGGTAGTTAAAGACACCAGATGGTCGACTGAGGAACGATGACGCCGGAAACCACACTGGGCGTTCGTTAATAATTGCCTCGACTCCAACCACCACATGAGCCGTCCGTTAATCATTCGTTCCAACACCTTGCAAACGCAGCTGGTGAGGGAAATGGGACGGTAACTGGAAGGAAGATGTGGGTCCTTTCCAGGCTTAGGTATGGGAATGACGGTGGCCAATCGCCAAGCGCAAGGAAATGTGCCGTTACACCAAATAAAATTAAAAGTTCGTAATAAAAATGCTTTGCCTTCTGCTGGTAAATGCTGCAACATGGCAACATGAATGTCATCAGGTCCCGGTGCGCAATGTCGAGAGGTAGAAAGGGCATGCTCCAGTTCCCTGGCGGTAAAAGGAACGTTGTAGCTCTCCTGATGGTCGGAGGCAAATGAGAAACCTTTCCTCTCAACCTGCTCCCTTAATGCGCGAAATGTAGCCGGGTAATTGGCGGAACTAGAAACATCAGCGAAGGTTCGCCCTAAAACATTGGCGACGTTAATCGGAGTAGTCAGCACTCGATTTAAAACCCTAAGACCGGGTATAGGTGTAAACCTTGGTTTGCCAGCAACGCGGCGTAGCCGTTCCCAAACTAGGATGAAGGCGTTGTGCGGTTAAAAGAAGAGGTAAAAGAAATCCAAGAAGCCTTTTTGCTATCCTTAATGACTCGGCGGCATTTGGCGCGAAGTCGTTTGTAGCAAATCATATTTGCTGATGTAGGGTGGCGACGAAAAGCTCGGAGAGCACCTCGGCGTGCACGCAATGCATCCCGGCATTCATCAGTCCACCAAGGAACTGGTAAGCGTCTGGGGTGACAAGACGACCGGGGAATAGCCTTATCTGCGGCTGTTATGATGACCGTACGCAGGTGCTCGATCGCGATGTCGATAGATGGAAATTCACACCCTGAAAATTCGGCCAAAGAGCGATAGAGAGGCCAATTCCCCTTTTCAATGAGCCATTTTGGCGTGCGCTGTGAATGTGCGTTCGGAGAGAGTATATGGATCTGACACGGAAAGTGGTCACTGGAATATAAATCAGAGATAACATTCCAGGTGAAATGTACAGCAAGTGAGGCAGAGCAAATGGATAAGTCCAAGTGCGAAAAGCTATGAGTGCTGTCAGAGAGAAAAGTAGGTTGACCAGTGTTGAGAAGTATAAGATTGTAATTTAGCAAAAAGTCAGCTAAGAGGTTACCTCTTGCACACTCCGTGGTGGAACCCCATAGGGGATGGTGTGCATTGAAATCCCCCAAAAGGAGAACAGGGGGTGGTAGCTGAGACAAAAGATCATCCAGGTCAACTGTAGTGATGGTGGCGGACGGAGGTAAATAAACAGTGCAGACAGAAAAACTAAGGCCAGAAAAGTGAACTGTAGCTGCAGCAGCTTGTAAAGGAGTCTGGAGCTGTAGTGAGGTGCTGTACACGTTATTGCGAATTAAAAGTAAAACTCCGCCGTGAGCGGGAGTGCCATCTTCGGGAGGGAGATCAAATCTCACCGAAGAGTAACCGCGTAAGTTAAAAGAATCACTTGGGCGAAGCTTAGTCTCTTGGAGACACACGAGCAAAGGGTCAGTAGAACGTAAAATTAATTCGAGGTCAGGTCTTCGACTACGGAGACCACGCACATTCCACGAAAGGATAGCCATTGTTAAAATTATATAAAATGAATAAAAAATTTACCACCTTACTTTTTGGACGGTGCAGGGCGAAACAAACGTCCTTTTTTCAATCGCGTGGGACTCGGTGGTTTTGAAGGAGCAGGCACATCCTGCTCCATCACATCCTCAGAGGGAGGGCTCTCCCGCTGAGAAGCATCCGCCGATTCCAACACCTGGAATCGGTTGGATGTGGATATAGGCGGCGACGGCGACCGCCTAGCGGGTTTGCTCCCATCATGGGAGCGTGACCTCCGAGGAGGAGAAGGGCTCTTTTTCTGCTCTACCTGAGTTGATGACTTTAAAAAATCTGTTCGCGTAAAACTCGTCCTGAACTTAATATCAGGGGCAGGCACTAAAAACAACCGCTTTGGGCTTCACGGTAGAGCGCTTTGGAGAACTAGGCGTAGGTTGGACCCGTGTAAACACAAGATCGCAGGTCTGCGTACTGCTATCGCACTTCTTGGGCGCAAAAGAAGCTGCTGCGCTGTAGGTGCCGGTCTTAGGCACGACAGGTTGGCGAGACTGGAATCGCTTCCGGGCTTCAGTAAAGGAGAGTTTTTCCTTCACCCGGATCTCCTGGATACAGCGCTCCTCTCGAAAACGAGGGCAATCGCGGGACGAGGCTGGATGTCCACCGCGGCAGTTGACGCAGACAGGAGCTGATGGGCATGCTCCCGCGTGACTTGCTTGACCGCAGGTTGCACAGATGGATACGGCAGTTTTACACGATATGCGAGTGTGTCCAAAACGCTGACACTGAAAACATCGCAACGGGCTCGGGATATACGGGCGCACTTCTATCACCTCGTAGCCCGCCTTGATCCTCTGCGGCAAATCGACCCTGTCGAATGTGAGGAAAAGAGTCCGGGTCGGCTGTAATTCCCCCTCTTTCCTTGCCTGTACACGATATACTGAGGTGACCCCTTGGTCCTCCAGACAGCTCTGGATTTCCGGGTCGGTCATTCCGTCTAGAACATTTGTGGTAACAACTCCTCGCGACGAATTCATGGTCTTATGTTTCTCGACACGGACGGGATATCCGTGGAGTAGCGTCGCCTTGAGCAACGAGTTGCTTTGAGACAGGCCAAGTGTCTCCACCAAAAGTGATCCGTTGCGTAGACGGGTACAGGACTTAACGGGTCCAGCTATGGCATCAATGCCCTTCTGAATTTTGAATGGATTCACGGTCGTAAACGACTGATTCTCTTCAGTACGACTAATGACTAAGTAACGAGGGAAAGACTTCTCGATTACTTCTTTTGCATCAACTCTTTTACGTTTAAAATGTAAAGGATTATTTTCCAGTACCATAGCGATTTATTCCTCCATCATTGCAACCGTCTCCGATGGCGGGCTGCTTCCTGGGCGCCACCCCGGCTTAGGTTACTGGCTCTGGCCTGAACAAAGTAACCTCAGGGTCACACCTTCCTGTGGGCTGACGAAGGGACCCAATCGCCTGCAGGAAGACTACAGCTCGTGCAATGGCCCTTCCCCGGGCCTGGCCTTTACCAGGGGATACGCTCCTGTCCTACATGATAACCCTGTGCTGGGAGTTACGCCGTTACCCAGTCACATTTTACCGCGTCAAACACGGGGGCACCCATCAGACAAAGAACAGGGAAGTAATACTAATAAAACAATAAAAGAGGCGAAATAAAAAGGAGTCAAACGCGCTGAGCGCGGACCTGAGGGAGCAGCTCGGGTGCCTCGGGGTCGCTACGCCCCGTACCCAATAATTTGGGCCCCTGAGGGGGCAGCCCAAAAATAACTATATATAAGTGGGCTATAAATAAAGTAGGGGCAACATACAGAAATGTTATTTAACTTAAGATTAACAATCTCATTATACGCCTTCGACGTAATTTCCTGTGTTGTTCTGCACGGTTTTCCAAATCCGTGGTAGCTGTCACATATCATTGGTGATTTTTACTTGTGTCCGCAATGGATCGCACTACAGCAAGGAGGATATCTGGAAATCTGGTGTCTCGGAGGGGTTCTTTCAGCCGAGAAAAGATATATAAAGATAATAGCTCGGGCTTATGTTAGCAAGTATGATGGGTGTTCCAAGATCTATCAATTCTTCTTGACTAACAATTGGGTAACTGTAGCTGCCACGCGACTCGGGCGTTATACTGTTGGTAGGCCGAAACTGCCAACTCCTCCCAGCCTGCACGAAACGCATCGACTAAACATTACCACAAGTTTTCTGCAACTTGTCATGGCACGGATGTGCTTTTTTTCTGCGCGACTCTAATTTCATAAACACGCTCAGAGTCTCTCACACAGCACTATAACCACTCACTTTACTTTACTGACTGCTTTCGGCACTGCATACCTCGACACTGGTTCAAATTACTAATATCCAGATCTTCTTGATCGTGCTTATACTGGTCTATGAAAAGTGTTGCTATTACTTTATTTAAAGCCGGGAGGAATTTATCCTTTGCTCTATTTTTGTCCATTTTTGTATTGCTTCAATATACTACCAGGAATCAATGGCGTTCTAAAACGTATTTAACTGAATACCTCGGAACTTTGAGATAATAAAAACATTTATTTGACATTTAAATTTCTCTCCGTATTTTGGAAATACTTTATTTTTGTAATGTAAAAAAGTGCTCACACAAGATGAGATAAATGTTCCATTTATTCTAATATTTGCCACAATATGTTACTACTTATTATGTTAAATGCTTTTACACAGTCAATATTGTTCATTTGCTAACCCTGTCATTCTTTTAGTACTAGAATCCTCAAATGAATTAAAGGCTTTCATTAATTTGCAGTGTCTGACTCACACGCATCACCTCGCAGTAGACATACAGCTGTATCTGGTTGCACCGTTCTTCGTATTTCTGTTGTGGAGGAGTCGACTGTTGGGACTAGCCGCATTGACCACATTTTCTTTACAATCCACAATTCTCCGTTACAGCACTACGTACAAACAGCGACTCAGCACTGTACTTTACAATGGTATTTCGTACGTATTCTTTGCGTTGTTGGTTTCTAGTATAGCATTATAGACAGTATTGTTAGGAAGGCTCCAACTTTAGGGGTTTGTTTGAAATATGTTGCAGTGTTCGCCAAATGTTCGATTCAGCAAACCAGAGCTACACATTACCCACACATCGCCTCACCGTGTATCTTATGGGAATTTTCCTGGGATATGTGCTTCACCGCAGAACTACCTACCACCTCAACAAGGTACTCAAAACATATTCACACACAAAGGAAATTGCATGGTATACAAACTCCTTCAATCTAATGATAAAATGACCTGGAAAATAACAAGAAAATTGATCAGAATAAAGCGATTTACTTCTCATTTGGGAATACAGTAATTTGCGTGAAGCTACTCCCGCAAACAAGTTGAAACGTGTTGCAACCTGCAGTAATTGGATCCCTAAATATATTATCATTTTTTTTTCAACAGGGATGACAGAAATAGAGGCCTATGTTACAAAATTACTCATGCATTGGATTTTTAGAACCAGCAGTAGCAGATATACTTAGGTCGGATTACTGCAGAACGCACATGGAAACAGTTAATTCACAGTCATCAATGCTTGTCATTCCGAAGTCTATATAGATAAATATTTATTGTCCGTTACATAATTAATAATCAAAACATTCAGGGCTTGTTTGAAAGGATGAAATCAAGATTTTGAGCAAAATTATCCAAAAGTTCCAGGAATGTTAACGCAAAATTTGTTAATATTAACAAAATGCATTTAAATCACAGAAAGTTACTACAAAGTATTATTATTTATAGTTATTTCCATCAATATATAGAACAGAAAAGAAACTTAAGTAATTTAACTTTGAAGGAAACACAAAATGTGTTCTTAAATATAAGAACCATTTTAAAAGTTGGCAGCTCCTGAATATTCAATTTAAATTCTGATTGTTTAAAAGCTACTTAAGGGAGCATCAATCTATGATACAAACTGCTTAATAAAGGCTCATACAAACAATAAATAATAATTGTTCACAATTGTTCTCGAGGCAATTCCTATCATACCGGTCTGAATGGTTTTTATTATATAGAAAATAAAAAGAGTATTAAGAAACGGAACAAGCACACCTTTTATTATAGTCCATGTTAGATCCTTTAATATAACTTTACTATTTTTCAATAAACATTGAGTAGTGAATTTCTAAATAATTCAAATAGTTTAAATAAATATATATCGACACATTACAAATTTTCATGCCAGTGGGCTTATTAGTTACATAGAAAATGTACATGTATTAAATCTGTGAATATTTATGAACAATATTTGTTACATATGTTGTGGGTGATTTTTTTTATACTGCTATGGACCAATATTCTCGCACTGTTATGGACTAATATTCTCACTTTAACAGTTGGTAGCCATTAACAAATTTTCTGATTTAAATCGTTACCAGGGCGAAACTATTTATGGAATTTTGCTGTTTTTTGGATGAAGGTCGTATGGCCTTATAATCACCTGATTATTTTCTATTATTGTTAATTCTAATTAAGGGAGTCTAAATAATGGGTACCGGTCACTTTATCCAGAGGTAAGAGTTCTGCCTGCTAATCTCGGAATCCTGAGTTCAAATCCTGGTTCTATCATGCGGATGTTACTTTGACTAGGCAGTCTTCCCATGGCGAGTGTCGTCTGGTTAGGTTAGTGATTTCAGGTTTATGCCTCTCCAGCAATCTTAAATATTATCCTGAATATCGGAATAGTGTAGTTGTACTTTTCAAGCGTCTAATCTCAGAAATTGATTACACTTTCACGACATTGGAGTGGACATGTGTGATAGCGACGAAAAAATATTTCAATAGAGGAAAAGAATAAGATATAAAACAGGAATGAAAAGTGTAATTTGCTTTTCTATGTTCTAAGAATTGTTATTGCTCAGGGCTTGGAGTTAAACGTTGAAAAGATAGGTTTTAAAAGTGTGCATAAAATTTGAAAGTGATGGATCAATAAACAGCAAAATTAAATAAAATCACTGCAATCTTAAATAGTAAATTTCACGTTACGCAATTCCAGAGTAGTACATATTATTTGTACTGTTATTTGCAGTTTTACATGCTGCTACATATGAGAGTTTTATAACTCAATAACCAGAACTTGACATTCTTCCATTGACGCCTGAACAAGTTTTAGTGTTGGAAATATATTGGAAGAAAAACTCGCAGGATACGGCCGGAGAAAGCGAACTTTACAATACGGGAGAAGAATTATTTAAAAATGTGCAATACTTTAATAAATAATAATAAATGCATACATAATGCACTAATTGAATAGACTTTAGTTTGAAAATTGAATAATGTCGGGATGAACTCAGCAATATATAAATTAAACAACTGAAAAAAAATTCGAAATAATGCCGCAATAAATACTCAACAATTGAATAAATGACAAATAAAAATTCACTTGGGCGCAAGCATGTCATAAACCTTCAGCATAATTAATGAACCACTTTTAATATAGTCCAACATTTGCAACAGTTTTAACTCATTGGTTTTTAGAATCCGCATTCCCTGCTCATTTAAAATGATTACAAAAGTTACCTTTAAGCCAATATAGCAAAACGCAATTTAAATTTTTAAAATTAAGTGATTTAAAATTACATTGCATCTTGATCATAAGGCTTACGGTTCAGAGAATGCTCCGGGCCTAACAATTTAGAAGAAAAGGCTTAAAGCAGCTATTCCATCCGCCATCCGAGAGAATACATCAGTCAAGATGGTTTTGTCAATGCTAGCCAGAGCTTTTGATGGGGTATAAAACCAACAATGAAGTATTAGTTGGTGAGCCCTCTTGACGTGACCAGATAGAAAGGACGTGGAAGAGAACTGGGTATATTGTCCCAGCTATAAATAATCGCTATAAGTTTGAAGTCAACTATCCAACTATAGCGGAAAGCATTGTATGCTCTTCTAAATGAAGGCACTGGACAATGTGTAGCCAGTATATTACTCTGTTCTTGACGTTAGTTTTCTTGTAAATTGTTGACCCTTTAGATATTTGAACGGGCCAAACAAATGATAACAGAACAGACCCCAACTCTGAAAAAAAAATACTTTCATGATTTAATAATTTCATTCGAAAAAGTGGATAGCTGCTCAGACCAAAGTCAAATTGGATAAAGCAGATGACTGTGTTGTGCACTAACATCAAATACCTTTATTTATGGAACCGCAGTTTAAACGTGGTTGTAAAATTAAGGTCTCGACGAAGGATATCACTAAAAATCATGGTGCTTCAATGGAAGACGACCATGTGAAGTTGAGACTGATTTGAGCGAGAGCACAACGTCCTGCAGGAAAAATTGAAAAACTGTTTGCAGCACGATGCGTGCGGTTTTTCACTATGGACCAAAAATATACATCCAAAGGGCATTTCAACGCAATATGTTTAATCTCATTATTTAAGAACTTTCTGCATCGGTTCGTGACCGTGAATAACACTTGCCATATATGATCGAAATGGCAGTCAAAGATTCACGACTAATTAAAGTGCGCCGAAGTAAGCAAGGAAAAAAAAAAATGATGGCCTTTTTGGTGGGGTGGTTCCCAAAGAATAATCCTAGTATACTACTTGGAAAAAGATAAAATAGCAACAAAAATCTATTATGCCTCATTGATAAGTCGTCTGAATAGGACGCTGATGGCTTGAGATGTTAAAGGGCGCCTGTAAATAAACCAAATAAAAAACAGGTTTGAATCATTGGATTCGAGCAAAAACACGACATATCTTGACGTTAGATTCATGCTTGCTCAATTATTATTGGATGCACGTGCAACTGACAGTTATTAATATTATAAACTTGTTCTGTTCGGGAATATGTAAACTACATGATTGGCATTCGTTAAAAACATCGAAAATGAAAAACGTAATGTGCTTTTTACGCCAAACTGGGGAAGGGGTCATCTTTTTATTTGATATCTTATCTATTTGCTACAATCTTTCTTACCTATTATGCTTTTTCACTTGCAACAGGTGGTGGTGGCATTTACATGGATATTTACGGTAATTCTGGCACTCTCGGCTATGATTGGGCCCTACCACATGTCCTCTTCAGACTATCAGTATGACCCACATCACGCTGCTCTCTACAATGCACTTTCTCCGATATTCTGGGGTGCTTTACTGACTTGGGGAATATTCTGTGGCGTTACAGGATACGCAGGTGAGTTGACTCACCATCTTGCATGCAGCTTTATTCGCTGATTTACAATTGAGATGATTAATGCTTTTCTAAACCAGAATTTTTAGAATTCTGGCAAATAAAACCATTCTTCTGTGATACATATAGCTCTAGCTTTTGAAATAACAAACACTACTAAAATCCACTGTGCATTTGGACAGTTTTGTGTAAAATTGGAAGACATATCAGCAAACTTGATTTCACATTTTAATTTTTAAATGTATTTTAATATTATCGCAATTTTTTGTGAAACATAACATCTCTAAGTCTAATAGCTTTCAGAAAAGTTATTGTATTTTAGAAAATTGTCTTTATTATTGGCACTCTCTTTTAAGTACACATCTGAACAATAGCTAATTTTAAAGATCATATCTTGCCAAAATGATTTTAAAGACATAGTAATTAGTTTACAAGATTAGAATAAAATCTATTTTACACATATTTGGAAGATATTCCCACAAAGACACTGAAAAATAAAGAATAGCAAAATTGAAATTGTTAGGGCAAACAGGTTTTAGATTTGTACTGCAAGGTAAACGAGTATTGTAAAAGTAATTTCATATCTAAAAGTAGAATAATGATATCGCCGATAACGTTATCACATAGCCAGCACTCTCAAGTCACCGCACGACGAAACGTAGAGGCAACTAGGAAGTCTCTCGTATTCCAAACATAATCTAATAAATTTATTTTTATAGAGATCTTCTTAATGGCAGGTTAAAATAATATTGACACTTTTTTGGCGGAGGACAAGCAAGAGTCAGGTTTCCCCCGTTTTACGTTGAGAAGTTAATTGATCTATTATATCAAATAATTTTTAAATGACCAGCATTAATCTTTTCCTGTTTATGTCCTGAGAATTTTATTTTCATAAAAAATGTAAAATTTATCACTTTAAAAAAGAAAACTAATAGACTCCAAGATAAACTACTTTAACATAGTTATATATCTCGTACCTATTTTTATTTTTATCTTTTAAAGGTCATGCTAATTTGTGAGATTTATCGCTGTCTATATTTGATATAGAACAGCCCGCTTGCTATACACTAACAGTTTCTACACAACATCGCGAAAGAAAGGAAAGAATGGGAGAGGGAGAGAGAGAGAGAGAGAGGGAGAGAGAGGGGGAGAGAGAGGGGGAGAGAGAGAGGGAGAGAGAGAGGGAGAGAGAGAAAGAAACTGTTTTAATTTCATTATTTTGATTTGCCCTCCTATAAATTACCGTATTGATCTCCCTTTATATTGTCGCTGAATAGTCCCTTAATTTGGATTGAAAAATGCATTAACAGGGTAACATAATTGATAAAGAAAATATTTCCGTTTTCCATTTCTAAAAATGTTCGAAAATATTGCATTTAGGAGCATATACAAGAATGCCATAAAATTACTTTGCGAAAATGTTGGAAAGTACCTAGTCTTTCAAAAATGCTTATCAAGCTTATGGAATTTAAACTAAGGATAGAAAAAAATTTTACACAATCAACAGTTTTATGAAAATATATTTAATCATAAACTTATTTTTAATAAAGTTAAACATCCATAGTCATATAGGAGTTAGAAATTATAGAAATTAAATTTTTACTACATTTTTTTACAGAATGATTTAGTTGCTACCGCAGAGGAAGGTAAATGTTGAAAAGCTTATAGTCATGCTAGGCATTTAAATATGTGCTAATGAAATTAAGTACCAATCCCTGTAACCTATTTTAAAATATAGATGCAAAGCGGAAGGTACTTTCTTCCAGGCAAGAGAACATTCTTGAGAGGAATGTACTGCTTACGCAGCTCTGACGGTACCTGAGATCTATGAGCATCAGGTTCGAACATAGATGTGCAGAAAAGAAACATTGTCCGCTTAGTTGTTTGCGCAGGAGAAACTTTCAGCTGTTTCTTTCACTTCTCATCACGTCTTAATAATATTCCCTTTTACCGCGCTGGCTTCACTGTGACCAGCTCTTCCTTTCTTACGGCTAGAAATTACCAACTAAAGGCACCTGGCGTCACACATGATATTAACATCATGTAGGTACATTCATTGCATCATCTCAGTCAATAGCGAACACATTATCTATTCCCGATGCACTCCACCAAAATAAGCATTTCCCAGCAGGGATGTTCTGGTTGGAGAACTGTATGCGCTATAACTGGTAGTTAAAACGGCGTAAATTGTACATGATGTCGTTTTTAATGGTGTTTAACGCCCGTTTTAACTGCTGAGGCATGACAGGCGGTGGACACTGATGATACATGAGATGAAATAATACACTGGGAAAGGATTTTTTATTTAAAGAAGGAGACGTTCCAGGCCTAAGTTAAGGGTATTGACCATTAATGACTTCTGAGGGAAACGTGGAAAAAAAAATAAGTCAGGGAGGACGGTGCTGGCGAGAATCCAACCCCAAACCTCTCGCTTGTGAGTCCGCGCCTTAAGACCTAGGCCACCCGTAGGGGTACATGATATAGTGACCAAGCAAGCATTCATTTGTTATGATACAACTGAATACACTTTTTATGAAAGCAAAATCATTAGAATTTTTTTCATGAGTAATATCGACTTTAGTTTTTGCATTATCCGTTTCCCGGAATTTATCCATTATGTTGTGTATAGTGTAACTTTACTTCAAATTGAAGCCGAACTCCATTAATACATTTGTTTCTGAGAAACTGATATTAAGAATGAAAGTATATCTTTACAACTTAGGAAAAAAGGTTAAAAAGAAAAGTGATGCTACAAAATGACCTAATGAACGATTTAGCATAGAGCTGGCACTGATGTGTTACATAATGTATGTACTGCATTTGTTAAAGTTCATTGTGTGAGGGATGCTTAACAAAGAACGAGAAGTGTTTATACGCATAAATTTCTTCAGTTAAAATGAACTATATTCATTTTTGTTAGCTTAATGCATAACGTGCATATGGTACAGTTTCACTGTTATCATCTGCGGTTTCTGCCCGTGAGAGGTGTGCAAGTCAAGTCATTCATGCCGCCTATAGCAAATTGGTGGTGATACCCGACGAACTCTGAAATTCTGCTTTCATTTCAACAAATCCTATGCAATATTACAGGAGGCCTATGTACAGTTTGCTCTTTCCTATACCTCAGCTCGAATTTATTGATTTGTTATATTTACTGACGCTTGAACCGCAATTATTGTGGGGGGGGGCTATTTGGATATAGATGGTGATTTATTATTATTTATTTAATCGGAGAATTAGATGTACTTCTTGTTCGCCTCGGTTCTTGACGTCATGAGTTCCATGCTTCCTATTTCTTTGGTTCCAAAGCAGCGGATAGGGAATTTGGACTTTTTTAATGACTTGAAGTCATTAAGGAGGAAAGGGATTGTTCACTGTAATAATATAATTTTCTACTCTGGTTGGACATTTAATTTAAACGACAATTTGAAAGGTTTAGGAACATGCTGTGCGTCTGTCGTGTGGCTATTGCATCTATTGTACTTTATAATCTTACACTCGGGTTATAATTCACTGTCTTCACTTGTTGATTTACTCTCTTTAGCATAACTTGGAAATCTGACAGTCACCTTATCACTGATTCCGCGTGATTATTCTTATTATTACTCTCGCACTGACTGCCTGACTCTTACTGAGCTACCGATTTACTTTGACTCTCCGCGACGGCTAAACTGTCTACTATGACACTGAATAACTGCTACTATTGCTACTACTAGCTGCGATTACTGCTGCTACTGCTTCTCTGTTACTACAGTTACCACTTTTACTCTCCCACGAATGCTTAAAACGTACTTCTTATAGTTAATGTTAAATCTATCGCTCCGCCCTTCGCGAAAATTTAATTCCTTTAAATATTATTGAATATGGTTCCTTCTACAATCTTATTGGATCACACAAGTTATGGTTTATTACAAGTTCGCTTTTATTCGTCGGGTTTTTGTAATATGTTGATTGGCTCAAGTTTCTAGGTTTTACCAGGAAGCATCTGCTATTCCCACGCTACGAAAGAGGAGATATCTGCCAGTTTTTAGATTCCTACACTAAAAGTCTGCGATAAAGCACGCTTCGACCATATATGCGGCCTCCTTTTGAAATAGCTAATATCTTGGTTTCTGTAAAACACGTGTTTCTGTATGCGGTATTTCCTTTTGACGACAAGTATAGTTACCAAATGAACTCCTATTCCTTGCCGTACCCCAGTTGCATGTCATTCGGCGCCTTCTGTCGGCAGTCTGTCCGAAAGGGTTTGAAAGAGTAATGTTTAACATCTTCCCAGGTAAAGCGGCCGTTTTCTAAGAAAAGTTCAGCACGCCATCCCTTTTATAGAAATATAACAAAGACATATGTGCACTATCAATCATAGTATTAGAGGAAGATAACCTAAATATTACTTATTAGTCAAAAATACATATCTGTATACATATACTAACGCATGTAATATTGAAGTCCTCATTTCAATTGTAACATTGATACCCTTGATTGTTAGGTTATTCTTGCCATCAAACAATATCTGAAACAAGATATAATTATGAGGATAATTGCCATCATAAGCAATTGTAATTAAATGGGAAATTTTGAGACAAAATTTCCTGCTTCACGCTCTTTAACATCTCAAGTCATCAGCGTCCTATTCAATTCAGGGCGTGAAAGGGCCGGCAAATTTTGCTCAGGGGCCTCACTTTCAGGTTTGAGGTTCTTATTCGTGCCGTAAATGTACGACACGGGACCCACGGCTTTACTACTTAGGAAGCTATACTTAGGCTTTTTACTCCCCGAAAAAATCTCCCCGGAATCTAACCCGCGATCTTGGGTTTACGAAGCAGATATAGTTACCACCATACCACCAGGATCGATACTCACTCAGCTCGAAGATGGTTTAAAATGTATAAAGAGAGGAGGTAATCTATTTCAGAAGGCGGCGGCGCTCCAGCTAATGTTGTAACGGGAGAAAACATTAACACCGCTGCTGTCAATGTGAGAGAGTATCGTCGAATAACATTAAGAATACTTCCAAAAATTAGGATACTTTCACTGGGCGTCACTCACACGTTATTAAATGAAAAGTCACATGAGACGTGTTTGTGTATAGTGCGTTCTAAGACTGCTGATTCCCGAACTAAGGGACGTTCCATTTGCAGGTTATGTTTGCAGTTGAAGATGATGTACAGGAAGACGTGGAGTTTTTTTCAAAACTGCTGAAGAAGTTTGACTATGTCTTTTCGATCCTGAGAACAAACAGCATAGATCAGTGTGGAAATCTCCATCAACACGCGCGCACACATAAAACATAAGTGGTTGCTCTGCTGGGAAACTTATCGTCATCTAATTTGTTGATATTCAAGGAATGGTTTATCAGCATATCGTACCTGCACAAACGTAGCTGTAACTGGGCAAAATTACAGATACATCTCAACAACTCTAAGAGACTATATATCGCACTCAAAAGGCCACTTTTTCTTGCAACAAGCTGGATGCTACACTACGATAATGCATGGCCACATATAGCAAATGTTGTTGCTGAACATTTCATTAAAATCAATGTGATGTATGTCCTTACCTTCCCTATAGTGCAGAGTTAGCCCAGTGTGACTTTTTCTACTCCTCAAATTGAATATACACCTTCTTTATGGCATTTTCCATTGCCAGAAGCAATGACGAAGGCTGCCGAGGCGATTCTGAACTTCAAAAATGATTTCCAGCATGTGTTTGGTGATTTAGAATAACGCTGGGACAGATGTACTATATACAATCGAGAAGTACTTTGATGAATATCATCAAAATGATGAGTGTGAGTAAAGATATGTTATCAAATGATTGTGATCAAATGATTTTGATCAAATGATGCCCTCGTAGATAATGTAATTTATAAAACCGACGAAACGGTCACATACGAACAAAATCTCACTTAAAAGCTATTACTTTCCGTGAAGGAATTTTTTATTTTTAATAACATTTATATTTATTGATTCTTGCAGCTTTTATCTTTACAGTTTTAATATTTATCCATATTGTGAGAAATATCTGTTTTTAATGTCAATTTGGTGCTTTTATAGGTTTTTTAAACACTTGGATGTCATGGCGTGGTTTCCAGATTTTCTCTCATCTCTCATTTAGTATATATCTCATGCAGTTTCCTATATACTTCTATAATATTGGTTCTCAACGAACTGTGGACTTCTATACGCCTTGGAAGTTGGTATGTAACTACTGTTCTTCAGTAAGTAATTAGTGTCTATAGTAATTACATTTCTAAACAGTTCTTAGAATTTTTTTAAATTTAATTTTAACTCTATTTCAGTTTGAGCTTGGCGAGGTAACAGTTGTATTGTTGTCTTCAATAGCTCTTACACTTTTCGTTGATCTGCCGTTCCAGGAAATCAGAAAAATACTTTGGGATACAGGTAAGTTCCCTTTTGTTTTCTGGTAATAGAGAAAGTTACGGTCATAGCACAAATCTAACAATGGTAATCCTTAACGCCTAAATTATTTGTCATTGACTCTTGTAGGTGAAGATGGTTTATGTCCTCCAAAATAACTCAAAGAGCAGAAAACCATTTATCACCCGCATCAGAGTTTTTCTTTTCCTCTGCAAATTTTTTTTTTTCATATTCGTAACTTGATAATCAAAAGTAAAATAAACATAAACGATAAAACTCCATCAGTTACTAATCATGTTAAACTGATATATTGGCCTTACTCTAGAAAATTGTTCGGTTTGCACATAGGGCTATCGTAAAGAGAATTCCTTCAGTCAGTTAAATAGCATAGCCAATTGATACCTACTGCAGCAACAGGAGTTGCTACAGTAAATAACCCATAAGAATGTTTTTATGCCTGTCTAATAGTGTTAGGCATTTGTTTTAAATCACAAACTTCTAAAAAAAATGAAAGATTTGTGGTTGCGGAAGATGTTTGTGCTTAGAAATCCATGACATTTGTGTCCATACACTTTTTAATCCAGTTTAAATATAATTTAATTCTAGTTCTATATTACATAATATATCAGGAATGAGAAAATTCATACCGAACTTATACACCCATATAAGACATGAATGATTTATTATAAACTAAAAAATATGACTCTTTGTTTTGTCTACAACAAAATATACGAAAACTGAAAAACTGAATTTAAAGGACATTTCTATTACAGAGAACGGTTGATGAACATTAATTGTCTTAAAGCTTGAGTCAATGTTTATGTTTAGATTTTTTTTACAAAGAATGGAGGCAAATTTTGGAAAATCGTACATGAAAAATTATTTTCATTAATTTTTAACCTCACTTCCAGGCCTTGCTACTACAGTTCATGGACAATGGAAGTAAGCACAAAAATTATGATGTAAAGATATAGGTGAAACACTGACATGGTTAAAAGGAAGATCATACACTTGGTGAAGCAATAGCTTAGGGAAAAAAAAAAAAAAAAAAAATAGTCGATAGGTTACATTTTGCAATAATTTGTGATGTCCACAGAAGGTATCAGACTGTTTAAAAATTAAGATACTTTTTAAAAATTTATGAAAAAAGTACAAGCTCTTCAACTTATTTAATACTGTAGTGATATGTGCGCTCAATTGAGATATCCATCATAAATTATAGAGATAAAGGTTTTGATAGTTCATTTTATGAACAATAACGACAAGTGCTGATTAATGTGATCAAGACGACTCCTATTTTAATTTTTAATATTTTCAGTGTGATAAAGCGGCTCACCTCTGGCAATATGTTCTACAATATATACTGCCTATTTCAACTGTACAGTTTTGACGGAATATTTTATGATTTTTAGGCAGTGAGTTGATCGAAGCTGAATTTCAAGTTACTTCATCTTTATATATTTTATTTTTATTTTTCCGTTGCAGTTCTTTCTAAGACTCTGAAAACAAAGTTTTCAATTAAATAGACAGCATAGAAATCTAGACTAAACCAAGAGAAAACAAAGCTATAAAATGTTCCTTCACCAGGAAGAAAAATATTCACAAAAGTTATGACGATTCAAAAGCAATTCAATGGAGTAGCCTGATTCATTGGAATAATAAAATGTAATACAGAATTTGGTCATTTTCTGCTTCAGAGAGAACCCATGGCTTTACTTTCTTTCCGAAGGAAACCATACTTAGGATTGTACTTTTGAGAGGAAAAATTACTTTACACGAGCATTAGAGTTCTATTTTAATTTTTATCAATATTTATAAGTTCTATGGTTGTTTTACTAAGGTTAACTCATATTGAATGCGTATTTATGAGATGTAGAATATAAACTGCTTATAATATTGGCGTACTGGTTAAAAGAGCTGACGATACTGTGAAGCAAACATAATTATGCACGAGACAAGTTCTACTGTTCTACTGCATATGTTGTGTTTAAATATTAACGTGAATATATAATTGTTTCTTTTTTGTTTTTCAGATTCAAGAAGCGTTGCTGAAAAAGGTACGCGCATTAAAAACAAATCACGTGCAATGATAAGCAAAAAGGACAGTGGCATACCCCTATCCAAACATAGGTCAAAAGGATGAGACCTGCAATATCGACTTTCAGTGGAGATGGAAGTAGTTTTAACGTTTTGCGTTAGAGTGCAGTGCAAGATTATCGAGTCAGCGCTGCCATCTGTGAGATAACACTAGTCATAACTTTAAATAAATAACCAAAGTTTGCAGCGCACGCGGAATATTTCAAGACAATATATAGCTTTCCTTATTGCGACATCTGGAAACTTGACATTTTAAGGAAGGGAAGCGGAAACGCAGGAAAGGAGTACGAATATAAAAATAAAAATTGTATATAAACTACTCTAGTGTGCTTCTTTTTTTGAAATGCTATATCGTTATTTCATACTTAAAGATTACACAGTACACTTAACTGAGTAGATGGACGCAAAAGAAATTTGAATAGAGCCTTCGATTTTCTTCTATTGTTTAAATTCAGCTTATATAAGACTAGCGAGATTTATAAACCTGTTCTAATAAAGAGTGACGCACCCAACTTTAAAATAAACTTGGTAAGAGTGGGAACCTTTTGGTAATATATCTTTGAAGTATATTTAACTAAGTCCATGATGCCTTGTTAAATTACTTTTCGTGTTTTGTTTTAATTACTACTATTTGTACAGTTAAAGCAAATTTGATTTTGAAACGCCAGTAAAACTGGTAAACAAGAACTTTGTTAGAACCTGAGAAAATACGCTAAAGCGTTATATTTTTTACGTAGATTTTAAAAATGAAATGTTTCTACTACGTACCAATTTTGAGTTCTAATATGTTCTTCAGTAATTAAAGATTACATAAACAATTGAAGTTCAATCACATTATGCGGTCAATTTATGCTACAACAATGCATTTAAATAAAAAGTATAATCTATTATTGACAGTTACTCTTACATTGTTGAATAAAAAAGCGGAAGACGAAATCTTCAATTATTTTAGATCTTAAAATTCGAAACCTTCTAAATTATTCAGAATATGACAGTGTTCTAAACAGATATGTGACTGATGATCTGGAAACATTTAAATACATTGTTCATAGTTTTCTAGAGAACAAGAACTGGTGTCAAATCTGTTACAGCACTATAAAATATTAGGTTGAAAAATGTTGCTTACACATTCCATTTGGACTTTTCCCCTATTTTGTGAATAATGGATATAGAGGAATATAGAAGATTATTGGTTCATTGTGAAAGAAAGCAGTAACAAACACAAAATAAACTTTCCATTTTAGACCAACAAATGTAGAAAACATATGTCAGTGAGGGGGAATTTCTAATGCTAAATGTATCAGAATATACATTGAAACTTCTATTAATAGCACCAATAGCTCATTTTATTCCCACCACTTGTACTTGGATAAAAATTGTCATGCTTTATCAATAAGGAACAAAAATACTTTTTTTTCCATATCTCCAAAGTAATAGCTGATTCTTATGGAAAACGATGAACTGGTTCCGAAAATTACTTTGGACTTTCCCTACCGCACTTAGTTCAAAACATATCCAGAAAAATCAATTTCCGCAATTTTCAATTGGAAAAATAGACGTCAATTGAAATTTGCTATTTTAAGGACAATGAAAGGCAATTGTAAGTCAAAAAAATAAATAAATTAATTAATTAATGGAACCATACGAATAATAGTCATAACCTTAACAATACAAATAAAACACACACACGTTCCCAGGTTCTAAAAATGTTTGCTGTCTAGTAACTTTCCCCGTAGTCAGAATTGAAACCAGCAACAATCCCCAAACATTGCAGAATCCCAAAGATTTTGATAAGCCTTTTCCATTGTGGCTATGTCCTGATGAAAACTCTTTCTCTTCATCAACAGTAGCCAACTTTTCAGGAAAAGATCTTAAGTGTGAAAGGGGAGAAATTCACTTTTAGTGACATCATACAGCCATTTATTTACAACATTACCATCGATATTTATATTTGTGAACTGATTAATAACCAGTACAACTTCTATTTCAGTTACCATGAGCAGTGCCAAGATAGTAGCAATATATGTGCCGTATGTACATTGACTAGACATAATAGTAATACGGTCATTTGGATTGTTTCGTATCAGTGATTAAAATATTTAGCAAAAATGTTGGCAATAGAGTTAAGATGATTATATCTTTGTACCGCTGGTCGACTATATGAGACTCAAACATGAAAAATTTTATCATTAAAAATAAGTTGATCTTGTAAACCACTATTATACATAATATACCTCTGCTTTATTCAGTGATAATACATTTTCTTCCTACATTTTGATATTATTTTTAGAAATAATCTGAGGGAGGTAACTTTGGAGATTGTTCAGTCAGTTCATAGTCAACTTTAGCAGTCGTGGATTCATTGCCTTTCAACAGGAATACATATTAGAAGCCATTATCACGACATTTATGCAATCTTCTCTTCCTAAAACGATACGTTTCTATCAATATTGTACCCTTTCTAAGTAATCTGTCATAATTATTAGGTTGTCTCAAAAACTGATGTGAGCAACTTTCATCTATCTTTTGAGCACAAAACTTCTTTGGACAGTAAGAACTGAAGTGCTCCATTATTTTACTTTTATTTCTGGATCATAATGATATTATTGCGTTGTTCATAATTATAATATTATAAAAATAAGTGAAATACTCTTCAAATCGGTGGCAATACGAGTTAGAAATTGTTACTCTGGTCTTTTTTGATCAGCGTTCAGGCATTCACGAATTCATTTAGTACATTATTTTTTCAAATAGAAAAAAGTTCACTTAAACTTTTCAAAATATATGACACAGATTTAACCCCAATTAATCCGCCACATCTAGGCATGTATGGTATCAATACTACGTGGAACGGTCATAAAATTAATGAACATGATGAGTCCATTTGATTTCTAATCTTCCTTTTATAAAATTTTAAAGCCCAATATTTATGATTATGAAGAAGAATGAATGCTTCGTCAATTACACACTGTATCAGATTATTTTCTTATAAAATCCTTTCAAAGAAGGTAGTTAATCACCGGGGATACCCAGTTTTATAAAAACTGAATCCTTTATCTGATATTTCTTTAAAAAATTCACAATATAGAGCTAAGCCAAGCAAGAATGAACTTTTTATCAAAAATACTCCTCCCACACACCCTTACTATTTATATATTTTCAAAGTTACACATATATAGAAGAAGTTAAAACTCTGCCTTTCATTCTATTCTAAAAAGAGTATGTTATTAATAATTTCATATCCACTTAATTTATGGAGTTTGCTCTTGAGAGTAGTCCACACATAAAAATATCTTCAAATTTGCTTTTAGGTTAGTTTCTGGGATTATAAAAGAGTAGTTGTGAACAATTGTTTAAGAATTTTATAATATTGAATGTTCACGTATATCTGTGTATGCTAATATTAATACAAAGCTGAACAATATCTGGATTGATTAGAGATTATATTCAAGGTTGTAATTCCAGATAAAATCTTTTTAATCAGTTTATGTATTTAAGTAAAAATGTATTTAAGTTTTAATATAATGAAAGTTTATTTTGTTATAATATACGAATCTACTAATGTGGCCCGTTCAGAAATTATGCAAGATAAAGGCATTAATGACATATATTATATTATAAATTTAGATTTCAGAGTCAAACGAGCAAATTTAATTTATTAAAAAATAATGTAATTTATCCATATTGTAATGGTTACGGTTTTGACATTGTCAATTTTACATTTTACAATAAATTAATAATAAAATGAAAAATTAAAATAAAAAAGTGTACTTATTATTTTAGAATTTAGAATCAAAGGTAATACATTTATTATCTTCCCAGTTATAAAACGACCATACTTCTATAAAACGAACTTGAATAGTTCATATTAACAGCACTCATTTCTATTTTCTCGGTCCTGGTGGTCTAGCGGTATTTACACTTGCCTCATTGATCCAAGGTTAGGGGTGAATGAATTTTTCAGGGATGAATTTTTCCGGGAGCAAATATCCCGTATGGCTTCATTCGGAAGGGAAGTAAAGCCGTTGGTCCCATTTCGCAGATTTGCGGCATGTAAAAGAATTCAAGGCACAAAGAAGATACCTCTGAGCAAAATTTATCGGCCTTTTTACATCCTGAAGAGAATGGGAAGTTAATGATGAAAGAGGTTAAAGAACGTCCTCAATCAAAATAAATCGAAAGTGTATGTTTTATTTTTATCTACATGCGTAAAATTTTAAATTATAATAAAATGACGATTGTTGATACACACACTTTCAAAATATAGGGTTACATAAATTCGTTCCCTTCTTTGTTACATTTCAACCACTAATATCATCTGAGACAATGTATATTCTCAACACAGATACGACAGTGAAGTGACAGAACAATTACGGGTTAAAATGTAAATACACAATAATTTAAAACAAAGTGCAACTATGTATATATGTTTAATAAGCAAACTGTTTGCACAGCAAGCACCATTCTTATAAACAACAAATGCCATTTTTATAAATAGATAAAATTCACAATTCAAAGGCATCAAAAGAATAGCATATTATTGTAAAGTTCAAACAGATGCTTCCAAGGTCAATCATAAGCACTTAATCAACTATTGAACAGCTGAGGTCGCAGAGGTGTTTCTGCAATTAGGATAACTTAATTGTACAGGGGGTATGATGCTTTAAGGCGGTTTGTGTACTACAACTCTACCGAACAGATAAAAATGAACTTCTACGTGACAACACACTGTATGAAGATGAAAGTAATGGTACATACGGCAATGCAGGGGAATTCCAACTTTGACAAAACTTGATCGTTGCATTTACAACTTGTCCAGGCTTACAATACACCCTCCGATTTCACCGGACTGGATTATGCTTAAAGGAATGAACCAACTGGAGTTTGTGACACAAATCGAAATAAGCGAGGTATCTAGATAATAGTATGTTAATTAGTTGGTGGGGTAGAAGTAGATGAGAACTAAACTTTGTATTCGTTAGGCTTTTATTTACGAATATTTTTGATTTTAGGTTTTGAGGAAGTTTGAGGAAGAATATTGGCAATACAAAAGATTCCTGTAATACGTGAAACCGTACATGACAAGAGACTCTTTTATACCTAGTAAATAACTTGAAAACGTTTGTTTTTAAAAAATGTAAATTTTTACTAACTAAGCGAAATAGACCACATGTTTATATACACTTATGACTTTTTAAGTCCCTTATCCGTTTACCAAACTTTTTTTTTTTTAATTTTTCAATAATGTACAATATTTAAAAACGCGTCGGGTTTTTAATTGTGTTTAACGCTCGTTATTACAACTCATACTTAGGTGGCACGCTTCAGTTTCATTACTACGCTGCAGAAAATATCAATTATTAGGATTCGGACTTTTAGGCATTATAAAGGTTAATTATGTATTTTGTTGTATAGAAGTAACGTGTCACTGTAACAGAAATTTAAGTTTACAAGTTAAATAGTTATGGTTTATAAAGTTACATTAAAATAATCAACTCTCAAGAGCTGAATTTCATTTTACTGCACAAAATGTACATACATATTTCTTTAAGTAGCTGTTCAGTTTTGCTTTATTTCGTAAAGTAACAATGCTTAAAAAAAAAGTGGCGATTTGAAAACACATTATATTTCAATTTAGGATATGTAAAATGTTTTGATATTTTTACCAGTTTACCAGTTTAGTATGCATGTAATAAACGTTTATGTAAATGGAGGTTACACTATAGATCAGACTTTCTTTGTGGAAACTGGCTACTTATGTAACTCCTACGTCCTTATTTAGCTGGTGCTCGCTTACCAAAAGAAGACAATAATTAAATAGTGAAATGTGTCTTTGTAATGTATGTGAATGATATCGAAGCCTATTCTGCTGCATTTAAATACTCCGTTTTTCAAGAAGAGCATCTGAACATTAAGTCAACAATTAAAAACATTATGCTATGAGAGAAAATTTATATTATTTGTCATGCTCAAATTTTTAGAGCATAGAAAGTAAAGGATCGACTTATTTATATCAGCTGTAAACATCTGAAACCCATTTGATATATGCAAAAACTGTATTAGAAACATTATTTTAAATCCATAGACGGTGTGTTTATGTTAAAAAGAAAGTCACAAATGTTTTTCCCAGGTGTTTACTAACGACTTTAGTACGCGACTTCATGTAAAAACAATTTATATTCGAACATGGAAATTTTAAGTCTTATTTTGAAACATTTAAAAATAATTGGTGTAAAGCTCTATTACACATTCCTCACTACATGTATGTTTAATTGTACCTTTATCTAAAATCATGTTTCATTAATAATGGATTGTTAATAACACTGTAGATATAGGGGAAGTTACACTATCCAAATGCATTCAATATGCTAATTTTACTTTACGTTTTAAACGCCTTTGTCCACAAAATGTTTCACGATACACATTAATATAAAAAAAATAAAACATCAGACTTTTGAAGCTTGAATATGTTCAAGTTCTACTTCGGCATAACAGCTTGTTCACCAAACTCCCCTCGTTAACCTCTCGACTAATCAGCTGCAGTATTATAGATAAGCTTTGATGTTTACTATTGGGCCCGTGAACATAATACAGTGAATTTCAGTTCTGAAAGAAAGCAATTCGTCAGGAATAATGTAAGCTGTAAACGCACATGAAGAGCTGATTTGGATTTAAAATAAGCTTTACACACACCAAAATTGCTTTAGAATTAATGCGAATGAATGGGTACTGCCGTGAGATTGGCAGGAAAAAGGTTTAGTAAACAACGTTAAAAGATATGATAAGGGGAAGCGGTGTTGAAGTAATTGTACTGCAGCTGCAATACTCCTAGTAGCTGATAGGTAAAATGCCGCGAGGGCAGACAAGATTTATAACTAAAGCTCTATATTATACCTGCTTTCACTGGTTTGAAATAGGAAAAATGTTCACTAGATTTTCATTTAAAAGTTTCAATCAGATTTTGTTAATGTCTTTGCTTTTATAATGTAAGTTATACTGAAGTGGTAAAATAGGGTTTAGTCTACGACTTAAGATACTAACTACCCAAAATTTGAAAGCTATGTTCAGGCTTTTTGGCCTAAAATTGATTACATCTCTGTAGCAAACATAAACGAAAACTGCTGCATAATATAATTACTTCGCATAAAATATAACATCAAATTCCTGCATGAGAACACTTTTAAGGGCTCACATTGCAGTTCTTTTGAGTGTTCAATCTACTTAGAATGGTGACAACAATATTAAGATTAAATCCATTGTTTCGAGGCATTACCAGTAAAAACACATTCAATGCTCAACGTAAGAATAGCTTGAATTACTTCGGTTTATTCTATTTCAAAGTTTTTCTTATGATAATGTGAATTTTGAAAAACGTTTTGTAAATTAAGTACAACTCCTTTGTGAACGAAATACTATTTATTATTTAAGCTAAAAGTATTAGCCAATTGAGAGCAATTTTAAAATATGATAGCTTGTGAAAAAATTATATAGCTGGGGCATTTTCTGAAACTATTTACAAGGAAAGCAGAGAGTTTACAGGCTAGTTATCAAAACCTCAAGAGATTTGAAACGGAATACTAGAGAATGGCATCAGGAGTAAACAGCATTATGAATATACCTAACGGAATACTTGTGAGATACAAATAGCACCAGAACACAGAGTATGTGTCCCGTGGGTTAAGGTAATAGCAAACCAGACATTTCTATTCCGATAACTCGATATCATTAACGTGATTGTGGTTTTATCAAAGCCATAGCATGGCAGTAGATCCTGCGGTTTTAATCAATTACATCAGTACATACACTCTGCGGTTCGAAATGTTTTGCATGTTAATTTCAAACACTGGCTTCTTTCGAAATTTATTATACTTTATGAACACTCAACTTCTGACGTGGCATCAATAATTTATGAGCATTGGGCGCACTTTTGACGGATAATTAAAATGAAAGCTAAGTACTGGTACATTAAATACCGCAATGTGTTTTATTTGACTGCAAACAATGGTATGATGTTTGTCAAATGTCACAGAGGAAGTGATGCATGTTGGTCAGTTAGGAAGAACTTATTTTCGTGCTTTTTCCGCGTTTGGAATAGTACTGGGTTTCTAGAACATGTCCTTACCGTTTGCAGGGGTTTTACGTCTCGGCAGCTATAAATTCCATAACCGGCAGCGTCTTATGCATCTTGCGCTAATCGCATATCAAACTCTAATTTTACTGTCATAAAGAGGAGTTTGTTATACACAATTTTGATTTTCTGAACTTTAATAGCGAGTGTTGCGAGTGTTCACAGGACCATTTTGGTGGAACTAAGGCTCATTTGAAAAGAACACGAACTATGAGTCGATTATCTCTTCAGTCACTGATGAAAGAAACCACTCGTAATAATGCACACATGCTACGGGATCACCATGTAGTAGACACGCGTATACTTGTAAAGTTTAAATAGTTAACACTTTTGTTGTTACATCTGCTGAAGACCGTGAAACCCCAACTTTTTCTAATTTCGGTAGTGATTTTGGTTTAAGATTTGCGTCAATTTCGTATAATTTGTCTTCTATTAAAACTACAAGTCTTCCGCGTTTTTTGTTTTGCACTGAACTAGAAGTATCAAATTTGTTCACAGGATCATGAAATGTCATTCGGAAGTGGGAAAATGCGCAAGAACTTTTAAATAAAACTTTCACGAACATAACGAGCTGATTGGTATTTATAACAAATCTTACACACAAAAATATGTTGCACTGAAGTGTTCAAGAACGAATGCAGACTGATTGGAAGTTCAAAGATAGGCAGCCAATAAGGCGGCCGAGATGTAAAACCTCATGCGAGCGAAGAGGGTATATTGGAAGTCTGATATTATAATTACCTAATCTACATAATCACAAACATTATCCAGCCAGTTTTAACATCTCGAGAAGCTTTAGCATGAATCTACATAATC
Organism: Metallyticus violacea; assembly: GCA_030762175.1. NCBI lineage: Eukaryota > Metazoa > Arthropoda > Insecta > Mantodea > Metallyticidae > Metallyticus > Metallyticus violacea. The sequence goes on from CM060835.1 coordinate 65,541,125, forward strand.
ACAAACATTATCCAGCCAGTTTTAACATCTCGAGAAGCTTTAGCATGAATCTACATAATCACAAACATTATCTAGCCAGTTTTAACATCTCGAGAAGCTTTAGCATGAAGCCTTGATGCAATTTGACATCTAATCATAGGAGACCATGCTGCAAGGGCGGCTTCTCTAGGTGGTTACTGGTTTTCGTCATGCCCAAACATTTCATCGATTAATACTGCTTAATGTTATTTTATGTGTAAAAGACAGCAAAATGCCTGTTGGGGACTTGTATTATAGCGGGATTAGGACTATTTAGTAACCTGAAACAAATATGAGAACTATGTGACAGTGTAGGGAGGAAAATGAACCGAATTCTCCAGCACACTGTGCATAATGCGTTTCCAAAATTTCTTTGCCGATATTAAGAAGATATGTCTCAAATGAAGCACCAACAAAATTAACACCTACCAGAGAAAGCTATTCATTTAGAATTCAAGAATCTTGTAAACTTTTCGTTTGTTGTTGATTTGGTTTATTTTTGATCGCTCTTTAACATCTCAGGTCATCAGCTTCACATTCATTTCAGGGCGTGAAACGGCTGATAAATTTGCTCAGATGCCTCTTCTTTCAGGCTTGAGGTTCTTTTACATGCCGCAAATCTACGACATGGGACCCACGGCTTTATTTCCCTTCTGAAAAAAGCCATACTTAGGATTTTTAGGCCCGAGAAAATCATCGATCCTGTCCGGGATTGAACTCGCGATCTTGGGTTTAGGAGGCAAGTATGGCTACAATTACACCCCCAGGACTGACATAAGCCTTTCATCACTTAGTATTTATTTCCCAGATATTTTCTGGTAACATTGGTTAGGTAAATATATCAGAGCTAAAAGAAGCATCTTTTTTCTTGAAAGCATACCTTTACTCACCCTGTCCTACGAAAGACACCTGTACCAGCGTTTCTGCCAATCTTCAAACACATGCTGCATACCACTTTTTGACAGGTCTTTCAGAATCGCCTCCGTAGCCTTCATCACTGCTTCTGATGATGGGAAATGCCTCCCAAGAAATCATTTCTTAATTTGGGGAAAAGGGAAAAATCACACGGGACTAAGTCTAGAATATAGGGAGGGTGAGGTACACACTTCACATTAATTTTCTTGAGATATTCAGCAACAACATTTGCTATGTGCGGCCGTGCATTATCATGGTGCCGCATCCAGTTTGTTGATCAGAAATGTGGTATTTTGCGTATTTTGCAGAGTTTTCAGGATATCTGTGTAGTATTGTCCAGTTACAATTGTGCACAAGTAGTAAACCAATCCTGGAATATCAAAAAATGAGGTGATCATAATTTCTCAAGCAGAAGCAACTACTTTTGCTTTTTTGTGTAGATAACACAGAGCTTTCGTGTTTATTTTCAGGATATAGTCAAGTTTCATTAGCAGTGATTACCTTTGAAAGAAACTATGCATATTACTATAACATCTTCAAATCCATGCGAAACTCCTTTTGTACGAGAATCAGCAGTTTTGGAACCCACCGTGTACAAACACGTCTCATATGCAACTTTTCAGTTACCAACGTTTAGGTAGAATCGAGTGAAATTTTCAAAATTCTGAAAGTGTTCTTAATAATATTCGACGATCCTCTCTCCCAATAACAGCAGTGATGTTAATGTTTTCTCCCATTAGAGCACAAATTGGAGCGCCGAGTCCATCTTCCATTGAAATTGATTGCTTCCTCTTTAAACTTTAAACCATCTTCGAGCTGTGTTATAAGGAAGAACAAAGTGTGCATAGGTCTCCAGCAGTACTGTATAGGTCTGTATAGGTCTGAGCTGAAGATTTGTTGAGACGAAAGTAGAATTTCGTCACGTGTTACTTCCATTTTGCTATAGTAGTAACTTAACATGTCCCAACTTGCACTGTGAAACTAGTACCAGCATACATTACGCATTAAGCTGACAAAAATCGTACAATTTTAGCACGAAAAAGTATGCCTGTAAAAAAGGATCATTCTTTATTGATCACCCTTCGTATTTTCCACACATAAAAATGAGCTCTCCGAGTGTAAATTTGTGGTTGTTGTACAACATTTTAAGATAAATTTCAGTAATTAAAGAGAGCTACAGAAAGTTAGGCATAGTTCAAAGAAGACGTTTAGACTAATGCCCAATCTGTACAGAAGATAATGACAAACTACGCAACGCTAAAACGAAAGCTAGTAATGTAATTTGTTTCTCATTCTGCTGCACGGTCTTTTCTTCTGTGCATGTTTTTGCTCTATTTGTTAATGGAGGACGTCAGTTGTTGCACGCTGTAAGAGTACAGTGATTTTCAGGATGCACTTTTTGTGCACCGCTTCTCACTCTACAGCTTCCACTAACTCGCATATGCGGAAGCTTCCTTTCAATTAAATTATTTTCTAATTTCTTTAGCAGTGACGCAGCTTTACCCGCCGCTCAAAGCATTTAGCGAAGTTCTTTTTTTTGTATTTTTCTCCTGTGTGTTTAATGAGTGTTCATTTTAATTACACATTTTTGAAGCACAGTCTGGAAAGGAAAATTTTGCTCCAACGACATTGTAGTGCTAGACATGGTGGAACGTTTTTCTAACTACGAAGACATGAAAGAACCACTTCTCTTTCAACTTCAGATTTGCTTTTACATTTTACATCACGTTTTAGAGAAAGAATATTTTGGTAAACATATGGGAATATTTTTCTTTGCAATTCTTTGTTTTTTAGTTCTCTAAAAGCTGGATATATTATTTTATTACGTTTAAAATTGGTACCAGAAGCAAAACCGCTGCTGTATAAATTTATAAGACAACTTGCATTAATGTAATTGACTAAGTAGAAGCGAACTCTTGACGTATTTTAATTCAAAGCTTCGCTTGAGGGAGCAAACAATTGCGACACCAGAGATCACAAGCATTGGAAAAACACTCAAAGTTGACACATTTCCGTTTACTTTTTCAGAAAGGTTCTTTCTCCTTACTGTGCAAAATTCTACAGCAAACATTCGATCAAACATACAGTTATCACCCATATAATGATCATCTTCAAAAGAGAGACAACCTAGAACATCCCAAAACTTAAGAGGTTTTGAATAAAAAAATAATTCTCTTGCTGTAGAAAATTAACAAAAGTATTAAAGTATAACCATTCTGCACGAATTGTGCGTTTAGAGTGTTTTTCTACTGAAACAGCTTCGATTTTGACACTTGTGCTCTTATTGTAGCAATTCGTTGAATTATTTAAGTTAGTTAATAAGGCTTTGGCCCCATGAACTCGCCTTCGAGAAAAATGACACATGTGATATTTTTCAGCAGTTTCAAGCCTTAAATTAACGACGAAATTTACCTTTGTTACTTAGAAAATATTAGATATAATTTCCCAAATATCTGGATTGTTGGCGATGACTTAGTCACTTCTTCAGCAGACTATTTCTCAGCCAAACGAATCATCTTATTCTGTGTCGGCTGCAGACATAGTGGAATAAGCGGACCATGACAGAATCCTTAAATCCTTAATGCGATAATATTATAGTAAACTGAAAAAGGTCACGTAATGGACACAAGACTTCTATATTCATATCAGAAGACATTTCTACCCGAACAGTGCAATGTCAAAGTTACGCGACTAACAGAATGTACAGGGAAAACGATGCATTCAACCAACTTGCAGAGTACGATAAACATCAATAACGCAGTTTGTGGTCAGTGACTCTTCCACAGTCTTTTCACTGAACAAAACAAGTGAAGAAAGGTAATGTCATTTGGATGTATTCAGCATTTACAAAACAACGTTAATGGTTTACTGTTCCAAAATATGGTGAAGGTGAAACGCGGTGCAAATGTTTCGAATCTGAATTGCCGCGACAAAGTCAGAAGTTGAATTTTATGCACGTAGGTGCACATAAACACCCACAGAAGCTGTGTAAGCTATCACAGTCGAGTCAAAGATATCCGAAATGTTTTCCAATGGAGTCTATCATCATGCTCGTTCTTATAAATCAACGGTTACCCAATATCTTCCATAAGGTTCAGAAGGAGCTACACCCTCCATACAACCATAGTATGACGTATTCATATATTGAAAAGAGGGTTGTGTGTGAGAAGATTTCTATCGGACTATACTGTAAGAGATGTAGTGACAAAATAGCTTCACAGCAACCCACTGGCTTTTAGATAAAACCATTGGCCGGCTTGACACCGAAAATGGGACAAGTACATGCACTCTCACCGTGATTACATTTAGCATGAGCCCCCATTTTCAACTGCTTTCTATCTTTTTACTTATCCACGTTAGTTTTATTCAATGATGTTTTGGTACCGTATTCACTCAAACTATTTCTGAAAGCAGTGCATCTTTCAGTATATGAATGTAACGTTTTGGAGCCATTTCTAAGAAGGAAAAATAAAACATAGCTCAATTAATGCAAGATATTAAATGAACACAATTAAAACATACGACATAATTTTTTAATATAATCATTCAGTCTCTGTAGGCCTTTGGACTTTTCACTCATTTTTCGATTCCCTGACGATAGAGCTCCAGATGATTTCGGACGATGAAATAAGCACTGCCGGTTGAGATCCCAACTCCTGTGTAGTTTCCGGAACAGTGTCTCTGTGATTGCTGAGAACCATTGCATCATCCAACAGCATCAGTCACGTCTGTAAAGCCTTGTCCAACTGCGACACCATTTCAATATGACTGAACGCGGCATTGCATTTGGCCCATAAACGGCCGAAATTTCATTATGAATCTCCATGCAATCAAGACATTTTGCCCACAAAAATCGTACATTTCCAGTTTTGTACTTGTGCCACGATGCAAAACTCAAATTGATTCTATAGGAAGATCTAAACATGAACTCTGTTCTGCGCAAATGTTTCTCATCTTGAGCAGCGTTGGGATAACAGCGTTATTAGGACAAGTGTAACTTACTTTCTGAATCCTCGTATTTGAGCCAAGCCAATGTCTTCTCAGCTGCAGTGAGGGAACCGTCTGTTGGAAGGTCCATTCATCCCCTTTGAAGAATCACCGATTTAGAGGATGTCAGCTCGTTGAGGGGTAACTTTCATAGTTCCTCCCAAACCAACCGACAATTGTAATACTAGATGTTGCAATCTAAAAGAATTTCGCTTATTAATGGAAACTCCTGCATAACACTTTGTATAAAGTTGATCTATGTGGCTGTTGAACTATTTTTCGCCAGACGAGGGAATCATATGATATATTTCCAAGTCATCTTAAATTAAACTGTTTGAATTTTTGTACATTACTCATATGATATGCACTCTTTCTTAAAATTTTAAATTTCACTTATTTTCTGAACCTATCTAAGTGTTAAGATCAAACATTCCTCGGCAAATCGACCACTATGAATTTCTTTTCACTTTCAGCATTTTCTACGCAGTCTTACTAACCAGGCTAACTATATATTCTTATACCATTAATCGTAACAAAAAACTGAGCCCATTATTTTACAGCCATTTGAAATTTTTAGAGCAAGGTTGTCTTCTGCAGTATTATACGATTAACTTAATTGAACCTCTCGCTTCTTTCACAAATATTATTAAAAAAAAAAAAAGTTGCTCAAATATTACCAGTTTTCAAAGTTTTGAACAATACATAGTCAGTAATGTAAGATTGGGATGAAATGTTAACTCAAAGTTTGTACAAAAAGTTACAACTGTGCTAATATGCGATAACAAGCTTTGGGCGAAGCGACGTGGCATTGCTGCATCATTATTACTTTTGTGCTCAGCAATTATTCCGTTACTCATTCTGGATTATACAACTGTGCTGAATCTGTAAGTGACTCAACATTGCCAGAATACAGGTAGTTAAAGTTGTGAAAAAAAGACAAAGAAATAAAACAGTCAAACTGCAATGGTTGCCATTAGTAGAAGAGAAGTAAGAAATCAGAATATAAGCATTTAATGCTGTTCATTTATTCTTTTAAAACCGCTCTCTTGTTTATACAAATCAGTGATACATCAAATACCTTCGCACAGTAAAGATCGTAGAGTTATTTGTGCAAAACAAAATAGAAACGCCAGCAAGATGGATGCATTTTCGCTACAATTTGTGGTGCTGATCTGAAAGTGGGGGCTGGAAACTCATTGGGGTTGTTAGATCCAGTGAAGTGCTCGGTCCACATGTGAATGTTAATGCTCTTTTTCCAACGGCTACGGTCTGGTTAGCTGATTGACTTCTCCTGCTGGTAATCAGCTTGAGTGTAGCACTTTGTTTGAGTTAACACTTCATATTATGTGTGCATATTATAGGCAGTAGTGATGTGGTGACTCCACATTATAGGGATTCTGTTAAAATGTGGCTATATCCCTTCAGATATACAGTAATGAGAATGTTACAGACCTTACAACAATTTCTCTTATATTAATATTTTAAAGTTTTGTTTAAATGTTTTTCAGCTGATACTGTTTCCACTTAATACAAGTAAGACTGCAATTTTATTATAAAAACTTTCTTTCAAAAGCTTAAGACGATCCAATGTTCTAGCATTTTAAAACATTTAGCTCTTCGTATTGGACCGCCACGGGTAGTCGAGGTCGTTAAATCGCGGATTCGTGAGCGGGAGGTCTGGGGTTCGAATCCCGCCAGGACCGTCCTCCCTGACTGAGGACGGTTTTTCAGGTTTTCCTCAGTCCTCATAAATGTGGAGGTACCCTAAACTTAGGCCTGGAACGTTTCCTTCCTTAAAAATAATCCCTTCCTAATATATCATTTCACTCGAATGAGACTTTCAAGCCAAAGCCCAGGTCGGTCGGGGACACACAAACACATTGAAGGACTCCCTGAATGGGTGGTCAGTCCAATGTGGGCCACTTAAAAGACATCACAAGCACAGAAAAACGTATTTATAAATAGATGGAATGAAGATGAATCCATGACAGTGAAATACAACCTCAGCATTTGACTTTTCTGAAAATGGACTGAGGAAAACCACGGAAAATGTTAATCAAGTGAGATGGTTGTAGGATTTGAATCTGAGAACTCCGGAATAACAGTTCCAGGCGCTATAGCCCGAGTCAACTCTCTCGCTTCTCAATATTTATAAGTTGTCACAGTTAATGTTTGACCCACATCAAGGATTCCGTATATGCTATTAATATTAATATACGAGAAATAATAGAAATGAAGTCTTATGGGTGGCCATAAAATTGCAATAATATCTTGTATGAACTTATTTGCAGAGGTGAACAAAAATTAAGAACCATATAAATGTATGAACTTGTTTATTAAAATTGTGATATATAATACAATTAAAATAAAACATTTTGATTTTGAAAATATAAAAACTCATTGAAATTAAACATTTAATAAATGCCTTAGAGGGAAGTAACTGTTTTAAATGATTTTTTTCCGGGATAAATTTAGACTTTAAAAATAAGCTTCTAATACGATCATATGTGATATAAAACAATGTAGATAGATTTATTTCATGCACATTTTTGCGGAAAATTAGGAGGTTTTAAATATTTCAAATGTTTCTATAGTAATAAATATATATATGTTCTAGGCCAGTATTTGCAAAAATATTGCCAGAAAATGTTTAAAAACATTCCTTGTTGCAGTATAATCGCACTCTAGGAATTTTATCTTGTTGATCCAACCAGAAGAGAGAATTTTATGAAAGCTTATCCCTGATTTACTCTCATGGAATTAAATATAACCCCAAGATATTTTTGTCTTCATGAATCAAATATTTACCCCATTTATTAAGTTATTTATTTACTATAAATACCTTAAATTATAGCAGATATGCGAACAAATTGTCAATTCACAAAATAATAAGAATATTTATTTTTTAAAATATCTCTTTGAGAACACATCACCTTATTTATAAACTCTCTATATTTTATTTTATTAGTGACATATTTTATACAACACAAATATTGGAATACAATTTCAAAAATAAGGAATTACTAAATTTTTACAAAAGTCTTAGTCGAAAATAGCTTTATTTTCAAATAAGTCAATCTTTGCTTTGTACATTTTACGTGCATGTCAAATGGTCAGTTTTTTTTGGACCAAGATTTAGTGATACTTTATAAAACAAATAAATAATGAAATATCAAGAACAGGAGCAACCATAGTTGACAATATATTCTACAATGAGGTTATTTGAGTTACCGGCCACTTGAATGCAGCTGCTCATTGGGGAAGTGCAAATGCCGCAACTGAGGAAAAAAAGGGGAGTATAACCGCACTTAAAGTTAGTATTAGTAATTTTAGTATTTATATTTTTACTTAAAGGATAAATGATACTGTATTTACAATGATGATAATGAGCACTAGTTTTGTTATAAGAGATTTTGATAATGATGCCCCTCAGCGGCAGTACATTGTGGGCATATGAGCAGGAAATTACTATATTTAATCTAACCTTCCATCCGTAAGAACATGGCAGTTCGAAAACATTTTCTTGTAATTAACAGATTCCGTCTCTCGTAACTTTTTAGCAAGTTAACAGTTTATCTACCTAGAACACGATTGTCAGCATATTTCTTACCGTTTATCTTCGAGAATCCATTTTCATATGTATCTACATATAAACACGTACAAGACTCTTATGTAGAGGCATAACTAACAAAGAACAATGAGCACACAATGAAAGCAGTGAATGACATTGGAACCAACAAAAAAGCCTCTCTCAAATCATCTACAAGCTGCTGCCTGTACATGTGATATACGACCCATTTTTTTTTGAATGGTGTTTAACGTCCGTTTTTACTAGTGAGGCACCACAGGTGGTGAACACTGGGGATACATGAAATGAAATGATACATTGGGAAAGGATATTTTAAGGAAGGAAACGTTCCAGGCCTACTACGTTTAGGGTACCTCCCCGGCATTTGACATTTATGAAGACTGAGGAAAACGTGGAAAAAAATTCAGCCAGGGAGGATGATCCTAGGGGGATTCGAACCCCAGACCTCCCGCTCACGAGTCCGCGCCTTAACGACCTCGGCTACCCGTGGCGATATATATATATATATATATATATATATATATGGATATATATATATGTGACCTTGATGATTGGCTTCTCCCAGTACGCTGCGGTGCTATATGGGTCTATAATTTAAATATTCAAGTACAACCAGATATGTATAAAAGAGAAATTATTGAACTTATTTCTGTGTAATCTATGGGTTCTGTGTATCGGCATTCATTTCTATACCTTTTGCGCTTAGTATCACTTAGTAACTAGAGTATAGCAGGGTTGTTGTTAAACAGCAACTTCCAAGATGTCCAGCTCTTGTAGCACTGTTCTTTGCATTACTTTTACGTTCTGTCATTCGAAGCACAATGTTTCTGTGTAAGTGAATGAGTAATTTCGTCGACCGTTTTTTGTCCTGAAGTAGATAATAAGATGCATTATTAATACTGATTTATACTCAGAACCCGAACTGAAAAGGTATCTTCTCGAGTTCTTATACTAAATGGGAATCAAAATCACACTCTTCATAAAACTAAGTTTGTAGAACACAGGCTGTAGGTCTCACAGATGTGGAATTCTTTTAAACGTTTGTAATCCAGTTCCAAAAGATTTTCCAGTCATTGCGCTATTTAAAAGGCGAACAGAAATAGACACAAATCACTAAAAAGGGGCTCTGTACACGTAGCTACCAACTTCTTGAAAAGAAAATACAGCAAGGAACAATTAATTACTTGTTTAGTAAAATATACAACTTGTTAAGAACAAATGAAATCTATGTTATAAAGTAATGATAAAAGATTTGACTCAATTGTAAATACCGATAGTTTCTAAATTTAAATATGTTTTTATAATTTAGAGTATACCGTTAGATATCTTTAGCAGCCTCGCTGTATCACAGTTCCCAAGTTTTAAAGTAATAATACGCCAGTCTTAAATGGTGAATTTGACCTCAGTGAACAGTCCGCTTGGACATAGTGATATTGCTCTAAGTCAGTTAATTGTATGTCACTCTTCTCTTGACAACGCATGACTCAGAAAACTATTAATATTTGCTCCGTTCTTATAAGCTGCGCAGTTTGTTTCACCAGTGAAAAGGAAGCAATATTCTAGCATTAAAACTACCTTAAGCATATGACGACTACTATTAATATTGTTATCATTTATGTCAGTAATTAGTTCAATAGCATCAAAAGAGATATTTGTGAAAATGGAACATAAATATAAACAAAACAACTTCCAATAGAATACTTTCCTGATTCAAATATTTCCATCCAGATTCATGTTTCATCTTTTACTTCCGAAAATATTTCTTAACATATAAAAAAAAAAGTTTTCTGGAAAATGCCTAGATTACTGTCCTTAGTTACACTTCAAATGCGTTTTTAAATAATTTACCGGCAGCTATTACAACAATTACATTAATTCCTGCGCTCAAAGCGTTACAAGGCGACACTTTTGCTTCAATGGTATGGGTATTAGCGGATATTATTTTTTTAATGCAGCCACCTCAGTCACGAAAATCGCTATGAACTTCACAGTCAGGGAGAAATTAAACTGCTACTTGCGAAAGTTGTATCTACTCCACGAGGAATCAATACAAGTTGGTATTTGGCAGATCTTTACAGTTTACGGAACCGTTTGGTTGAAAATTTAGTGCTGCAAGTTCGAATCTTTTTTTAATGGGAAAATGTTAATAGTGTGACACATAGCGACAGAAAAGAGTACTAATAATATTGACAATGCTGGAAACAGTGTGTAGCGTTTATTATTTTTTGGTAGATTTATTTTTCATATATTTTTAGCATCTAAACATCTCTAGGGGAGTAAAATTTTCACCAAAAACATTAAATTTACTATAAATATGTACAAAAGATGTATAAAGCAGTCCAAGTTCAATTTTTTATTATATCAAGATTATTTGAAGGGCATTTTTAAAACACTAAAGTAATGTTGCTGTAATAAAAATGACGATTTAATAAAGAAAAAAATTTAAATATTTAATGGTGATTGTTAACAATAGGATATCCACATGGAAAGTTTCAATATAAAATATCTAATATTTCAAAGTATAAACATTCATAATAACCATTCAACTAAAATATATTTCTAAAACCAATGCAATAATAGTATTTTGTATAGAAATCCGTTTGCCACCATTTAAGAATTGTCCATACGGAACTAAAAGCTTTGACATTTTTAGAATATGGATAGAACTAGAATACGTGCGAGCAGAATATACTTTAAGATAAAAAATAGTAAAATTAACAGTTGGACCTGTCATTCTATATTAATAAGTCACTAATAGCCATTACTAATTTACTAATTTAACTAAGAGTAAAACTACATTATTTCACAGGAGTCACCAAGTAATATACCATAATTTTTTGCGTTATTTTTTAATGATCACGATAAATCATCCAACAAATCAAATGACAATACGCTTGCATTTATCGCTTACTGTATTATTATGATGAAAAACAGTACCGCCATTTTAGTGCTAAGTAAACTCAACTAAGTTTCCTAATGTTTTCTACCTTTTGTACCTGTCTGCATACTCTATGAACTGTACAATGAAATGTTACTACCTCAGACAAACACTAAAGCAACAATGAAACAGCAGAGCATCGTTACAAGAAGTTTAACTGCATCTTGAGATATGAAGTACATAGTTCCATCCCCTGGTCCATGATGCAAGTACAAAAGGAAAGAGAAATACTGAACAAGTGTCAGCTGGCATCACACTGTAAGTACAAAACACGGCATGACAGCTTGAGAAACCAGGCGAGAATCTAGGGCAGAGTAAGCCGTCTAGTATGACATAAATGGATCAATGCAATTGAAAGGTCGACCCTAGCAGTGAAATGCGGCTAAAGGAGGAATTTCAGTATACTGGTTGTCGAAAGCGAGGGATGATGCAGTAACTACTCTTATGGTTGGTTTCACTTGGATTTGATTACTCCTGAGGAATTTTTCAGAAAGTAATATGCTTATAAGAGATTTCATCAAACTCGCGAGGATAATTGGGGTCATACTTGATCCGTCTGGAAAGTCGTGGTTAAGTTTACCGACCACATGCTCCATGGTGCTTTCTGCGATTACAACCGGCTCGATAAGTTTTGGTGTTTGCAGTTGTATTTAATATAAACTTCAGTTACATATCTTGCAAGAGTTTCATATGCATAGCAGAATTTCATAGGCTATTTGCTAGATACTTGTTCCCACGAAGTAACATTTCTAAAGGATAATATTTCTGTGGTGAAATTTCCAAAACAGCTATGGGGACAGTATTTTCAGAAGGGCCTTTTTATGGTGAAAATATTTCTCAGGATACTCTGCTTCCGGGACAAGATATTTTCCATGAGAATACTTGTTGAAATGAGAGATATTCCAAAGATAATTTTGGTGCAGATAAATAATGGATATTGCTCAAAGAATGATGCAGAAGAAAGGAGACTATGAGGAAAGACAAAATGAAAGAAAGGCTACAGAAGCAAAGATATGAACTGGAGATGATATCGTAATTGTTTAAACAATTTAATACATATTATAATACTTTTAAACAATATATCCAACTTAAATATTTACAAATACAGATTTCAAGAAGGTTATGATAAATTATATATTAAAATAAGCCTGAATAATTTTATATATTTTACTGATTAATATTGTCACGAAAATGAGTGACAAAGCAAAATATTTCTGCACTTTTCTAAATACGTTATTTCCTATCTTCAACATTTGGGGTATAGCTAAGGTGTTAAATACTATTCCATTTACACAGTTATTAGTTTCCAGTATCGTTTCAAACAGCGACACTACTTGTTCTTGCCTTTAGTACGTCTGTAGGCATAAAATCGAGAGCACTTAGCTGGCGAACGCCACGGATGGCCGAGGTCGTTGAGGCGTGGACTCGTGAGCGGGAGGTCTGGGGTTCGAATCCCGCCAGGACCGTCCTCCCTAACTGAGATTTTTTCCAGGTTTTTCTCAGTCCTCATAAATGGCAAATGCCGGGGAGGTATCCTAAACTTAGGCCTGGAACGTTTCCTTCCTAAAATGAAAATACCCTTTCCCAATTGATCATTTCATCTCATGCATCATCAGTGTCACCGCCTGTGGTGCCTCAGCAGTAAAAACGGGTGTTAAACACTATTAAAAAAAATCTCTCGGATGCCGACGAATCCCGCGTTTCATTCAACTCGACCTGCAATTATAGACGTTATCATAAAAATTAAATGCAAAATTAGCATAACCATTATTTTATTTTTCCAGGCGCAGTTATGCCATTTCCCTAAATTCATCTTACCATCAACAAAAAACCCAACGGATTTTGAATCTTGGATTTCCTTTTCTGAAATATTAATTGTTTTCCATATCACGAAAGTAAATTCAAAGGTTTATTTATACATGAATCAATATTTACCGAAAAACAAATTTAAACTTTTTGTTTTGCATTTGAATTAGAATAGGTGATTTCGTATATTTAGCGCCAGCTAAATTCAGATCTGAAATCCAAAATGTCCTATCGCGTATTATTTTTCCAAGAAATTAGGTTTTAAATTTCTGATAAACATTTAAAATATACATTATATAATTCTTTTCTATATTCTGTACGAAATTCAACCTCAGAAAGTACATTAGGCATCATTAAATATGTCAAACTTTCAAAAATAAAAGTAAGAACTATATGTAATCTATTTTTTTTCTGTTATGCAAAAATACGACATTTTGCTATATTTTACTTACATTTTCAAAAATAAAACTTTTGACAACAGTTTATAAAACAAGAATATCTATACTTATTTGGCTGACATTTTCCGTTATATTATTTTTTGCATGACATCATTGTTCTCCATGTTCATCATTCACAACACCCAGACTAGGATAAAATATTGAAAATGTACATTTAACGATAAATTACATCTCAACGTTTTATATACCATTAACATGTCTTCAACTATTCCTCTGTAGTTTTCAACCCTTATTTATTCTGCAGGGAATTACTATATTACCCCTTATCATCATGAACTTATTGGCATTCTCCGACCGCATGGAGGTATTGTAACAAATTTCTGAGGCTAGAACGCCGATGAAGTTATGGTGAAGTTGATATAATAATGGTGCAGTAGAGGGAACCTTAAGTTATAGGGTGCCTCATGAAACTAGACCGTTATCGTCACATGGTTCGTTCTATTGAAGGCAAAGTTTCCATGAAACAACCTGGAATCGAACGCAGGATGCACGGTGTAGGAGTTCTGACCGCTAAGTAATGGATATGATCAACATTATTTTGTATTAGCTCATAATTTTGTTTTCTTTTTTTAACTAATGGGTTATTTTAACACTTTTTTGATCCGAAACAAATACACTTTAATGAATATTCTTTTTTCCTTAGTTTGATTTTCTCATTCCGACCGAAATCAGCGGAATTCAGTGAAACCAATGAAGGAATTCCTTTACTTAAAAATCTCTACAAATTTCCATTTTTTCATTAATACACATTTCTAACACACGGAGACAACTTGATTGAACTGTATGCAGAAAGTACGTACCATATGCTCTGGCTCACAGCAGGAAACTTTCCTCATATATACATAATTGAGCGATTATTCCCAAAAGTTTACAGGATATAGTTTGGACATTATGACATAGACATTCATCGGGATAATACATTTTTCATCAGGGGTAACTTTTACTGTTATACAGTACTATTTTTACTCTTATTGTCTTCTATAAACTCAGATTGAGTATGTGGCATCACCTTCATCTATTTTTGACATTATGAACTACACACACATACACGCGCACGCTCGCATACACACACTTCTTCTCCTGATGGTGATCATTGTAAAGAATCAGAGGGAAACGGAAACTCTCTGGTCACCCGGTTCTGCACAGCTAAGTTCTGCGGAAGACAGCTGAGGGTATCGTTAGTGTAGCTTTCCGCTTGACATGGGCAAATGTTTGTCTGATGCAGGGAGGATAGTATGGAAAGCAGCTAGCGCAAGAGTATACGCCTCGCAATCAAGGCTATCCCGTGGTTTGTAAATCAAACGACCCCATCTCGTTAGTAGCCTCTTCAGAGTGAGCACTTTGTGAGAGATACTATAGTTCCGACCCAGGTTTTGTAACACTGCTGCACTGGATGTACGGATTTTCATATACCGATGGATGATGCAATGAAGTTCCTTAAGCTTCATATACTTGTTCTTAAGAATAGTTTTATGTTTGACTTACTACAGATCGCACATATACAAGGGACATTTTGTACTGATTTAGAACTAAATGATTATTTGCATAATTATGATAGTTCTGGAGAAGGGGTTCACAACACAACATCTAAAAAAATTAAAATGCTTAGGAAATGTATCTTTTAATTATTTCCGCGAAGAAAGCTCATTGTTTGAACAGTGCTGAAAGTGTAGTTAACTTTACGATAGTCGGCAATTGTGTCTGAGCTTGCAATAACGGAGTGATTGATATTTAATTGCTTTATTTCAAATAATTATATATGGGAGCAGTGACATAATCCCCTTCCAGTACTATTTACCTTTATATTCGTATTTATTACTTTTATATGTGAATTTGTTTTTTGAAAATTGTGGTGCAAGAAAGTGACCTGAAAATTATCCTCTAAAATATAAATATCAGATATTACTCCTCAAACAACTCATGCTTTTAAATGTTTATTTATTGGTGTCAATCTGGACTTGCTGTTAAATAATAAATAATGAAAAATTATTTGAATGAAATTCATTAATATGCTAAGAACAAATACAAAATATACAAATACAAACTACAGGAGGTCTCCACCTATCTACCGCCACGGGTGGCCAAGGTCGTTAAATCCTGGGCTGGTGAGAGGAAGGTCTGGGGTTCGAATCCCGCCAGGACCGTCCTCCCTGAATGAGGTTTTTTTTCAGGTTTTCCTCAGTCCTCATAAATGGCAAATGCCGGGGAGGTACCCTAAACTTAGGCCTGGAACGTTAACTTCCTTAAAAATAAATCCTTTCCCATACATCATTTCATCTCATGTACCATCAGTGTTCATCGCCTGTGGTGCCTCTGTAGCAAAACCGGGCGTTAAACACTATTCACTCATTCTCCATCTATCTGGCCCAGGTCATTTTGAGTATGCCCCTTTACAATTACAAAAAATATAAATACAATAACTGTTTTTATACTATCCTAAGTTATAATACAATTAAACAAATACAATATTTCCACCTTGATTGCATCAGTTCCCAGTCCCCCGTTCATCAGCAGCAGACTACTAGGAAAAAAAAAACTATTTAATAGTATTTCAGCTGGATGTATCCATTTCACTGCATGGCTTAGAATTTCTTAAAAGTTAAAAAGTATAAACATTTTCTTACTTTAAAAAAATGTAAAGGTTTAAACTTTATAGTGGTGATAGTCAAGAAATTTAACATTAGATAAAACCACGTATTGCAAACGTTTAAAAAATGTATAAGCACGCCTTTGCATGTTATGCCCTTAGGGTTTCAGCAATCCAAGTTTTATTCATTTTGGAAGGAAGTATATTTGCAATATCTTAAACTCATACTAAATTGAATTCAGATTGTTTACATGCATTTTATTATTTGAATTCAAGGGAATTCTTGGACTCCGTCTTAAAACGCAGGTTCCAGGATCAGACAGAGTAAAAATGCTGACTTATACATATTTATAAAATTACTTTATTCAAATTTAAAATTTAAAAAGTGTTTAGATTTCTCTCAATATTACAAACACCATTTAAAATGTTAAAAGAAAAAAAAGGTAATAAAAGAGTATTTAAGTACACTTCCAACATTTATGTATGGTCCATCGCATTTTGTTAGATTGCTGGCTCTAGTGAATCGAGACATAATTACACTATGTGCATTTGGATTTTGTATAATGTTGTGCATATTAATCTGAAGTCAATTGTTATAAATGTTGGCATTAAGAACAGAATTAATTTTTGAACATGCAATCTGCCTGCGGAGTGAGTTTTAAAACGCAAGCAGGTCACCCATAGGAATAACTATATTTCCTTAATCTTAATTACTCAGACATATTTTGGTACAGCATTTGTCTCATATCTTTAGCATTTCTTGTTGCTTTCTTTCAAGCAATATGTTCATCATGAAAGGAGCTTTCAAAGAGCCGGTGTTCGATCTTAGCGATAGCAGAGAAGATTTTTCTGTATTTGGGACCAAATCACAAGCGGTTTCGGAGCTTGTTTTTTGAAACGAAAAATTGTTCTACAACTTTATTTTTTAATATTTTTAAAGTAATTTTTTTGTTACATTTGGCATGTAATATTATATTAAATGTTTAATCTAAACAGTTTATATGATTATGAGCATTTTTATATTTTTAAAGTCCGCATTGGAAGTGGCAGACTCCTGCCTGAATGATTTCTCTGCTCTTGACCATGAATTAGGACGCTGTTTTCAACTATTCCAATAATAGTCAGTTTCTATCAAAGAAGCTCAGGGGCAAAAACAGATTTCTTTTTCTTATGGACTGCTCTTTTATGAGTACAGGGTACAGCTTTGAATGAATGAGTTTCGAATGAACGTTTCGCTTCATCCTGTTGGAAGACGATAAAAGTGCATTCATTAGGAAGCACCAATATTACAAATTTCGAAGATCTGTAGATAAGCGTATGCTCTCTTTGGGACCAAACACCAGCTTTAGAATTATGTTTATTTTCCACGCTTCTGCTTATAAAAATAGATAATTACAATAACATGTTATTTAGACAAAGGAACTTTTAAACAGAATGTGACTGATTAACTGCAGAATTTGGCAATTGGCATTCTTCTTGCTTAGCCTAAAGCTTTAGACCCGAGATTTGTTTTATTTTCTGAGACTAAGATTCAAATAAAGCTTTCATATTAAGGTAATTAACGTTTTCGTACTTAACGTGGACTATAAGAAAGAATATACTACAAAGGTGGCGCTGTTAAGGCAGAGTTTTGAGGTTCGATTTCTGTTAGGACCGTTCTCCTCAAGTTAGTTTTTTCGTCAATTCTCATCAATGCTAAATACCGGGGAGCGGCCTAAAACTTAGGCCTTTAATGTTTCCTTGCAAAATAAAATTTCTTTCGCAATTTATATTTTTTTCTGATATATAATCATAATGACCGGATTTTAAAGGAAATTACCTATATTTTATCACAGAAAACAAAATAATTTAAAATACAATTTATAGATGTTTAAAATAAGCAAAATAACGTAAGTTTAAGTTCCACTTTTTGTTCCCTTTTTCATCAACAGGGTGCCATTATTATTAGTTTTATTTAACAATATATGACAAAAATGTGGATAATTTATGTCAGTTAATGATAGAAAAAATGCAATATACATACATGGATATTGTGGGAGAAGGAATAAACCGCACTGATCGCAGTATTGGACTCGCCCAACTTGTCCTAACAGGGGTGTCGTTGCATAGCAAAGGCAACACCTGCAGTGGAGTCGGAGAGATTGACGTCCTCTCTCTACTTTCGGAGTAAAATTCTGAACAATATTTCTAACTGTTTTGAGTGACAGTGCTAGTGAAATAGTGAGGTCGCACATTCGCACATTAGCAACAACAACTAAGAGGTTCAGTGAGCAGTTTCAAGGACGATTTCATTGAAACAGATGGTGTGATTGTTAGATGTTATTATGTTAATATCAAGTTTAATGTAAAGCACAGAGGACAGAATACTTCAGCATCTCAAGTACGCAAAAGATCAAAATAACAAAGAAATTCTTCGGAAAGCTTCAAATCAGTAATTTATTTAGGAATCTTTGCAGAGGGCACAATAAAAAAGCAAGAAGAGAATGAGTTTTCACTGACCTCACAGCCACCTTTACTCAATATGACATTCTTCTTAGCAAGATCAATATCCTGTAATGAAGTTTTTATTAGAAAAATACAAACAACGCTAAGTGCCTGATAAAATACTCCCAGAAAAATTATCCCAATTTATGAAGCTATTGTTAAAAGAGTTGAGATTATTTTTGGAGACCATCCAGTTTGTTTCATTTTGGATGAAACAACCGATTCACTTTCGAGAGCAGTTTTAAATATTCTTGTGACACCGCAGGTTCATTGCTGATTGCCATGTAACAACATGATAAAGTTAACTCTACAACTATCGTGGAGGGTTTCAATGATGATGTAAATTCTGAAGTCAGAAATGCAGTACAACAAAATTTGGCACGTTGTTACAGATCAGCCCATCTCAGGATTTGAATAGCTTAAGCCTACGTTTTCCAATATATATCATGTAACCTGTTTAATTTATGCTTTACATTATTGTGTGAAACAGAGAGAGTTGCATATGCTGCAGCAAACGCAATCCTTTGTGAACTTAAACAAACGCTGATTAAGGCTCCTAGTAGAATAAAGTATTGTAAGGAAATCACAGAACCACCTGAACCGACGGTTCCCGTTACAACAAAATGATTTCTTGTGCTGGTTTTCTGTATGACCTTTTACGAAAATTAAGGAGTTTTTACTATCTTTTGGATGAAGCAGAATCTGCAGCTGCAGTACGAGCTAAGGACTAAGGACCCAAATTTACGTACGATACCATACTTGCCTCCTACACCCAAGAACGCGGGTTCGAACCAGTCCAAGACCGGTGGATTTTTTCGAGCGTAAAAATCCTAAGTATGGCTTAGGAAAGGAAGTAAAGCCGTGGGTCCCGTGTCGTACATTTACGGCACGATAAAGAACCTCAAGCCTGAAAGAGAGGCCTCTGAGCAAAATTTGTCGACCGTTCTGAGATGTTAAAGAGCGTCCACAAATCAAAAAAAAAAAAAAAAAAAAAAAAAAAAAAAAGGTACGAAAGTGAATTACATTCCGGTTCATGCCAGAGGCCATTGTGCGACTGGAGAAGGAAAGTTATCTACGAGAGAGAATTGCAATGAGAATTGGTAGAAAAAATTGACAACTTGAAGGATTTGCAAAAGACAAACTTAAAACGTTTATAAAAAATCCAGACCTTGAAAAACTAGTAAAGGCAGTGATTTGGAGTTTATATTCCAAACCAAGTATTAATTACTAGTTTCTGTTTATGTAGAACGATCATGTACAAAGATATTCTACGTTTAAGGAATCTAATCTTCAAATATATATAAACATTGAATGTAAATAAATACAATGGTTTGTAAAAGTAGCAGTGATTATGCATTTCATAATTTATTCTCATGTTCCCTATAGTCCTTTTTTCAGAAAAAGATTTCCCTTTTTGTTATTTTTTTAATTAAAATGTTTCTATTTAAAAGTCGGGTTATACAGGGTGGCGCAAAAAGTAATCATACACGTATTGATTTTCAGTTAAAGGAATGCACTTCATTTTTGTGTTCGAACTGTTTCCCTCCTGCATTAATGCACCATTGGAGTCTACCTGGAACACACTGATTCACATGCAACACAGCTGAAGGTGTCCTCAATGTAAATAGTCAGCTCTTCCACAGTTCGCGGTTTCCTTCCATGCACTTCATCATTAGCCATACCCCAAAAGAAGACCATTGGATCGTGATGGGAGTTCAAGTGTTGGCACGACTTCCAAGCTCTCTTCTATTGAAAACGTTACCCGGGTACGCTGGAATAACTGTAACATAATGCGCAGGAGTTTCGTCATGCTGGAAGTAGAGTTGATCAAAGTTGTCCAAATGCATGATGATTCCTGGCGTAACTTCTTGAAGTAGAGCCAAGTTTGTTACCATTGCATTTCCGTCAATAAAGTCCGCCCCGTTACGCCACGTGAAGATATTCCACACACATTTACGCCGGATTGATTTAGCGTTTGATCTAAAAACCATGATAGTTTTCCATAAATCAATAAGTACAATTATGTCGGTTTACGTGTACCAACAACTTAAAGGTGGCCTCATCACACAATCTTTTAAAATAAACTGGTGTCATGTCGATACTGATCAAGCATAATCTCGCAAAATGTCTGGATCATCTTCAAACAAATCATGTTCATGTGAAATGTACACTTTGAACTTCTGCTGATGCAATATCCTTTGACTTGACCGATGTGACCGATGTGCCGATATTGCTGTAAATTCTACCGCTAATTGTTGTGGACTTCCTTGGACTAGTCGTGACAGCCAAACAGACATTGAGTTTACTTTCCTCAGTCGTGCTGTCCTAGATCGCACACTGTGAGGTACATTCAAAACAAAACCTTCGGTTTCAAATTTGTGAATTACATTGTAAATAGCATTAAGTGATGGTGGATCTGACTGAAAATGTTCTCTCCACTCCCTCAATACAGCACTTAAATCTCGTTGATTACCCATCTTTACAGGAAAAATTCTTTCCTCTTTCGTTTAGATTTTCAAATATTAGTTACAATTCATTTCCGGTTTCCTGTTCTTTCCTATGGCAGTATTACCAACCTAGAAAAATATCTGCAGTACAGTTAAAACAAACGAAGAAGGAAAAAGTTTTGAACATAATATACAAAGAGATGAAACCACGTGTTAACTGAAATTCACTAAGTATGTAGTCCCTTTTGCGCCACCCTGTATAATCATCAGTGCCCACCCCAATGATATCTTTGTATTGAAAATAGACGCTAAACATTATTAAATAAATAATAAATTAATTTTCTTAAATTATAATTGAAAATATTGGAGATTCGGAATCCTTTTAGTAAAGGTAAGCCGACTGCCAAAACGTTAATGGATAACAAAATAGAAATTGCAGGTTCCTATGGAAAATACCTATTTCTGTTGAATCTTAAGACAACAGAAATAAAACCAGTTCTCATGACACGACCATGTTAAGCATGGTCCTGACGCTTGACTGTGTGTTTGAACTTTACACTCATTTGCAGAGAGCGTTATCGTAACCACACCCCTTGCTTCGATTCCCTTCTCCCCTACGGCCGTGATAAATTGTTTTCATACAAAGCAACGAGCGGGAACTCTAAAAGCAAACCACGAGGATAAGGAAGGGAGCTTTGGAAACTGTGATAAATAACTTGGTGCGGAGAAGAACTGGTAATTAATGTTGCATTGCTACGCTGTTGTTTTCAAATTTACTTAAGTGTGATTTGAAAGCATCTGAACTTGTTTGAATTTCTTCCGCTTCTTAAAACAAAAACGTTTATTATCTAAAAGATTGGTGAAGATGTCCTTTGGTATGTTAGAAACCAATTCAACTTTAGCTCTATTCATCTGATCTATTTTGTATAAAGTCAGACCAGCTCTTTCGGTGACCTATGGTTGGGCATGTCTTTTTAGAAATTTTTAATTAAGAAATAAAATTTCAAGAAGAGGCTGTTAAAGACAGTTTTTTTTAAAGTAGAGCTAAAAATTGTTCCACTAATAAACATAGCAGACTAGTGAAAGAACCACGCATGCCACTTTTACACAAGTACCACCATCTTTGCTGTTTTATAGAAAATATTTGCCAAAGTATATAAGATGCGATCATATTACGTCTCAAAACTTTCAGATTAATGATGATACGCCTCTTTCACAAAGACTCAAGAAAATAGAATCTGAAAATATTGAATGGACTTTTGGTTCACTGTTGAATTGTTCATGTGTAAATTAAACACATAAGAATCCAACATTTTCCTGATCATAAACGGATCCTAATCTGTTCAATTTGATGACTGCCTAAGGAACAGGCTTCCCAGTATATCCCGAGAACCGGTAACACGAATTTGATGTAAGTTGGTAGCCAGTCACAGGGAATTTATCTGCGCATCCGTGAAAAGTCAATTTCAATTAATGTCACTTAGTACAATTAAGTAAATGTGTGCATTGACTATCTTACTTGTTCAAAATGACAGCTCCTGCCTATTTTTAGCAAACCAGGATTTACTTAAGATTATTAGTTCTTATAAACAAGATAGTAAACTTTACTAGAATGAGCGAGCTCTGAAAAGTTAAAAGCTAATAAAGATCGAATGGAAGAAGTGATAGGAAGCCAAACTGAAGTAAGAATGGAGTTAATAGCCTGTTCAATGCAATCGTAAAAATAAAAATCGGTAATCGCTTCCTATTTTCAAACACATCTACTTTCATATTGACAAGTTTGGGTAAATGGACAATGTACGTTTTCATATTTTTACGTCAGATATTTAATTTTCATTAGCTTTCTGATTGTTAATTTAATTTTGCCACAACGAATTTACCATAAGTACATAACACGAGTATTTTTTATTGTAATCATTGGAAATACAAATGCAAGTATTACTGTACACCGTGATATACCTAATAGATTTAGTTTAATATTATAATTAAAATTATTCAAGTTATTACACCCCATTTGCTTTACATCTTTAATCATTGATAACATAACTTTTCATACACATAGCTTTCGATATATGTATTACATTAATAATATACACTGGCAAACTATTTTTATTACAGTTTGTTTTTTATCATTATACTTTTTATTGAAACTATCAAATATTCTAAATATAAATGGCAGAGAGTGACGCGATGAACTTTTGAGTTATATGCCGCTTATTTTCAATTTTCGTTCTTAGTAGTGTTGCAGGCAAGAAAACTGCTTCATTCATTTATATTTGAAGGCGCTCTCGGTGAAATGTTAAACGTATTCTTTAATACATTTCTACTACCAGAGGTTACCCCCCAAAAATCTTAATTACTATTCTTTAACTTAATTTCGTTGTTTTACTTCATACTCTTCTCAGGAAGAAGAAAGATAAGAGATAACAGAAGAGAGAGGGACGGAGAGAGAGAGAAAGAGAATAGAAGTAAAGTTAAATTTTTGCACTTCTTTCCTTCTTATATTCTTCCCCCATTTCTTGAATGGAGAAGAAGGAAGTTATCAATAACAAATTTTGTTTAATCTTTAACTATTTGAAGTTATTAATGTAGTCTCTTATAAAGCGTCGATGGTATTCATGTTTACTTTAAGCATTATTCTTATTTTTTAAGAAACATTTTCGTAGATATTTCCCAATATTACTTACACAGATTTTTTTATTTCTCCAAACCCTTATCGTCTGTACCTTTTTCCTCATTTTGATTTCTTCCTTCCATGCTGTACTAACTGTGTTCTTTGCTCTCGCCCTAAATTTTTCCTCCGTTTCCTCCGATTTGTATTGAGGATGTTTGTGTGTGATAAATGCAACCCGCAATAGCTAATGTGCCCAACCCCGCCTCAGTGATGGGAACAAATCGAACTCCTGCAGACTCCGGGATAATGACCCGTAACATTCCCATCTACTCGCTGATTAATCCAGGACAAACCACTGCTCGATCAGGGTTGTTCCTTCTTTCTTTTCCAACTTCCCTCCGCTGGATATCGATTGGATACCGCAGAAACACCCGCGTGCACACACATACACATAAATCTGCGAGGGAAGGAAACTTTTTATACGATTCGCAAACAAATATTGGAACACTATTTGCCCTAATACGCACGTCAAGCCCCTCGATTCTTCGCTCACAACTCTGATCTTCTCTGGTGGGTTTAATTAAATTAGATATTGGTTACACACTCGCAGCTTTATATCCAGTTTCTTTCGCCGATTAGGAAACCAGATTGGAAGAGAGATTCTTTCAACATTACTTTATCATCCATACAGAGAAGAAAGATTAAATAACTGTACTCTAAAATGTACAAGGTATCCATTTAACTCTCAAGCGGAGAAAAACAAACGAGCTCTGTATACAAGCACGCTTTTCAAGGCAAGGAGATATAACACGATTGAAAATTAATTATCTGCTATGCTAATATTCACTTGTTAGTATTTAGTAAAGCGGTTTGAAACACCAAAAATATTTTTGAATGCTATTTTCAAAATGTTAAAGACGGCAAAATACAAATATTTTAGGTTATGGTTTGTAAGAGTAAATAATATACAGAATAATAAAACATTATAAATGAAAGTGTACTTTCCCAACTTTTACGTTCGTTCTGTACAGAATGTCCCAATTGTCACTATTCCATTTTAATGAATGTTAGAATAATCGCAGAACAACAATTGCTTGCTATTGTTTGTGTATGGTTAAGTAAAAATGTTATGAATACATTCGAATAAAAATTACCTAAACAGGTGCAACAAAAGTACACATGGCTCCAAAATATTTAAGCGCATGATGAACATAGTCAATTAAATCTAAATATTAACGGAAATAAAGACTGCCGAAGAATACAGAAAGAATAAATACGGTTATTAAAGGTTCTGGAAACATATAAATTGTAAGATTACGAACAAAAAAGTTTCAAAACACGAATTAAATATGTTTAATTTAAATGATTAGGGAAAACAATATGCAAATTAAGAACTTTCATTTCATTACTTGCTATTCTAAATAAGAGCATATTTAAACACTTTTAATTTAAACAATCACATCAAGTTCAATATTTGGGAGAAAGTTTAAAACCAATGGTGATTATATTTTGGGTTTCATATTCCCACCCCAGTCACGCTACTATGAAATGTCAAATATCACTTCTAACCTTGTTATAATTTAATTTAAAGGACACGTTGAAAAAAACTACAAAAACTATTGCGCAATTAATTTAAAAGATATGATTTGCTAATAAATTGTTTTAAAAGTAATATATACCCAACAAGGAAGAACGGAATGTAAGCAGATTAGTTAGCAGTTCCGAAATACGCTGTGTTATTGTAATATTAAGAATTGTAATATTACCCCAATGATATATTTTTTATTCTGTCCAAATTCAAAGAGCAGAACAACAGCCCAGATTGCCAGGTAACGATAGAAAATTAAATAATGATAACAATTGAATTCTTTTTAAAATGTAAGCATATAAAAGAATGGGTGGAAATTGAAAATTTGTAATGGGCTTCGGGAGAGGGGCATGAAACCCAAAATATAATTAACGTTGAATTTAAATTTCTCCATCAATACCTAATGGAAGTTTATTTTTGTTTGTTAAATTAAGTTTATTTTAAATAGGTAACTATCCAGACTGGAACATTTAAAAATAAAAGCTCTGTAGGTAGCTTTATATGAGAGTATAATATAAAATAAACGGTATGTAGTATAATATTAAAAGATGATCATTACCATTATTGTCTTAGAGCGCAAAACTAAGTACATAGGTCATTAGCGCCCGATAATTTTGAAATTTAGTATACTTAGTTTATCGCATGATACGACAAATTAATAAATTCAGAATATAACACCAACGTTTTGGGTTGCAGAGGTAAAAATAGGCCTTACAGGAATTGACCTGAGTTCAACATTGCAAATAATAGAACATTTTGGAAGAAGGTTAGAACATGGCTAGAGGCTATCAGCAAGCAGGAAATCGAGAGAGAATGTAACACGAAAGTCTCCTTGAGCATAGTGAATGAAATGAAACTAACATGTGGTATAGAGGGATATATGCTCGTTCTAGTGCGATCAGGAATGACCTGGTTTAGAATGAGACGTTGGAAGGCTCAAAAAATAACAATAGTTCTGGTAGGAAAACCTGCCCATTTTGTGGAAGGGATTAGGAATGAGTACATATTCTGGCCGAATGTAACCACTGGGAATACCTCAGAAAAACGCTGTTTCTTGAAAACTTTTTGTAAGACAATTAGAGAACGTTTGGCATGCTGGGATCTCTTTGCGAAGCACAGGTTGAATTGGTACCTTTTCTGAGCCAAAGTGTGCGAAGCTAGAAGCAATTTACTTTCTGGTTAGAACGCAATTAGTGCCATTATAAATAATGTAGTGTTTCCATTCATATATCTGTAAATATCGATATTCCAATTTTAACGTTAATTATTATTATTATTATTATTAACATTGTTTTAATTCTATCATTATTTGTTCCTCTTTCTAATCGTGTATCATACTTAGGCATATACGGTCTACGACCCATTTTGTAATGTGTAGATAGAATTTATAACAATAAAGACAACTGATTTATCATTAAAATGAATTCAGAAGGTAATACGTTTATAGTAACGCTGGACTATGAGAAGTTAAATTCAAATAGTTAAAATATTACACATTTTATTATCACAAAATTATAGAAAATGTAAATATGAAACATTTAAATCTCTTTAAGACATTATGGAGATTACAAATGCACAAATCTGATGAATTACATTTACTTTCTGATGACTATAAACAGGTAGCGGAAATATGTATAATTTTTACAAATTAAAGAATATAATGTGCTAGAAAGAAAGTAATCAAATATTAGACTAAAAGGGTTCCATATCTATAAACGCACACTGATGAACTATCTATTCTAGATATATTATTATATTTTCCATTAGAATCCTTTTTAAGTCTAATATTTGCATTACTTTCATTCTAGGCAGATTATATTCTGAAAGTTGTAAAAATGGTATTTCTGCTACATTTTTCCTATAGAAAGTAAATATCATTATGTCTTATGTAGCATGTTGATGAATTTGTCATATCCAGTGTCTTACATCCAAATTGTATACATCTCCAGTTATCTACTATTATTCTGATTATCATGAATTACTAAAAAAATTAAATTAACCTCTTGTATAATTGGTAAATATTCATATTTATTTTTTTTGTATGCGTTTCATAAGTTAAAAACTCAGTTGCTATATTTCCATTTGTTTCTAAGGCTGAAATACAAGGTTAATCCTGTATTTACGCAACAAATCTGAAATGTGTAACACACACATGGTAGATGATATAGCTACATTTCTGTTATCTCGGTAAACAAGCGCGCAGTTTGAAATGTAAGTCTCAAAGTCAATCGTACCTGGTTAAAAAAATCACATTTTTTTGGCAAACGGTTTTTAATGCTTCTCAATGCTCTAACACAGGGATGGACAACGCCGAGACAAACTAGAAATTTGCAACACGCATGGCTTCATTTCTAAGTGAGGACAGCAATCTAGAGTCAAAAAAAAAAAAAAAAAAAAAAAAAACCCGCCTGGATTGATAACATGCGATTCCAAGCTTCTGTTTTTTGCGGACATGTTATATAACGTAGATGTGGCTTGTCGTGCCCACCCCTGTTCTAGCAGATAGTAAACAAACGTTTTTCTTATTTATCGTAAAGATTATTTCAAAAAGATATACAGAATTAACACGGAGCATGCATGATCAGTATTATAAAAAGTTATATCTAGTTCTTATATAAAATATGCAAATTACATTATCCGTGTACAATTGTGAACAAATTATTTAAAAACATCAATTATATGTTGTATCTAAGACGTACTCTCAAACCTTTTAGAAACACTTCTTAAGCATTAGAGCAGTGGTCCCTAAACTGTAGTCCGCAATCTTTGGGGGTCTATGAGGCTTTTGGAGGAATTCATGAAGCAGAGTACTGTTAACTGCGGTTCTTAAACTGTTGTCCGCGGACCATGAGGCCACCCAGGAAGTTCGCAAAGCAGTATCGGATACATTTGGAAAGCAGCTCATTAAAATTTAACCAATGCACATAATTTTTATAGACATGAAAGATTAGAACTTAAAGTTTGACTTTAAATATATTCTGTTGATAATCTTAGATGTTCAATTTATAGTAGTTATTATAGCAAATTTTGCACGGATTACTCATTTATGAGGAGAAAAGTCCGTTCTAATATCAGACATGGGATATGCCATGTCGAATAGGGGAAAATATTTTTTCTATTAAATAATATTATTACTTACATTTATCGTTTATTATTACATGACATGCCAAATTTGCAGAAGCATAACGGAATACAAAGAATGTTATCAGCAAACAAATTGAAAGTGAATGCTGTAAAAGTCCATAAAGGTCAAAACAACGTTCCTTACAAATACAAATCCGTTCGCACATAATTCATGGGCCCACCTTAGGCAAAGAGTGGAACGAATCTACCGCCCCCCCCCCCCTAGTGTCATGATTGAACGGCTGACCACAGTGGATGTAATTACATTTTTCCTCACTGTCATCACCTGGAAACTAGTTTTACACTTTTAACAATAAAGTGCGTCGGTATTAAGTAACACTATAATTCATTAATTTATTCATTACCGTAACATATTTCAGAACTATTGCTCACATCTTCAGCTGGCAACCGACCAACGTCACCTTGAAATGTGGAGACCTCAAGTGATTCCATTTGACAAAATACAAGTTGTAGCCCGTGGGATATCAAAATTCATAAATAAATTATTTATTTTGCACATATTGCTAACACCATGGGATTATCAGGA
Source organism: Metallyticus violacea (assembly GCA_030762175.1). Lineage (NCBI taxonomy): Eukaryota > Metazoa > Arthropoda > Insecta > Mantodea > Metallyticidae > Metallyticus > Metallyticus violacea. The sequence continues at coordinate 65,570,226 of CM060835.1, forward strand.
GCCTTCAATAATGTGATGTCTTGTGTTTTTGTCCCGAAATGTGCCCAATTGTTCAGAACCACACTCCTCTTTACGCTTCCTAACCATTTTTCGTTCATTTTTCTTCCTTGTCCTTTCGTTGATTTAACACTGGCATCTTTTACAGCTTCCAGCTTCTCTCCTTTTAGTTGTCTCATTGGCAGAACATTTTTAATTGATGTAGAGAAGTCACATTGACAGCTTTTTTATTCTTACGTCTCTAGTATAGAAGGATGAGAGCGAATGTCAAAAGGGGAAACACCCAGGCCATATAAACTTCGTCCGTTTTTTCACATATTAACTTTTATGAACTCTTTTTCAATTGCATATCGAGAGTTGGTTTTCTTCGCAAAGGAACTGATAAAATTCAAATGAAGTTTTGTTATAGATTTTCCTAGCTTTCTAACATTGAACATGGTACATTAAACCTTTTTTAATGTTAGATAGTCCACTTCATTGTTTTTAACAGCTTGAACAGCCCTGCGCTTGCCTTCTTGCTTCATTTTCCCTCTGCGACATTTAAAACAATGTGTAAGAACGGTACTAAGAGTCTTAGCAAATATCGACATTCGGTGTATTATACCCCAGACGTTGAAAGTTTGCAGTTTGCACTTGACAGCTACCTTTTCAGTTGGAAATGGTACAGATTAACAAATGAAGAATGTTACCTCACCTCCTCACCCAATTACAAAGTAGCATTATCAGTCAGTTATTCGTGGGGTAATGGCTGCTTTGTTACCGGTTTTTCTTATTGAGTGTGCAGCTGTTCACTTATTTGCAACTGAGTTATTGTGATTAATTGAACTGATTCATTTGTAGTAATTAGAAAAAATTCCGAAGACATTATTTACAGAATGATACTTGATCCATTGCGTCGAGATGTTACACGGACATTTAATATGCATTTACTAGGGGAAATTTAAAACTCAATAATGCAGTTTTTAAGCATTGATGGATGTTGCAAAGTCGTCTAACTGTCAAGTGCAAAGTTTCAGCGTCCAGGATTTAGAACGAGAAATACCATGTGGAAAACATAACCTCTATCTTTATAACAAAGAGACTAAGCGGTGATAAGCTAGCATATTGCAATACTAATTCATCTTTCTGCTACATAATACAAAATGCTATTCATCTTTACCTTAGATAAAAAAAGCTGATGAAAATAACCTTTCAAAAACTCTTAAACTATAAAAATGTTATTGCTCACTGTTTTCTGCAATTATATTTTCAGACGCTCCGATTCACGCCGAAGTTTTGGGAACTACAAAAAAATATGGTTTAGTAATTTCGTACAGCTAGCATTAACAAAACGAAAAGCAATTGTAACCAACATTATTAGGCAAATATTCGATTTTTAAGCAGTTTGCCATACAGTAAACAGCATTTATTCCTGAATGTATAGATGCTTAAACAATGCATTACGAGAAAATGAAAGATGATATAAATTAACGACATGTATTTATTTATTGAAATAAATAAATTAGAATCAAATAGAAGCAACTATTTGCTTGGGAGGAAGCTATCAAATAGGCAAAACTAGTACTTTGTACCAAACTGAACGCTCTAATGTACCGTCATAGTTTCCATGGCAAAAGCATGCATCTTTCGACAGTAAAATGGGGAAAATGACCCCCAGATATTCCTGGACTATCAAAGAAAACCAAAGAAGCATTTATGTCTTTCTTAACAACGTATATGTGTGGAAAATCATTCTCTACTTTCATTTATCTAAAAGCAATTATAGAAACAGCTTGGAAATCATAGAATCAGAACTCAGAATAAACTTTCTCATTTTAAGTACGATATATTGGATTCATGTGTGAAATGCAGTATCATTCCGCTCTACAAACCTAAGAATAATTGTACTAAATTCACTAATAATAGCACAAATAAGTACAACAGTACAGCGTATAGGGATACCAGGGCCAAAAAGAAAGCCGTGGCCACAATGTCGTCACGCTACTAATGAAATGCAAGGGCGTTGTTGTTCTCAGCCTGTCTAAAAGGACATAGCTTATCAACACACTCAGCGTCACTAGTGCACTAGATATAGACGGACAAATACAAAGCTTTTTTTTTTTAATGAATTATTTATGGACACTCTTTAACAGCTCAGGTCATCAGCGTCCCATTCAACTCAAGGCGTGAAACGGCCGACAAATTTTGCTCAGAGGCCTTTTTCGTGCCGTAAATGTACGATACGGGACCCATGGCTTTACTTCCCTTCCGAAGGAAGCCATACTAAGGATTTTTACGCCCCGAAAAAAACCCATCGGTCCTGGCCGGGTTCGAACCCGCGATCTTGGGTTTAGGAAGCAAGTATGGTAGCCACTGCACCACCAGGATCGCCAAATACGAAGTAATGATGTAATTTGAACCGTCCTAATATGATGCATCCTAAAAGTGATCAGCATGCATGGATTAAAATTTAGATGACACATGGTATGAATGCGAAGAAAAGTGTTGCAATAGGACACATCTTCTAAGACACCCACCAAACGCTTAGCAACGGATGTCCTGCGTGTTTCAGAAATGTGTTAGGAGGTTACATTGAAGTAATGAGCAAGTCTTTATGTCTAATTAATGATTTTGTACTGATGACTATCTTGCCATAACTTTCTTTCCCACCCTGGTTGCAATTATTAAAATAATAATAATAATAATAATAATAATAATAATAATAATAATAATAATAAGGTTAATTCTAGGAACAAAATGAAATTAAATATAGGTTTTTTATCTTATGAAATTATCTTAAGGTTTACCAGTCTCTGACATCCTGTGGCAGTGAATTCCAAAAGCGGGCAAGTTTTTCAGTAGTATTGTTTTGATTACTAAGGCATCAGAGGCATGTGAAGTTGGAAAGAAATTTTATTCGGGAAGGAAGCGTTCTAGGACTAAGTTTAAGGTACTATCCCGGAATTTGCTATTTTTCAATGAAATAAATATGCAAAAAATTACAGTGACGGAGGACGGATCCGATGGGAACCCCATACCTCCCATTCACAGTCTGTGCCTCACTGTACCTCGGTCACCTTTGTCGGTTAAAGTTGGGCAATTTTTACGGTGAAAGGTGATGAGTAAATTAATGTTAGGTGCAATGGCAATAAATGAGAGCGCGTGTTAAGGTTATTAGAGGAAGATGAATTTTTAAAACTTGAAATAGAAAAGATGGAAAAGATGTATGGATACTTTAGAAAATAAGTGCGAGACAATGGAAGTTTCTTCGGTTTTTCAGGCTGAACAGGACGGCAGCATATGGGGGTTGGGTATTCAGTCAAACATGTAACTTAGAACGATCATTGCTGTAAACAATTACAATGTAATCGATGCAATTTTTACTCTTAAAACGGCCACATAATTTTTACTTTTGATATGACATAAAATAAGATATTTTTAAATGTATTATCATGGAATATTTCACTTCTTTAAATGAAATGTGCACCTTTCTGAACTGTTTAATTTTTCTGAACTAGACACATCATCCAATTTTGGTGATAATAAAATTGTAGTACTTCAACATTTAATGCTTCATTATTTTCTATACGCGTTTTTTCTATATAAGAGTTAAAATATCTCTAATAGTTGTTATTAACATTATAAAATTAAAAAATATACACCTATAACGTCTAATCTAGTAGTAGAATAATAAAAAAAAATATTTTAATGAAAATGTTTTGAAAACTTTCCTCAAACATTCCTCGTTTAAATTTAATTAAGTTATGAAATATTTTGGAAAAAAAAAATTACTATATGCCTATAGATTAAAATTAAGGTTACACCTAAAAAGAATTAATAATAAATAATTAAATGACAGTTGAACATTACAGATGTGGAAACATATATTCTAAACACTACGTTTAATGAAACATGGCTACAACTGTGTAAGACAGTTTCCCATTCAGCTAACAGTTCAGTCGTTGGTGCACATATATAATTGAGGTCATGGTTGCACCAATGTTTGTACACCGCGTTCGTGTCTATTCAGCGGTGTGTTTGGATAATGAGCATTCCCCTCCCCCCAAGGTCATGAAGCCTTATTTTGAACATCTCCACGGTATGCTGCACGTAGGTACATCCTTGCAGCCAGTGTTACTAATTGGCTTGCACCGCAGTACAGTGGGCAAATATACCGCCCGCCTGTTGGCGTTTCAATCTACTTTAACAATAAGATGAACCCTGTCCCATGTAGAGTCTTTGTCAGCAGCGTTTGTTCTAAGCATTAATTAAAAGCACGTTAGATACAGCTGATGATAGATTATTTTTTAATACTTAACAAAAAAAAACTTTATAATACACATTGCTCTGGTTATTTAAATAAACTATACATTTATATTCACTATATTAAAATATATTTTATATGTTAAATAAACGATATTTTCAAGCAAAACTGAAGGCTTATCTAAAAGTAAATTGTGTTAAAAATGTATTCATTTGAGGCGTCCATTTCCAAACTGTTTTGCATCCAAAGAAGAACATTTTTCATAAATTGGTTTCCGCTATGTTTTTATTATAAAATTTGTAGTTCCTTTGTTATATACCTAATTGTTCTCAAGTTATGAAAAAGTACCATGTTTCATTTATAAATATTTGAAAGCATATAGCTTTAAATTAATATTTAGTTATGGATTTAGTGAATTTGGAATGCAATGTTAATATGTTTTATAGACATTTACTTATAATAATGAAAGACAGTTACAACAATGAGTTATTGTTAATTTAAATGTTCAATTTATGTAAGAACAGCACAATAACTTCAGATCATTTCCTTCTTTTAAAATATTTTAGCAGTCTCCTGCGTCATGAAGTGATTACCCTGTTCTATTTTGTCATTGACGATATGCCGGATGACTGTTTCTTTCCCACAAAGGACCAAAGTGTTTTGCAAGTAATTTTTTAATATGAGAACTGGGAAGAATATAGTGACAACACTGTCTCTACGCTGCTAGTGAATCTCAGGCGTTGTTGTTCTCAGTACGTCTAAAGAAAGGATATAACTGTTGAAGACACTCAGCATCACAGTGCACTGCGAATGCGAAGCTGTAAGTTTGAACCGGCTAGAGCGATGTGTTCTAAAAAGAGCAGCATGTATGAATTCAAACTGAGGTAGCACATGGCAACAAACATGAGAATCTCCGAGAAGAATGGAGCCTTGTCATATCGGATGGTGGCCTGTTGGGTGTCACCCTCTCTACAAGAATAGTGTGGAAGTTGAGCTATTTGCAGACCCTCCTCTCCTAAACATTACTTAATTTGATAAAATCACTGCTAGTGAGGAGTTGCCAATAGACAGCGAGATGGTTAGCCGCAGAAGTTACTGAGAATTCCAGAAATCTCAGACTTCCTTGTTGATAAAAATTTAACCTCGCCCTTAAGTACGAAGATGCAGTTTACACATACCGATTTGTGCCAATTTTGCCGCACAAAATTATAATATGAAATAAGCCAAATAACGAATTGAAATTTTATTCATGCACGAATCAGTCATTTTAGTTTCTGTGATTTAGAATGAAGATATGACTATCGATATTGCATATTCCATAACTATCTTAGATTCGATTTATTAATTCATTTGATTGGATACTATTGATCTACCAGTCAATACAGATATTTAAGGACTGTAACATTCTTTACTTCAACATGTGTAGACATAACCCGCAGAAAATGCTGGTATGTATAGAGCTTAAGTTATAAAACTGCCCGCTCACGCGGCGTTTTACTTCCCGGCTATTGAACGTATGGCAGCCGGCGGCGCCCGCATTCCTCTTTTCTCTTTGTCGACGTTTTCTGCGTTTCTTGTGCTGGTTTCACGATAATAAACATTTATTCTCGAAGAGGTTAGACAGTTCATTCTAGAGTAAAGCATGTTCATGTATAAATATTATTTTAAAATGAATCGGCTTATCATATGGGTGCGTAATTTATTCATAAGTTTCCTGATTAACTGCCTATGTTCAAAAGTTCAAATCACAATATTGCTCACCTATTTAGGTTGATTGGTTTAGTGCCAAATAAAAGCGAAAATAGAACACGTGTAGTTTTAACAGAGGAATAAAATAGAAAATATTGGCGTATAATTTGAACATTTGGTAACAAAAATCATCTCCGAAATAAGCTTAGGAGGTTTGGATTGTAAAGGAAACATTAACGATAAAGTCAGAAACATTACAATGCTCAAACCTGATACAATTCGTATTTAGCCTAGGAAGGAAGATAATTCGAGTCTAATTTTGTAAAATAATTTTGTATACACACATTTTAGGGAAACGGAATTGAAGTACAAACACTTACAGCTACAGCAGGCTTAGTAGAGGGAGACATAAAACGCCGCATTAGCAGACAAATTTTAGCGCTGAAGTCCGGCATTTTGCCAAATAGCATTGAGTTTGATAAATAAATATAACATTATTTGTAATAAATGTACAATAATGGTACATGTGCCAAAAAAGTCGGTAACGGACATTTAAACATTTCCGCTTCCTCTCGTTCAAGAAAGGAAAGTCATGTGTTTTCGCAAGAGGAAAGTACCATTCTCACCAAAATTTACTACTACTCATTTCTGAAAAGATGAACAATAATTAAGCACATGCACTTGCAGAAGAAACAAATTACAGTGGTTTTATATATATATAAAAAGAAAAAAAAAAGAAAAGAAAAGAAAAAAGAAAGATGGAAAGAAAGTATAGTAACATATTCATAAGAAGCGAACCATTTAATTCAGAATCAGGAGACTTTTACGTTCCTTCAATGCAATGAAATTATAGTGGGGATACAGAGTTGGCTACACTGACCAGAAGACAGATGCACTTCGCTAACTTTACGATAATTTCACTGTGATATCGAGATGTGATTGATTAAAATTTTTTTATTTCATTGTTCAATTTGACGATGACGTCAAATAAGTGCAATAATCTCCAAAAAAGAGAATTACTTAAAACATCCAGACTACAGGAGGCTGTGGTTGAGTCAAAGATGATGTATGTAGAAATTTGGGAAGTACATAGAGCGTTTTGTAGAGAAGTTATGGGGTTACCAGAAGTTCGCCGAAGGGAGTCAGTTTGGCAGGACTAGAAAAGTAGGAAGGTATAATAGCGGAAATATTGGCACATATATCTAAAATTAGGTAATAGCTATGTAAAGAATGTACTAAAGAATGTACTAAAGAATGCCTTACTTAGCAAAGAGATGTACTGCGGAGTGAGAGTTGGTTTGGAGAGGTGGGGAAACTATTAGAAGAAATTGGAATGGGGGATGTGTGGCGACTGGATGAAAAGTAACAGTGGCTTTTGGAAAGAAGTGGGACAGAGGGTAGAAGATATAGAGAAGCAAAGGATAAAGGTTCTTTAGACTTATATAGAATAGTTAAAAGAAAATTGGGGACAGGAGAAATATAAGATCAATTTGGAAGAATAGTTTTTGCATGAATGAGTACAGGGGTATTATTTCTAATAGAATTAAGAAAAAAAATTTTAAAGATGGATGCATTATGTGTGGAAATGTGGAAAATGTGTTCCATTGCCTAATAAATGTGAAACGCTAAAAAAGTGGAGGGGCAGTATCTGGGATGAAAATAAACTACAAGATATGAGGGCAGAGAAAATAAACAAGATTGGGGAATTCTTAGGAAAGGTAAGAGATAAGTGGGGGAGAAGTTTGAGGAAGAAACTTGTAGGTACACAGTTGTGGCAATGGTAATTTATTGCAGGGGTTCATTTACCATACATATTACCTGGTGGTTAAGGTTTAAGAGAACCTTAGTTTTGGTATTGTAAACAATTAGATATTTTGTTTATTTATGCAAATTATATTATTAAAATAGGTAAAAAAGCAGTGGTTTGTTTTGTTTGTATTTTATATATTTATGAATATTTTATTTAGCCGTACCTGCGTCTTCAGAAAGTTCCGTGAATAATCAATCACTGATAAGCCCAGACCAAGCTACGGTGGGTAGTGAATTGAAATTGTTAACTGTTTATGTAGAAATATTATTGGTAAATAAATTCAAATTCTAAAACATCCAGTCATGAGTGACTATTTTATTGCCTTAATAAAACAGTATATATCTACAAAGCCCCGCCAAAATGGATATTTAATTTATGAAACATCTGTTTGAGAACATGTACTAATTTTTTTTCCAAAGTGCTGTGTCGCAAAACATGAATCCTACGCCTTGGTAAGATAGCAAAGGAATTAATTAGTCTAAAGGTTTTCGTGATTCTAAATAAGGTTTAATAAAAAATATATTGAACATAATGCACTGCTGCTCCTGACAGCCCTAGAAATCCCGGAGAATTTGAAAAAGAACGCGCTATTGGCCTATATAATTCAAAAAAGGAGAACTTTCTCTGAAGGCTAAAGAGGTTGATGCTTGAACGAAAGCACGAAAGCATCAAGCAAAGTGCTCGCACGTGTAGAACGACATCTATAAGTGGCTACCTCAGGCCGGGGAATGACACCGATGTCAACATGACTGAACAATGAATTCCTTTTCGGAAAACTTAGGCACTGCCTCCTCTTCCCTCTGCCCTTCTGAGAGTGGCACATCCTGTTTTCGCCTTGCAATAAGATTATTCTGATTACTTAGGCGCGTCAAACTCCAACAAAGTGGTTCACGCTCTCCCTCACTCGCTTCGCTTCGAGCCGAGTTGAAGCAGTTCGAAATCGGCTTAAACATCACCGCATACTCCTCGTCGAGGTGACACGGCCTGTCTTGTTCTCTCTCAGGACTTGTCAGAACTCGCTTCAGCATCCACTGCTCGCCCTTACACCCGACAGTGAGTATGGGACAGTAGACTTCTTGGATATCTTCTTTCTGAGACTGTTTGAAGGCTATTGACTAGTAAGACTAGTTGAAATTATTGCAAATGTCAACTTTTGAGATTATGAATATATTGTTCAAATGAGACAATTTATAATGTTCAAAGCTAACAATTGAAAGTCTTCTATAAATAAACTAAAAATAAAAATTTATTTGAAATGGTGTATAGAGTTATGGTCCGAACCCGAAGTTAGGCAAAATTCCATTTTTTATCTGGGTGGATATATTTAAGAGTCAGATGGAAATGACATGTTTCCGTTTATTTGAGGTCGGTAGGGCCAGTTTTTATCTCCCCTTTTTGCCTATTTTTAAGTTTAAAGATTTTTTTTTGTTGCTTGTTTTGGATCATTACAAATTTCGCGTTTTAAAAACCCCATAAAAATTTCAATATACCGAAGTGAAACAGTTATAAAAATTAAATGCCATGTTCACCTCACAAAAATATCAGCTGAAAATCTTGTATTATATTCAATGCTTTTCAAACAGTCATTTTTTTTCTCCTCAACTCATTCCCTTGAGCTCTTTAAATAGTAGAGCTTAATTAGTGAAAGGGATGCACGGTTACTTCGGGCATTCGAATACCAGAAAATAGAGAGGATGAGGGAAGTACTGTAGTTTTGAATAGTCCTGGCGAATGATCTCGTATCGATCTGCGCGAGACAATTCTAGGAAATTTGAGGTTGATATAACTTATCAGGTACTTAAGTGTAACAAACAATTGCAAGCGAGAAAGATGAGGGCGGTACAGCTGTTATATAAATCTTCCCTACAACGTGCTCAGTACGGAAATAAGAGAGATACTAAATAACTCGTATACAGTTCTATACATTTTCACTCTCCAACCTAATAATCTAGTCTCGAGACACTACTTATCGTTCAGATTAATTTCGGTTGAAAACTGAAAACAAACAAGTCGAAACCAGCACCTACTCCGGGTAGATGGCAGTCAACATACACTAGTGATATTTATGTGATAATACGGCATAATAACCCTCTCTTGAAATGTATTTTGTTATATACGATGTCCATAAAAAAGAATTATTTCATATTGTTCGGTTTTAGAAACGACTTCCTTCCTTAATACTCAGAATTTCAAAATGCAAAAGAATAAACGCAAAACCATCCAGACATTAGCAGCTGGAACGAGATTGTCTATTTCTAGCGACTTTTTAACCGATGATGCGCAGTCGCCTATTTATTTAATCGGACAATAAAAGACAAGCGAGATGCAAGTAATACAGATAAGATATTATTGTTGAAATGAGTCGTTAGCGGGTTGTTTTTCTGTGAATGTTTATTTAAATTAATTTAATAAACCGCAAGAAAGAAATAGATGGTGCCGTGAAGCCTTAAAAACCGCGACATCTATAACAGATCATAAAAACCAAATTAAAGCATTCTTGCCATTTATAGAGGACTTCACGGTACGTATTGCTCAGGTTCTGAGAAAGGCCTACAAACCAACAGACATAGGTAAAAAAAAAAAAAAAAAAAAAAAAAAAAAAAAAAAAAAAAAAAAAACTGCGTTCTATGGAAGACCCAAGGAAACATATAAAATACTATGCGAATGTGGAAAAGTACATTGATATGACCGGAAGATCCATTAAAACTCCAAGCATACTAAGATATTTACGACTTAATCAGTCAGCAAAATCTGTGATTGCGGAACATACATTCAACATTGACACAAATCAATTTTGGGAGGAAAAAAAAAACAAGTAATTGCACCAACAATAGCATATTTTAATCTGTCTAAAACAGAAGCCTTAGAAAGAGAGCAGTATCCAAATAATATGAACAAAAATAGCGGTTTACAAATAAGAAAAACTAGCAAACCATTATTGGTTAAAAAAAAAAGTCTACGCTATTACTATACTTCTACCCCCTCCCACTTATAAGAGTTCTGTACCTCTGCCTCTTCAGACACTTTTAGTTCACTGAAGCTGCTGACCGTAGCGTCAGCGAAAGTTTTTTTTTTTTTTTTAATTAATTTACATCAACTACCACGGCAAAATAGGCTGGTAATGATCCATTTAAATAATAACAACGCCAGCCATGAAAACGTAAGGGATGTTAGAAATAATATAGTTAAAATAACTCCCTTTTTTTTGGACGGTGTTTAACGCCCGTTTTTACTACTGAGGCATCACAGGCGGACACTGATAATACATGAGATGAAATGATATATTGGTAAAGGATTTTTTAAGGAAGGGAACGTTCCGGGCCGAACTTTAGGGTATCTCCCCGGCATTTGCCATTTATGAGGACTGAGGAAAACCTAGAAAAAACCTCAGTCAGGGAGGACGGTCGTGGAGGGATTCAACCCCAGAACTCCCGCTTACGAGTCCGCGCCTTAACGACCTCGGTCACCTGTGGCGGTTTTTAACTCCCGTAAAGTATAGTAACGTAAAATATATTGCCCAATATATGACAAATGAAAGACAAAAGCCTTGGTGGATTAAACAGAATAAATGAAACGAAATGTGCTCTAGTCCGAAGAAACGGCCTTTGTTTCTCAGTTTATATGTTCTGTAGTCTACGATCGTAGACATGTCCAAAACTAAATCTGCAAAGAGCAGAGTGCCATTTCAGTAAATGGCAGCGAATCAGCAAACTGGCAGAGACGCCTACAAGTTTTATTTACCCCTTTAAAGCAATCCTTTTAACCGCTGAAGGAGTATATTTTCACAGCGCAATGAATACCCCCCCCCCTCCGCTTCGGATTGCTTCCTCCTGAGAGCAAAGTTTTCGGAAAGTTTCACTTAATTCTTTCCATCGTTTCTTCCCCTGTCTTTTTCTTTTTCCTTGTTTAATTTTATGATGTTATAATAAACACGCTTGTGTTCATTCTAAGACTAATTTATCAAGTTGATGGTCTCTTTTCTCTTTACTTAGGAGGGCTTTGAATGACAATCTTGTTAGTGATTTTATCAGTCCAGCAAGTACAAAGCTCCATGAAAATGGGTACTTACCGTGAGAGGAGAAGTGTGTTTAAATGCCGGGTGATTATGCTCGTCCTGAAAGTTTGCTGCTTTCTGAAAATATACTACAGGCAGTAGACGCGCAGAGTTCGCTTTAGAGACAAAAGAGAAACGTGAAGTTTCACACAAGAGCATGAGGATATATGATCGAATCTGAATAAAGGCGACTCATAGTTCATGTTGATAAAGCAACAAAATTGCAGATTGTTTTACATTTTATAATTAAATGCTATATATAGCGTGTAATTAGTATGTTTTATTTATTTATAACCTTAGTTTGTTTAAAAGTTTGATAAAAGAATTAATTCCCCACTCTTATAAAGAAATATAGTGTCCGTTCAGGACTATATTCTTGAAAACTGTTTCCAATTTTTCAATATTGTCGCAATGTAACACTTTCCCGGCAAGAACCTATACTTGTGCCATTCGCCAATAAGATATCACTGTCATCGAAAAGATGTAGCCTTAGAATTTTCACCTAACATAGCATTAAAAATAACTGGGCAAGTAAATTAAGAGGAATATTTAAAGCAAAACTCTTGTTTTCCGTAGATGGCATTATAAAATTTGTTACATTCTCTCATATAATCTTAGTGTGTTACAATTGCTACTACATACAGGATGACCCAAAAAAGTAAGAAAAATGTATATGATATATTTTATTATATAATCTTTTATTTTGTTATAGGTAACAGTAACTGAGTCAACTATGCCGCAGTACATCATAACAGAGCGTGCCTGGACTGTGGAATATTATTTTCGTATGGAAGGAATGCTGGACTGTCGTTGAAAATTGTGATGGAGGGCTTTAAAGAAAACCACCGGAAAAAAAAAAAAATTCTCCAATGGATGGACATGTTTAGGTGTACGGGCTCAGTAGTGAATCGTAACAAAGGGCAGTCTGGAGGACCGAGGAACACAAGAACTAATGACAATGTTGGACGAGTGAGTCCTCTCTTCTCCAAAGAAAAGTGAGCGTCGGATATCCAGAGAACTCAGTACAGCACCCAGCAGTGTTCAATGTATGCTAGGTGATATTGGAAAGCACTCATCGAATTCAGGTAGTCCACGAGTTGAAGGAGTCAGAGTTCATAGCACGAGTCCAATACTTTGCACGTGCTCTGTGATCCTGAGTATCTCAGAAACTGATGGTGATTTGACGAATGTTTTGCGCTATTTAGTGATCATGTTTTTTCGGTTGGGAAAAACCGGACGAAAATGCACAAGGGTCATAACATTAAGAGAAAGTGACGATGTGAACCGCTGTGTCTTTCCATGGTTCATATTTCCTAGAGGATGCACATGGAAACAGAGTTAAAGTCACATCAGAAGTGTATTATTGAACGTTTTAATGGAGATTTAGACACACTTTGTGCAATGAACCACATTGATGTAAACAAGCAAGTGTGTTAACAAGATGGGGCGACTTCCTATATTGGTCGTGGGAATGTGTGTCTACTCAAAGAACTGTTTTCTGATCGGCTGATTTTGAGACACTGAGCTTTTCCATATCCTTCACGAAGTCCCGATTTGTCGTTGTGTGATTTTTGTGGGGGGTACTGAAAGAACCTTCAGACCCATTTCTCGCAGTCTCGATGACCTTCGTGAAAACATTGAAACAGTTTACACAGCATAATAGGGAGCAGTGTGATGGTATAGTCACTAGGATGATAGACCGCAAGGAACATGTCATACACAATGGTGGAAAGCATGTAGAACAAACACATAGTTGTACGATAGGTTCCCTCGCCCATTGAAGTCTCTTTGTAGTCATAGCAGGTGTTATGTGCGAGGTAGTCTTACCTTCAAACCATCATTAAACAGACATTTTCTCACAGTTCTTGCTGATACAAGCGATCCGTATCTCTTGCTTAATTTTACGCTAGTAGCTTTGGAATTGTGTGCGATACATATTTCAGTTTTCTCATACCTCTTGGGGATAATTTATTCTTTCGTTCATATTTAGTGTTCCCCTAATCTTCATCTTGTTTTATTCTACTTATGGAATGCTGGGATATTTTCAATCTAGATGTTATTTCTTGTTATGTGTATCGTTGTTTTTCAACAAGCAGAACTCTGAGCATGCCAATATTTCTAAGTGAACGATTTGATTTTCTTAACTCAATCTTAAAAAGCAACGATTCGTAGTGTTTGCATTCACTGTATTCAACAATTACATTAACATCAAATGTAATGCTTGCCAGCACTTACGTAACAGTCAATACCAACAATAAGTAGATGGCGATTGTTGTGAAGTGAACTGTGTCCCATATAAAAGATAAAATATAGGAGCAGATAATTATAATGGAAAAACAGCTGGGCAATAACATCACGCTTTCTCTTACACTGTTGTCAACTATGAACTATAAATTACTCTGTTAATAATCAATTTATACCAACAATAAACCTCACTTGAAAGGAACACCACATAGAGGTTTTAAATGGGTACATTTTGAATGAGAGTAAAATAGGAATGTAGAATGTGTTTACTCTAATGATTTGACCGCGTCTGTAGGTGTAACCGAATTTGGTACTTCTCCTTACCGTAGCTAGTGGAAGTTTTGCCCATTTTCCCTAGCGCACTACCTACATCTTCTTAGGAAATTATCACTAACACTCATCTTAATGGACCTAACCTCGTTTCGAATGTTAAGTTCATCTAGTGAGTGAGGATTAGTTGAATACATTCTATTTTTCAATGCACCCTAAAGACAAAATCACAAACAGTAAGATTTGGGGAATGACGAGGCCAGGATCAATAATTCTGGAACCAGATATACGGTGCTATTCTGTATTGGGTTGATGAACAGAACTTGATCAAATTTCTATACCAACTTTAATATTACTTTTCATGTTACAACCGAACTGCCAGGAAATTACGTCGAAATGCCCATCTAGTTTTGTCATACGATTTTTTGTGTGCCTTGAAGATGAATACACGACAAACAATGAACATCTGACCGTTGCACAACAATACTCGCAGCTAACTGGAAGAGAAAATTGCGCCGCACCTGCCGCGTAGGGAACCGCAGCGATTGGAGGGGATAGGTCTGTTGTTCGGCTGATTTAATTTGCAGAACTTTCAAACTGCACTCACTGTAGGAAATATAACGGAACGTGTGAAATATTTTGAGAAAACACTGATGAAGGAAACAAAGCAACACTTTTCAGCGTTTGTCTCGTTTCATCAGAGCTCCAAACAAAAAGGAAACAAACAAAAAAGTGTTGAAAGAAAGAGATTGCTTTCATGAACATTGGGAACTATTGGGAAGGCATTTATTAGCAAATAGTATTTAAATTTATATCATTATGGCAAGGAAAATAATGCTGATGACAGCAACAAATTTTGGACTATAATGCAGTAACTTGTCGATATTCACTAGAGCAGCTGTGCTTTTGCTTATATATATTATTTCTAAACAAAAATTTTCTAATCGACAAATGCACGAAACAATGGTTTCATTTATTTTTACACATTAAAACCTATCTGCATAAAAGTCGCCAACAATTCTTGAAATTAATTTCCGATGAAATTGTTATTTCTTACCAATTACACATTTTTAGACGATTGAAAAAATGGCAGCGAAATACTTTCATATGGACATATATTTGTTTTCAGCACTTTGTGAAACATAAAACGCAATGTATGGATGCGCATTTCCCCCTACTCTCAACATGAAGCCCATACGGTTAGCTATATTGGCGCAGTTTACATTGGGTGCGAAAGCAATATTTATTTCTCTATGTGTGAAGTTTGTTTCATCCAATATTCATTCCTCCATGTGCGGTCCTATCTTTTTCGCTAATGATTGGTTTGTTTTACAGAGCTCGTAATTTGAGGTTATGTTCGCTTAATTGCCATATTCCCTCGACCGTATATTTGTTCTCCCCAAAGAGCCATGTTTTGTTATTTGCTGTTCAATGTTCCAGTAGCTTCGATCGGTTATTGAAAATAATTCTCCATATACTGCTTCTATTCGTGTCCAGACAGTGTAAATTTAATTTCTACAAATGTTACATCGGTCAATATAATAGAATACAATGCCGTGAGAAGGATTACCAATATTAGCAAATTCCTTTTAAGGGTTTCAGGATGCTGAGCACAGAACTTAATACTCAAAATATGAAGTGCATAATGAGTACATAATAGATATCTATATTTTTTACTGTCTATACAAATATATATTTTACCTTAATTTAATTTTCTTCCCGAATCGCAGTTTTTGCAACCAGAACAAAGAGGAAATAATCACAACATGTAAAATATTATAAAATAATTTCACTAATCACAAAGGGACATGAAAACCTGCATTTATATTATATTGAAATAATTTATAAACTTAAAAAGATTCAAGAGGTGAAAAAGATCTAGGAAAAGAATTATTTAACGAGGATTAAAAGAGTGAATAATAATATTCTTTCTTAAAACCTAGTCATATTAGTTGAAAAAATAACACACATGTTTGGTTATAAAGCGACTGTCTAAAATACACAGCGATAAACATACTAAAAGAAACTCTTTAGAAAATAATTTACACTGTTATGACAAAGTTATTGTATGGAATTATGTATATATACTTTTGAAAACCTTAGATTATGCACTTAATATACTTTCATATCTAATGGTTTTGTATTACAGAGCCTTCATTTAGACGCGTGGCCAGATTAACGAGGTATTTGCCTACCTTGTTTCTAAACAGTTCTGCTCCCCCTCCACTTTTCCGCCTCTCCATGTGCCGGCTAATGAAAGAATAATTCATGGAAATACATTATCCCGCTATGTTTATTTAGATATAAAACAATATATGCACTACTTTTTGAAAACCGCACTGCTAACTTTACTTAAGTATACTATTGCATGTAATAATAAAGAATGTAATGCATTTCTAAAAATGTTGATCCCTTAAGTAGCTCAGAAAATTCTCTTCCGTGACGAGGTGGTAATTGCGTATTCTCATAGAAAGCACCTATTATACTTTATCAAATTGCATGTGCCTTTAAGACACTAGCTAATTAACGACGGCTCGTCACAAGCAGACAAATATGAAAGATCTTCCGTCTCTTTCCGTTGAACGGAATCCTTCGTGGGAACAGAGAGCGGCTCTGTCACTTGGTCCCGCAGGAATGCTCCTGTAATCCGCCAAATCTCTTGAAAGGCATTTGCCGTGTTCTCCACCTACCCGCCGTTGCTCAGTTTCCAATCTTTAAACAACAGAAGCACTGTGAATAAGACTTGACACTTTTTTAAATTTAAATTTTAAATTTTCTGCTAGAAGATGAAAAATTAAAATTGCAAAAGAATTATGATCCCTTAATACTCACCAGTGTAGATTTAATTCTTTATCCCCAGAGGGAGACAGTTTTTTTTTTAAAAAAGTTTTATTTCAATTTCTACTTGTGTTTTGTTTTTGTTTAAAATGGAAATTTATTATCACAATACTACTGCTTCGCCGCTCCTATGGTGAATCAATAAAATACACACGTTCCTACTAAAGATTCATCCCAGTAAAGTCATCCCAACCATCTAGGATCATAGTACCGCCTTTTGAATGAAAAATATTCTTATATACATACAAATGATTAGTAAACGAGAGTTACGTTTATCTTGCTCACCCAAAATAATTTACGATATTAAAAAAAACGTTTATTTGAAAAAAAAAATATTCCTTTGACGCAATTGAAAAGTTATTTTGGGTGAGCAAGATAAGTGGGACATTCTTTATAACGGTATATTACTAACGTTATGTTTCAGAAATAAAGATCTTTCGTGATCTTGAAAATGGCAAATCTCCTGAAATCCATTAATTTAGGTTCTTGACATCTGTTTTTAAAGCGTTTTTCTGCAAAACTTACAAATGAGGTAGTGATCATAAATGATTGATTTTTCCATATTGCGTATGCTTAAAACTTTTTTTTAGATAAGCATTGTGCTTTTTCATGATATTTCAATGGCATCGGATCATTCATTTATCTGATGACCGGCGCAGCAGTGGACTGCAACAGGTAATAATCCAAGACCAGCCGGGCTACACTAGGTGGGCGAGGAAAAACTAGATCACTCTAATGGTAGGAAAACACTAGAGTGATATTCTTATAAAGTCTAATGCACTTACAAAATTATCCATGTCACGTAAACACAGACTGGAGCCACCTGCCTTCATTTCCCCACACATTTCCGACATCTGCTTGTGAAAAGACTCATTTACTCTTAGTTCCATTTGATAAATTCAATTGATATCTTGACGGGTGTTATACTAAGTTCGCCTAAAGTGTGTGTGGATACTATGAACCCCATTACAACTTGGAACTCAGTCTCTCAGAAAAATCTTTTCAAATAATTTCTTGACAGCAAGAGCGGATTCGGCATGGACACGCGAATAATATAGAACACTTGTGGAACAGAATAATTAGCATTGTTAAGTTTGAGTTTAAAACTAGACAGCTATTGTTTCTTTCACAGCTTAAAAGACACTGTCTGAGTGGCGTGAAACTAAAGGCCAACATACCAGTTAGGTCAATCCGGCCCGCCTAGACTCAAATAGCCCGGCTGATATAAAGTTATCCGCCGATACAGTTCCCAGCCCCCGAGTTGATCATCAGATAATTGGTTGGCCCAATATTTACTCTTAGTTGCGAATATAGAAATAGAGGGAGTAAGATATGAAGGCAGTGTTTCGGTTATTTCAAGGAAAAACGTTTCCTTGATTTAAATAATATATATTTTCCGTTAAAATTATGAAAATATGCCCTATAATATACTTTCACTGAATATTCTACTAACATGCATTTAAGGTTCGTAAATGCATGTTAATACTGGATATTAGTGCAGGTATTAAATCACACATTATGGTACTTCATAATTTAACATATTCATTATAATTTTATATTATTTATTTAATACATTATGGGAAATTATGAATTTGCTTTTTTATGAAGCCCCACGCTTCCCCTTCCGTTTCATCGTTTCTATCATGTTAAAATTTTGGGGTACAGTTAGCAATAAGCAACATGCTATTCAGTTAGGAGAGAAGTGCAATATTTAGCAACAAAATTTTGTTGTGCTTCTAATTTACATTAAATGACACCACATTTAATACAAAATACTAATTCTGTGGTCCTTCATATCCCATTCTTTAAATGTAATGACGGTTCAAAAGACATATTAAATCTTAGACTTAAAGGTAGCAGCTATTCTTTTACACTAAAACTTTTTACTTTTATTATTACAATTTCATCTATTTTAATACGTAATACAATCATCTTAAAATATTTCTTGCAATGAAAACTTAATAATTAATGATAAATTTAATATAAAATGTAAACACAAGCGATAAAATTCATTGGATGAAAACAGTAATAAACAAATTAAACTGTGACAATTTAAGTCGATCGTTACTTCAAATGAAATAAACCCCCAGAGAAACAAAATGCATGTTCGTATTGTAGACACAAGAATTTAAGCGTTTATTGTACAATTCAACTGTGTAAATTTATTCAGTTGAGGAAATCATGACATAACTTGAACATGACGACACACATTTTCATTACAATCGAAAGCAGAGCCTGTGTATGTTTTTGTAACTCTTTCTCAAAGCTTTTGGTAAAGAATGCGCAAACGTTTTGTAATTTGTCTGCATAGAAGGCATTTATTCCAGTTATTCTTTGTGTGTTTTATGCTCGTTTTATAAATTAAATTTTTATTGCGGAAATTATAACGACTTCTCAGTAGGGTTTTTGCTCCATTTGTAGTCTGAAGTAGCTATCATTGTTGAGGAAGGGCCGGGTCAGGCTTTAATAACGTTCTGTCACAAAGCCACCGCAGAGCGGAGGAGAGAGAGAGAAAAGAACGAATAAACACACAACATGGCCAGGAATTTGCTTCGTAATTAAAACTAATATGATGAGAGAGTACTTTTCTTCACCGACGCGTGATGTTGCTACAACGGCTATTATTTGGAAAGAACCAGGAAAATGTGGTTGGCATTTAACGCCTAAATTATTTATTGGAAATATTTAAAATGATACCCGAGTCAAATTAGATATTTCGGTCCTATCGAAACTACAGTTTCACTCGGTACAAGGAAGAGCTTATCAAGAAGCAAGAATCACTTTTAGATGTATTTTATCTGAGTCACGAGTTTTTTAGCAATCATATATAATCTTTGTTATGACACGTTAAAAATGTCATTTGTGGATTACAATTTGCAGAACGGTTCAGTCAATAGCATATGTAAATTTCACCCAGAATGAGCTGAATATTGTTTTCATTGACCTAAAAATATTTTTGACATATTTAAAACATTCTTATTCTTTGCTTTCTCTTCAATTATTTTCTAATGTACTCGTAAATAATTTACAGCAAAATGAACGTAGAAATATTTAATTGAAAATACTCATTCGTTGCAACATTATGTGCATAGATTGACATTTTACTAATACCACTAGAAACTTTCTTCACCATTTTATTTGTCGGTGCTGTTTCTGGTTTTTCACGCATCTTTGTACAGATTTGTGCAAGCATCTGCCCTTTCCTCACTTTCTCCGTCTGATCTACGCTGGGACCCAGTGTCCACGTCGTTTCTCCCAATTGGTGAGACTAGTGCGAAACTTTCGAGAATCCGGATGACGTTAGAAATTTATTGTTTGGTCTTTTATGCACATGTTTCCTGCTTTCAGACACAGCACCAAGTTCAAGGGGGTCAGATCTTTCGGCCAGTAATCCACAGTGTTAGGTTCATAGCTGTCTCTTCAGGTCTGGCCCAGTGACCAAGGTAACATGCAAGTTTTATAGTGTAAATCACATTTTTTTTAAACAAATTCGTTCTACGGGGCTTTAAAGGTTTCCATATTTGTAAACTACAGGGTTGCTAGTTTAACATTAATGTTATTCTATGTAATTTTGCTAATGTTCTTAGCCATTAACTTTTTCTATATTTGCAAACGAGATTTAAGCACAATTTTAATATACTAAAATGCTTTCCATATATATTTTTAAAGTGCTTAGCCATACAATCATATTGTTGTCGAGGGTTATCAATACAGACTTAACAAAGAATAATTCAAATACGAAAGAAGAGATTTACACAATATTTCTATTTATTATAATAAATAATTGAACAAGTATACACAATCACATTTTGGATGTTTTCCACTTCTTCTTATATGAAGGTATCAATGGGAGAGCGTCGTATATTGTCCTTAGTTGAGGAAAAAGAAACAAGTAGTGTTTTTACAAGTATGTGAGAAGGTAAATGATTATATTTTCAAAAGGAAGGATTTCCATGGATGCATTTACCAAACTGATTTACTTAAAATCGTACAGTGATTGCACGTAGCATTAAAATTAACGTTTTATCATTCTTTACGCTTCAGTATCATTTTAATCAAATAAAATGATATACATATAATGTATTGAGCAATAACTTTTGAAGATCATTTACTAAATCTGGTCAACACATCTTAATATATCCTTTTTAATCGGTTAGAATTGAAATATTTTTCTTATACATTTATGCTGCGAATATTTAAGCACAAATAAGACAAGGGGTTGTATATTACTGCTTGCGTCTAACAATTCAAATATTGATCCTATATCGGAGCTACTAAATTTCACTAGAGATTTAAAGTGAATTGCATCTGTGATAAAAAAAAGTTATTTTTTCTGTTTATATGTCGCCCAATAAGAATATTGATATTTTTTATTACAAAAATTTGAAAGTGTACCTACTGAACATCATAGAAAAATAGTTTTCCACTTATAGGTTTTAGATTTTTTTTGATTGATTTGTTTATTTATGGACGCTCTTTAACATCTTAGGTCATCAGCGTCCCATTCAACCCAGGGCGTGAAATGTCCGACGTCAGACAAATTTTGCTCAGAGGCCTCTCTTTCAAGCTTGAGGTTCTTTTTCTTGCCGTAAATGTACGACAAGGGACCCACGGCTTTACTTCCCTTCCGAAGGAAGCCATACTTAGGATTTTTACGTCCGAAAAATCCATCGGTCCTGGCGGGGTTCGAACCCGCGTTCTTGGGTGTAGGAGGTAAGTATGGTAACCACTGCACCACCAGGACCGACATTGGTTTTAAAGATTTTAATATGGATACCCTTAATAGTTTGGAGCGTGTTAACATTTCTTAATTGAGGTTTTATGGTGTCTACTGTTCTAATATTACCTCAAATAAATACAACTATTGCTTATTTTAATTAATAAGTAAACTTGTAGTGTTATTATTTTTTATCTGGCCTAAATGAATCATATTTTAATATTATAAATGCATACGATTGTCTGCTAATTCAAGCATTAGGTACTTTCTCCTGATACAATTTCCAACTTAATCCAATTTCATGTTTTTATTAGTAGTAACGAAAGTGAAAATAATTTTTAACTCATTGCGTGCTGCCACACTTATTGCTTGTAGAAAACAGTTTTAGTCTTTGTGCACGCTGTTGCAGATACACACAGCTCAGTTGATTTGTCTGCCTAGCCTTTTGGTAGTAGTGGTGGTGGTATTGTATTTTTCGCTCAATTTTACCAACATATTTATACGATATCTTTCGTTTTAACCATACGTATATTAATTACACAGGCACTTATGGAAACAGAATTTGTACTTCAAATCAAATACATTTACAATTATTATCACTTAAGTACAAACACTTAAATGCGCTCACGAACATATATTCATTCATACTCAAAGAGCCCGTCAACTCCAACAAAGTGCTCCTAATTTCACGTACTTGCATAGAAAAGAATGTCGAAGTCGTCCTGTGCAAAGATATCACAACATGCTAACCTATCCTTGTTCGACTTAGCAAACTTGGCTCCAAGCGCAATAAACCTCCACTGTTTGGTACCAATAGAATGTTTTGCCAATTTTCTTTATCTCCACAAAAAACACTCATTCTCTGCCAAACTTCATATGTTATTTTATTAACCTAGGTTAGTGCAGGCCGACAAGATCGTTGGTGGGGGTTAAATAATGCACATGAGGTGAGGAGGATTTAGTTGAATACTAGTAAATGTTTCGTTTGGTTGAATTCAGTTTAGTGAAACAGCAGCGATAAAACGAATAATAACGAATTGGATTTTCTATTAGTGTAAGGGAACGGTGGTAGAGGAAATTTTAAACGAGCAACTGCCTTATACAGACAATTGTAGACATAGATATATGCCAAAACTTCTTTATTCCAAATTTAGTTATATCTCATAAAAGATGATTTACTTAAAATGCCAAAGATATTCTACATTTTTCTTAAAAAGAGGCCTACATTTTTCATAAAAATATTACCAAAAACATCTTAAATCCAGAATATTTTTTCTCGCAAAGCTTCAGCACTGCTTCCTTCCCTCTTCTTAAATCTGCAGCTGAAATTTAGCAGACTCGCGGATAAACGAATCATCACCTCTCTTTTGGGCAATGCAAGAGCTTAACTAAAAATTGTGGCACAAAGTCGATTGTTGAATGAACCAGCAATGATACATAAATGTACTTGTGATACAAAAACTGAACATGCAGAACGAATGGAAAAAAGTACAAAGAGTTTATGAGTGGATCGAAAAGCAAATCACTTAAAGAATAGGAACATATGTTTTTGGACGCTACAGACGTTTACTTCAAAACTAAAATTGTTTTTATGGACGGTCGAGAGGATTGAAAACACAACAGTTTAACTTAATAACATTATTAATTGTTAATAAAATTTACTTGCTGTACTTCTCAAACGTCTTCCTACTTTCACGAAGACCTGTACACTAAGTGACAGTGTCTGCTTTATGGTTAAATTCAGGTGTTTACGACTGCACTTCGCCCTATAAAACTGACTTACATTTAACTAGTTATAGATACACACGTCACATCACAACGTAGCTCTACCATTCATTAAAACCAATGAATATATTGAAGTAATGAAGTGTCGGAGACCATTGGTTCTCATATTTAGTGTCTTGTGCGTTCCTACAGGTAAATTCTTTATACATATTTCCCGCATCTGTAAACTAAATAATATTATATACAAAGCACTTAGCCGAATTTTATCCCACTGACTAATAAGGGGACTGACTAACAGTATTATGTTTTCACAGCTTGCTTTGTTGGACGTTAGAAAACAACAGAGGCAGTTAGACTACTGCATATGACGTCATAAGTATAAACAGTGTCCGTAAAGAAGCAACTATAATATGAAAAATGACTTTCCTACCATTAACAGTAATTTCTGGAATTAAGAATTCACAGATTCAGACTTAAGCTGGCAGTGCAAGGATAATTACTTATAAAATGAGGTAACTAAGTTCTATTAAACATAGACCACAATTCAATTATGTTGAATACAATTGAGTTAAAGCATGAAAACAGAGGCAGATGTTCTAGATTTGATAGTAACTGGAGGTGGCGAGGAATTTCAAACAAGCAAACCTTTATCTCCTCGAGAGCGATATTTACGTTACTCTATAGGACCTCGAAGAGGGAGGTAGGCTGCAAATCGAAGAATCGTTTGACCTCCGCTACCACCACTTTTCTACGTCAGATACAAACTTCCTCTTTATTTCTTCACCTGATTTCTACTCAAAGCCGCGCGGACACGGGTCTGACTGTTTTATTCATACCATGTACTGACATGGAGTTTGTGTGTGTGTACGCGAGCGTTTTCTGCGCTTCCGCCACAGCTCTTTGCTTCCTTTTTGTGACGTCAACCCAAAACTGAATCCAATTTCCTCTCTACCTCCTATTCTCCTTCCCAATGCTCAGCATATATAATGGCACATAGGCGCTCACATACACTGGCAGAAACGGAATCGTAAGTACTTGTAGAATTTTTCGACCTTAAAATTCATGCATTTATTTGTACATTTTTCTTCCAAGGCACAAAACATTTCCCTCTCTGGGGAGGTATATACATTTGTATATGTTTTATTTGGATTTACCTAGCGGAATAACTCAATAATGCTAGTCACATATTCAAGATATTAAATTTTGTTCGCCGCAGTTAGTTGAATGGAAGTACCGAAACTTTTTATTGGTAATTTACGGTGAAGGAGGGTTTTATTTCTTTCAGCATCATTTCCCCTTCCTTGCTCTTCTTTCATCTTGAGCAGCGTTTCTATTGGAGAATAAGATTTCTTCCGTTTCAGGGCAGAACCTCTGATTGCAGGATAACTCTGTCAAGTTATACGGTATACGGCTGTAAGGAACACTCTGTTTGTGCATTTATATTCCCCAACTTTCAGAGAGAACTATATGTTCTTAATCAACTTTAAGGCAGGAAAGTTTGTTTGAAGCATCAACAAACCTTTTATGAAAAACCGATCACTGCTGAATGTAATATAAATATATAAAAAGAGATAAATATATAAAATAAGTATTTTATAAGATATTAAAAAGCGAATACTCTTTCCATTTTCAGGGATCACGCTATTATACGCTTAACTCGACAGAACTTGCTTATTTATCCCCATATGACTAGAAATAAAACTTAAAAAACTGCCATTTCAATACGCTGATTTTTGATCCTGCAAAAGGGACTTAGGTTTAAACAGAATTATATAAACCATTTCAATAGCATTTCGTTTTACAGCATAATTTTAATAAATTCTGATACATGTGGAAATGATAAATTCAACGCCCAGAGCGAGCAAGAGAAAGAGAGACGGAGAGAAAACAAAACTAAAATAATTAACAAAAGCTCATAGTTAAAGATGTTCTTCGCTTCTGATATCTTGGATTTGTTGAACAAGAAATCGAATTAAGAAGCACTGTAGGAAACATACTAAGAACTTGTCACAAATGAAATTAAAACAATGAAAAATATTTGGTAATTTATCGAAACTAAGAATTAAGAGGAAGAAATGTGGCAATGTGTAAGCAAAATGAATCATATAGAACAGGGAAAAAGAGGTACATAAATATTTTAAAAACTTTTTAGTAGAAGTATTTTAAATTTTTAAAATTCTATTATTTAACTATTTAAAAGTCTTAGTCTGTACACGAATATGTTTCTATTTTTAGGTCCCATTATGCATTTCACTTCAGAATAATCCATTCAATTAACAAATACTAAACGTCAGTTAAACTCAAGAGTAAACTATACTTCACTTACGTGTCCTCTTTTATACAGGGTTCTCGTTTGGATATGTGGCCGGCTTAACGGGAATTTGCTTGGCATTTCGTGTGCAAGATTGAGATTTTCTGCACTCCAGTTATCTATTATTTTGTGTCGTGTAAATAAAACAAAACCATGCTTCATTAGTAAAAAATAGTTAAAGGCCGGCCAATAGAACGAACATACAACACACAATTGCAGAAATTAACTCTACTTACATTTCGCTGGTAGCAATTCTTGAACTACGGTTAACTTATAGAGTTTTAGTTTTAAAAGTTTTGTGGCATTACAAGCCTTGATTTACAAATATACTGATTCCTGTTTAAACATTCTCATAGATTTCTTTGGACTTCATTCTAATTTTTCTCCGATGTCACCGAGGTTTTCCTTGTAAGAACACTGCGTTTTAGTTTCGGTTTCTTATCAAGAACAGCTCCCGTTTCCCTGAAACTATTCACAATATTACAACAGTTGCTGTATTAGGCACACAAACAATAGGGAATCTGTCTATAAATCGCAGTCTTACTTTTTGACAGAGTTTGTTACGTAGGAATCATGAAGATTTTGTGCTAAAGAATTCGGACTCTTTGGCATTATAACAGCACTAACAATCTATTACACTGAAACACGTGTTCTAACAGCGTTCGACTTCTGTATAGCACAAAAACTTGGCACAAACTGATTAGCAGGCACACGGAGAGGCGAGAACAGAATCGCATAGAAACAGGGCAGGGAAATACCCGTTAAGCCGGCCACACGTACAAATGAAGGCCCTGTATTAACTAAAAATATAGACAGGGTATACGATGCTTGCAAAATGAATGATAAAATAATGCAGCGAGCTCCTTCTTAACTGGTTGCGTCCTTTCTTTATATTCTAAAAATTTAATATGAAATTCTCTCCTACGGTACTTGTACGATTTATTTTGCACATAATTATAAATGCAACTGAAACAGCTGGCGTGATAAACACGGCTGAGAAAGTGCAATTGTCTGCGCTAGTGATACTTTAACTCCACTCTTACCGGGAATCGAGCAACTAATGAAGGTCAACCGGGAATTCGACGAGGCAGCTAATGGTGATTCCAAAAGAGAAAATGATACACTATGGAAAGTGAAAGGGACGCTAGGGTCCCAAAATGTAATTTTATGTGGTTATTGTGCTACATTACACTTTTTAAAAAATAAAAACGGCGGGATTTTTGGGGAGAATTTTTATACTTTCTTGGGTTGATATGAGCTATGTATTTTAGAACAATTGTATAAAAACAACATATGCATTAAAATTATTTAGACACTAAAGGAGAAACTTTTAGATTATCCACCAGACACTCTTTAGTTGGATCAGTATAATTTCAAATGGGAACAAGCCGGTATGACTAACTGGCCATGGCGATCAGTGCAATTTGCTTGAACAGCAGTAAAACGCTTAGACATTAATTCTAATAAGCTGGTCGGCTTTGTGAACTATGAGAGCATAATCTGGAAATAGCCTATGCCATTCAGTTTTCAGTTAATCTTTTCTGTATTACATTAATACATCATGTAAATATCACAAGCTAATAACTAAAGCAGTAAATTATTGAAATCATTATATTAGCTCAATAGGAGGAAAAATGTGAATAATTTTGACTAATATTTAAATTACAAAAACTAAACTTCTATTCATATTTGGTTGAATTTCAAGCAACTTCCTATGTGTTAAATGTGTAGATATTTTTACTTTGTTTTATATTGTATCAATTTTTACAACACAACTGACCATATATTTAAGGCATCTTTATTTTATAAAAAGTCTACTGAATTAAAACCAGTGCTGTAGTTTAGCCAGTACGGCCCGGTACTCCGTACAGGAATAACTATAAACATACGGTTGGCCTGCAGGCAAAAATTAGAGAATTTAAAACATTCTTTTTATCTTTATTTAAAATTAAAGTTATCTGTTTGAAAGAACTATAATTAAGTTAGATTTAGTTTAACTATTATTTTGATTTTAAAAATCAAATTTATTCACTTGGTTGAAACGCTTGTTCGTTGTTTTCTTACAGCTGCCTCAAATGTTGTAATTTCGCGGTTCCCTCGATTTGCAAATTCACACTAATTTTACAGTGTGGTTGAAATGGAAGAAAAACTATTGAATGTAAATATAAAAACTAGTCCCTTAAACAGAGATATCTTATTGTGATTCAAGTATCTGCAACTTGTGTCAATATCTCCATCTTAATGACAAGAGAAGTACATTCAGATCTTCAAAGAATATATTGACACAAACGTGAAACCACCAGCACGTTGTGTTTGGTACAAATTCTCGATTCCTTTCCAGTTTCATTTCAGAGCGCGAAAGAGAATTTAGTTTAATGGATGATATCTGCATTAAGTAAAGAAATAATCTTCTTATAGAATTCATAAGGCTCTTGTTTCCAAAAATGTTGCACCACTAGTGTAGGCATTAAACTCCTTGTCTGACGAGCAATTCTGACTGGAAAAAGAGAAGAAGAAACTGGAGAAGAAACATCACTAAAATAGTGCAGTCCACCTGGAACATCTTTTGAAATAACGGTAGTACTTTCAACGGTGCCCCCCAAAATATTTTCCTATTATAAAATTGATTGAAGCATTGTAAGCGATCACCTCTCAGAGTACAACAAAGAACAAATATTATAAAAAAAAAATGAGCAAAGTGAATAACATTGGTATAAAATGAACGTATCTTCTATATAATTGGGGTTTCTTTTAACATGTAAATGCAATAAATTTTTCTTATTTAAATTGTTATAACGAACAAAGAATGACACTTTGAAAAGCAGAGTAGACAAAACAAAAAATATTCATCACAAAAGCGTAGCTTGAAATGTGCGGCATGTAACGAAACAATGCGTTCTATAAAATCTGAATAATAATGCCGATATTTATATCAAGCGGTACTTTATCTGAAATGATCATAAAGAGAGTTGTGGAAGATGGAATTACATTTTATGCATCTCTGACCCTTCTAACAATAAGCGCGCTTTTTAATTTAAGATCATGATAATTTACGAAGCGACAAATTTATGCTTTGTTGCATTTTGAAATATTTAAAACAAAAATAAAATTCTAACAGCAGAATTTGAGATAAACTTGAAAGAGACTTTGCTTACGCAGCGAAAGAAACATGGCAAAGATAGTTTTCAGTGACTTAATTATTTTTTTCGGAAATTAATGTACAGTAATAGAACCACTGTGTGGCAGTAGAACACGTTAACTAGATTGGTATGGAACATTAATCTTGCATCATCTGGAGGGTTCACTAAACCATGCAGTTAAAATCTCATTCAATAAAGGAGTTACTGTAAATCATACAAATGAGGGTGGATTGATTGGTAAGCGTGATTCTTGTAACTGATTTGCTCACATTTTCAAACTGGTGCAACTTGCAGTTCTATCTTAAGTGAACGGTGTAACACATTTCGTAAAAATGGATAAAGATGAATAGTACAGTGATAAAACATTTTTATTTAAAAAAAGGGAGAATGCGGCCGAGATACAAACAGAGCTGAAGGAAGTTTGTGGGACTCTGCACTAGCACTCTGCCCAATTTATTACCGGATAAATTAATTTAAACGTAGCCGTACTAGCACTGCAAATGCTGCACGTTACACACGCCGATTAAGGATTCTTCTGAAGAAATAGTATATAAAATTCATGGTACCATGCTCTTGGAAATCTCATGATAATATTTATGAGATTGCTGACATGGTAGGTATTTCACATGAACAGGTACACAATATCCTGCTTGAAGTTCTGCATATGAAGAAGCTGAGTGCCCGATGGGTGCCACGTTCATTTACTGCATACGAAAAACGCATGCGGAAGGACATTTCAAATTCATCTCTGGAAAAGTAGCTGCATAATTTGAATGA
The DNA here is from genome assembly GCA_030762175.1 of Metallyticus violacea. Classification (NCBI taxonomy): domain Eukaryota; kingdom Metazoa; phylum Arthropoda; class Insecta; order Mantodea; family Metallyticidae; genus Metallyticus; species Metallyticus violacea. Next base: position 65,600,041 of record CM060835.1, read on the forward strand.
TTTATTACGTCCTTTTTGACTATAGATAAAACTTGTATTCACCGCTACACCCCATAGACAAAATGGTGGTTAAATCAGGGGCATGCTCACGTCGGCCGTTGTGATGGCAAAAGTGCTCTAACTGTACTTCGAAATAGTTCCCCCCACACACATTATTCCCTAGATTTGACTCCTTGTGACTGTTTTCTCCATTCTAACTTCAAAGCTTGGGAGGGAAAGATATTTTCGTCGAATGAAGAGTTTATCTGTATTGTAAACGAGTATTATCCAAGTTCGAAAAGGGGGAAAATCTGAGGGAATAAAAATATTGGAATCTCGGTTGAGCCAAATATATTCAGCTCAAATGAGATTATATTCAGAAATAAATTTTTGTTTCTAAAAAAAAGTTATCTACTATACGTTATTTTTAACCGGACTTGTTAAACCGCCCTCAGAATTATTACTTGTCTAGAAATTATGATTTAATCAACTTCATTCTTTATATACTAACTGATTGCTTCTAATATATCATATATGACATTTTAATATCGGAAGATAGAGATATCTTTGCCTCAGGTGCGGTAATTTAGCTATCGGCGCGCGTGTTGTCACATGTCGATGGAAATAGCGCAGTATTGGTAATGGAACAAATCACTTACTATTAATGCAAATATTACTAGTTCTAGATAATTAACCTGTCATTAACTCACTCATATACGGTAAGCAAATGCAGAAAATGTCTGGATTCTTGTGACAAAGTTCTGGCATTTAATTTAAAAAAAAATTACGCATTACTCTTTGCACTTTTGGGGGTGGTGTTTTTCGCTTCCACACGTTCTTGCAGGCTAAATATATTTTCTAAAAAAAAAAGCGACAAAAGGGTATTGTAGATGAAACTAAACGATGCCCGATATTAAACTTCTGTCACCTTTGGCATTTTCTATCTTTAATTCTTTCAGCCTTTAAGATTTTTTTTTAAAAAATGTGAATTATATCTATTTGAACTTGAAATATTTGGATATCTATACTTAAATAAGTTTTAAATTTACGGGAAGAATTATATACATATTTTCTATTAAAAATCCAAATGGATATTATGGAGTGCCCAATTATGGCATTTCATTATTTCATAAATACTGAGTGAATATATTGCATAAATAGTGTAATTAAAACATAATTTTAACTAGGTATACAGCAATTAATAAAATATGGAGTGTAATATTTAATACTTTTAATGCTAAAAATAATTTACAACGTGCTACTGGGCCCTTTCTTTGGTAAGATTTTAAATTTAATTTACTTTAGTATGGCTACTTTCCTCCCTTTCAAGAAAACAACCCCAATGTTTAAATTTTTATCGAAAGGAGCTTTGCACAAGAGAAGATGAGTAGAAATAATAAAAACATTTAAAGAAAAGTGTTAACACTATGCCAGCTAATTCTCAAAGACTTGATTGTCATATGTCACATTATTTTCCGTCTACCCCTTGTTGGAAAGGGATGACAGCCGCTAAGTTAAAGATCATTGATGTACCTTCCTTTAACTTTCAACTCTAAGCCAACTTTTATAATAAAAAAATCTATCAGAGAATTATTACTTAAAGAGGTGTCGAAAAAACAGGCTCATTAATTTTATGTGAAAAAAATAAAATTAGTTTTTAGAAAAGTATACCATCTTTGTTCCATACTGTTCAATTTCTTACCAAAAATTCATAAAATCGAAAATATTAATTCCCAGACTATGGAACAGATTAGCTATTTATTTATCATGCTTCTAAAATTACTACTTTGAAAACATAAAAGAAAGGCCAGAGATTAAAACAATAATATGAACAGAACTCATTCCAAAGATATGGCATTCTATAATATTCTGCGCGTTTGATTTTTGAATTATAAAAATAAAAACAGTATTCAATTGTCAGTTATTCATGCAAGCCAGAAGATTTTACGAGATAATTTATTTCGAGTATTAATTATGTATCAACTTACCATACAAAGAACATTTTACTATTCCTAGCAAGAAAGATTGTAGAATTTAAGTCATAAGGGCCTTAGGAAAACAAACATGGATTCCAGAGAAATGCAAGCAACATGCTGCAACAATGTTGAAACCTTTTAGGAGTTTAAGAACTAAAACGTTTTACTATGCCATAAACAGCTCATATAGAGAGCCTGTTAAAAAGCTTTCATACACTTACCTGCGTTAGACAATGCACTATACGATATAAAGCCATAAACGTGCATCATCTTAAGATTGCCTGTGCCTATGTAGCGTTCATATGTTCTACCATAGTTTATTTAAAGTATTTTAAATATTCCATATTTGAATAAACATAAAAGAAAATGGAACGAATATTTTCCGCCTGTTGATTGCATGTTTTCTATGAACAGAATTAAGTACCGCAGCAGATAAAGCAAGTTAGCTTGGATTGGTTTTGGCGAGATTGAGGACAATTTCAGACAAGGAAACGCAACGAGAACCTTTTGTGCCTTGCAATATGTTCGGAAGGAAGAGGGTAACGAAGGACGCTAAGTTTTTAGGGTTGAAAGTACAAGGTGGGATCCCAATTTTTGGTTACCACGAGCCCCTCGGAAGGGCTGTTGTCACATCAGATGCCAGGGTAGTTTTACTACCAATTAAATTTCACCACTGCACGCCGCTCATCGCCGACCCATTTGTTTTGCCATTATAAAACGATGAATATGGAAATGAAATAAGGGGTAATGAGAAGAGGAAAATTCGTGAAAAATAAATATTAATTCCAGAATTAAACTAAGAAACTCGGGTGAACGACGAAAAAATCCCAAGTTAAGAAGCTCGGCCCCAAGGTATGTGAACCTGAGACATCCCACTTGATGCTTCTATAGCTAATTTAACTTCGGACAATTTCGGTGGCATTGAGTAGAGTTGGATTCAAAGTAGTCGTTTTCGTTCACTACGTTTTTAGGAAATGTCTTGCCTGCCATGCATTTCTTACTGGTTCCTGTTCATAATATAAAATAATATATACATAAGATAACATACACATCACCTTCATCCTTTCCATCTATGACTGGTGGGTCAAATAGTATATTGTACGTAGATGACAAAGTAAATTCTATCAAGCGTTGGAAATAAAACTGCAGCATACAATGAATCCACCATATTCGTAAAAAAGGGAAATGAAAAATAAGTGAAGAGATCAGGGGATCAAACCTACGACATATTGTATATTGCTCGTACGATCACCGAGATAAGTGCATGCACGCCTGAAAGCACGCAGATCTAGCTTAGTGGATATAAAACGGTTTTAGTTTTCTAATGTGAAGAAGGCGCTGTGCCGAAGTGAACTTATTCATACTTCAAGAGCGGGATTATTTTTTTGTGTAAATTTCCTGTTCCATTAATTTTTTCCAAGGTAAAGGAAATGAACGGTATATAAACCGTTATTTTTTCAACATAGTTCCTGATGCTTACAAGAATATTTTTTGGAGGGTAATCAGCTTTGATATTCCAGCATAGTCTTTTTGGATGTGTTTCTCTTCATTCAAATAAGATCTTAACTTCCAAAATTCGTTCAGGCTAACGATATTTAAGCCTCCAAATTATTCTCTACCTCGCCGATGTCTAAGAATTGCCAGCTTCTAACACTGAAGTTAAAGATTTGCATTATAGGGCCTTGAATAGTTATTTTGCAATATAGCAATTTTGATTCAGAATCTGGGAGTTTTCATTTTTACAGTGTAAGGCTATGTTGAGAGCCTTAACTTCACGGTTTCGCTCTTTCATACTCTTCTATGCACTTTACGAATTTGCTTGCAGTGATATTCCTGTAGAGGCGTTCCAAGATTATTACAGCGGTTTTCGCCTTTTTTGACTAGCAACATTACAAGCTTATATAAATAATTAGATCTGACATTTTTGTAGCTCTATTTCTATTATTGTTATTGGCCTAAAGAAAGCCTCTTAGGGCAATTAACTCTTGCTTAATGAACTGACATGAATACGCTTTAACCCAAGAATATGTAACATATTATGACAGTCTTTAATACCTGTCGCGTCACAGTTCTCCCGCCTTTGATACATCCCAATATTTACCTTTCTACCTTTCTTCTCCACTATAGTGCGAGCCCTGTAGGTGCATCGATTCTAGTCCAATCGCCTCGTTTGGCACATTTTCTTGTTGTGAAGCTGTTATTTTATTTACAAGGTTAGAGAATAACAGAACATAGACTCAAACTGCCAACTTGAAGTGTATACCTTTTTAGGATGAAAAAGAAATCAGTCCATATGTACCTATCTGAATGCTAACACATAATGGATTAAAAGTAATTACCGTAAAAGGCAGTTAATTACAGATTCGCGATTAGTGATTGCTTATGTTTTCAGTGTGAGGACTACTCCGGTACAGAACAAACCAGGCAAGTGTTTACGCATATTTATCGACAGAGTGAAGAGCGCACTAGCGGCAAATATAACTACTATTACCCATACTTATTTTGTCTCCTCTTGGGGGAGCAGTACGAGAGGGAATAAGTAAATTATTTGTTTAAACAACTATTATTAGACAATTAAGACTTTTCGTTTCTTGTAATGTTAACTGCATTTTACAGTTAATTAATTTGTACAAGTACAACTGATATCTCCAAAGAAAGTATTGTAACGCTCCGTTTCTGCTGTTTCATAATCAATTCCCTGATTTAATTTTATAGATTTAATAATTCACACATTTCTCCTGGCAATAGCAGCCTACTTTTAACGCCAAACTGCTAGCACACCATCTTGTCTCTTCTACAAGATTGTATTAAAAACGGCTTTCATTTTTATGCAATTTGTTACTTTTTAAACGAATCTTGAACATACGGTTTGAAGTATAGAATACGAGAAACGTTCAGGAACTAAAGTAAACACTTTTTATAAGACTTCTTTGAGAGACAAGTTGAAGTTAATCATGATTATAACTTTCATCATAAAAATTATTACCAACCGTGCTTGCCAATAATACTTTTTCAACTACCATAAGTTCGCACCTCCTGCTGGTATGCTACTGCAGACAGCAAACGCTAAATGTCTTACGACTGACTAATCCAGAAAGAGAGAGGGCGGGTAGATTTGGAGTGGGAGAACAGTTGGCGCATTCACCGCAAATGCGCTGCTCACTCTGTTCCTGAAACGGATCTTAGCTGGTTAACTTTGTACAAAGAAAAGGTGGTTCTAATTTTGTGTTCACAGCACTTATAGGGAAATTAAGTTTATGCTTATAAAGTACAGTCACTTAAGTATTTGCTATAGAATTACGTAAAATCAAACGTTATTTCAACTAACATCTCTTGTGAATTATGATTATTTCTTCTGAAATCTTCACATGATTTCGACACAGTTAACGCATTATTGTCAAATATAAGGAATTAACCTTTACGAAGTTAACATATGGTTTTTAACAAAGCATCTCTCCCAAATACATTTCAAGGACTTTAAAGTTTTTCTGACTTTATCATAAACCTAAAAGATGACCGAGTATTTATTTTCAGTATTTTAAAATAGAGGAAATTGGTTTGTAAAATCCATTCAACGTCAGCTGTACAAAATGGAAGCTATTTTAATCTTAACATATTTTCGTTAATTTCATTCCTAAGATGTGTGACGGACTCTCACAGTTTCTTGCGCTGTCATATTTCCTGTTGCAAGTCCCTAGTTCTCGACTTCAATTCATGCACTTTTCAGTTCTTTTCGTGTAAATTCCTCTGTTACAAATATCTGGCATTCAGATCGTAGCAACAGCATTATGGAACATTTCCAAATGTATTTTACGCTTCCATTAACAATACCTTCTTTAACACTAGATAAATATGGTTGATAGTACTTTCTATAGTCTCTGAATTCACATCTCTGCCAGAAATTATTACTATTTAAAAGTTAGCTTAATTTAAGCAAACCTCATTTCTATGGGCAGAGTTTTGCATCTGCATATGAACGCGTTACTATTGTTGTAATACTAAGCTAAGTGCATCGTTTTAGATGGTACTCTAATGACAGGAAATTAAAGTAGGAGAAATAGTAGTTGGTGTTTATGCTATGAACCTTTTGGTGTATACATGTAAAGCTTTGGAAAATGTCCTTCAAAGTTCATTTTATTATTTTTTTTTCTTTATTTAGTTGAAACTTTATTGTGGGGTAAGTAATCATTCACAATTTAATGAACTTCACTAAATAGTATACGATATCCCATAATATTAAGCATTACTCCTTTCGTTAAGAATTGTGTAGTAAGAAAAGGATGCCTTCATAATCTGTAAAAAAACAATAAAAAGTATGTGATTAAAAAGTGTTACGACGTTCTGTTAATATTTACAGCTTTTACAACTGTTTGGAGGGAAATCATTGAACATCATTGTTTAAAAAAAGTGGAAGGAGGAGAAATCGATTAATTAATAATTAAACAATGTTTATAACTTGCTGTTCACATTCATATTAATATGTGCATTCTGAAACACATACAATATTACTTAGTATTTCTAACACAAAGGCTGCCCTCCTATAAAAAGATAATAGACAAGCATCAATGATATTTTATAAACAGATATTTTAGTACAGATCTTAGGGATTTTTTCGGGCACAATGACTTAATTAGAAACTAAAAACGAATGTTAAATAGTTGACACGATGTTATGAGATGATTGAAACTAGCTGGTCTTTGGCTGTTGTTACCTGGATTTATTAAGAGGAACGGACGCCTGTATACTACAGCTGTTAAAACAATACACCGACTCCATTACTGGCCGCGCAATGGTATAACCCAGTACTGCTACGCAGTAATTAAACATAGCAAACTGCAAGTTCCATATAGCGCTGTTCAAACTGTTTACTTTCAAAAGAGCCTTTGTCTCTTAATCTGAAATGGCCGAGTGATATCTGGGTACTCTTTGAACTACTGTAGTTTTCCGTGACCAACTTAATTAAATGAAACTGTTGGTAACTGGCCTAACTGATTTGGCTCTAAAGGTCTATTTAGAGGTGTATTTTGAAGGCGTCACCAAGGCGAACCGGTTCGATCCCAGCGACAGTATGTGGGGTTTATGGCGTACAAAACGGCATTTGGGAAGGCCTTTCCTGGATCCTTTGGTTTCCCAACATTCCATATTTTCATCATCATTCCTATTATTTCTTCTGGTTTAGAGAGCAGCTTGCTGACCACTAAATGCTTGTATTTGAAATAAACTTACGTTAGTGAAGGTCTCCAGTGAAATTTTGTTGAGAAAACCGGCGTTAAGGACACAGATGTGTGTAGTGCGACACATCATAGTAACTAGGCATCTGCTAAATCCTAAGGAGGTTTCATACCAAGGAGTCTCGTACATAGCCGCGGTCACGCTGTCACTCTGAAAAGTGCAATCTACTACATGCATCATACAACTTTATAAAATGTTTAACTAGACTGCTTGAAATACACTTTCCCATTGATACTGGAAAAACTTGTTTTTATAGTTCGTTTTCGCTTTACGTTTCCCATTATAATGCGATGTGCATTTAAAGAAAGATGCGATGACAGTAAAAAAATCACTAGAGCATGGAAACAAATCCAGAGTTTTAATTTAATCCACAGTTTAATTTATTATTATGATACAAAGGTTTTATGGGCTGCAGTATGTGTATTAAACAACGATAACCGTTTAGTCACAACTCTTTCTTTTTCTATTGAAACATAGTTTGGAACACTGAAAACCAAATGTTGAAATGGGAATTGATTTGCCTTATATGTTGGTATAAGACAAAGAAGACTATTGAAGTCACCCCGTTATTATTGTTATTGTTATTATTATTATTATTATTATTATTTACCTTATAATTAATGTCACTATTCATATAACAATTATTATTATTATTATTATTATTATTATTGTCATTGGTGATGTATGCATTTCTTTGCACAAAATGTAGCAATCATGAACGATGTATCAAATTGTCTTATTGTACACATCTTTTACATACAAAATTCTTGTAACTTGGGAAAGTGCCTTTTGCTGTTTACCGATAGTAAAACCTCTGGACAAAAGGGAGGCTGGTGAAAGCAGGTTTTTCTTTGTAGAATCGAGGTCACAGTGCTTTTGTTCGACCTTTTAAAATATTTGTTGTTAAGGAAGGCGCTACCGTTTTCCAGAAGTTCGTTGGTGTGTGGGACTTAAAAACCACGCTAGAGGTGAGCCATGCCCCAATTGCCCGGAACATTAAATCCTCGTATCAGAGAATATGTTTTTTTTAAGAATAAACTAAAGAACGAATAAGGCCATAAGTGTAGCCAGGAGGAGAGCTACATTCAAAGTTAAAAATTTAGACGTAACCTTTTTGCAAGTTTCGCGGGACTTGAGCATCCAAAAGATACATCTTTAAATACTGTATAAATAGGTAGTTTTGAGCCCCGATCTTCACTAGATTTATACTCCTCACTCGATTACAGTCTTTTATTCTATTTTTTATTCTAGCTCAGAAGTGGGCACGTTGCATTACTCAGTTTATCTACTTGTTCAGTGCAGTTCAGTCTGGTAGATTCATCATTTTGGTCTACGAACATTCATTACTCATATGACAAACGGCACAGCTCTTCGGCATGTCGAGGTGATTTATTCAATAAATCATAATCTCGACCAACTTCCTGACGAGTATTTATTTGGATCAGCAACACCTCTTCCCATTGACCCAGTGTCAATAAAACAGTGAAACTACCCTGAGATATTTACCACTCCTAAATGGGGCAGGGGTGGTAAAGGAACTTCAGCAGCCGAGACAGCACACGAGAATCTACGATGCGAGGCCACCTACTGCTGGCCCAACGGACGTCGGCCCCGCACATAACTCATCACCAACGTGGGGCGTTCATTAAACCAGGCCGGCGCCTAGATACAGTTCCATATTAGGCGCCCAACGTAGGGCCATTAAGCCCCCACATTCTATGTCTGTTCCACTGTACCACTGTGGTGGAGAACGTTGGCATGCAAGGTAATTTTTAAATAAACATTTAATGAAGAAAGATGCTACCAACTTTTTTTAATACCATTTAGTCCTGGAAAGCTTCGTTGTCGTTTCGTTTGGTGTTCATAAGAGTTATAACTGATTCATTCCATGTGAAATGTTTCTAGTATGAGATGACAGTACTACGAGAAGCTTCGGTGGGCAAGTTTCAGCTTCAACAATTGTTTCTGGAGTTTCGGTTCTGTTAGGGCTCATCTTTAGATGATTACCCAACCTCTTTGAAACTCCTGAAACCTTTTCCTATGTTTCCTGTCATTAAAAATAAACTTACTGTCAACTTTTGAAATCATAATAAATGACTGCAAGAAAAATAACGTCCAAGGCATCTGCTTACCACGTGTGACAATAAATTATTAATTACTGCTAAAATCTTTAGACATGATTACAAAAAAAAAAAAATAAATAAATAAAATAAAAAACATTCGTGTCAATCGGGTAACTTCGGGGACGCTCGTAAAAGCTCTACTCGCAACGTGCATACACAACTGGCACAATGCAGTGGGCGCTTTGCCTTTAAACGTAATGGTCACCATAATGAGTAGCTGCAAAGAGAAAATTAGGATAGAGTAGCGGTCCGAGCGGTTTAGAAGTCATTGCTCTCCTGCGTAAGCTTCTGGGTTAAAATCTTTCCTATTTATAATTTACTTTTTATTATTGTAGTGTGGAGCATCTTGTTGCCTTAATATCATATTATATTTCAACTTATTTGAATTTCATACATTACATCTGCACACACATAAGTAAACTAATGTTTTTTGTGCTACTAAATAAATACAAAACAGAAATATTTATCTTCTAAGTGAAAAGACACAGAAATAAATAAATGAATATCGTGTATGAACCCTCAGCATGTATAAATACCCTCAATCGTCGGAGCATAGTTAATGTCAGATTTTACAGTAGTGTGGAAGAGAGGCTACAACATACCAGGCTTCTTGAATTTGTGCCCATAAGCCATCTTTTGTCCTTCGTGCGTGTACAGAGATTGCATTTGCAATATATTGCATTTAGATAAAACAAATGCTGCAGGAAATATAATATTCATTATAATGTACATAATATGTTAACGTTAAAACTTGCTCTGGATGGGGAAAAATATTACGAAAATAATTTGCCACAATATGTTATAAACGTTTATTTATTTTTTGTAAAGGCTTCACGACTGGAGGCGAACCTGCGCTCTTAACCATGGCATTACCGCACACTCTTGTAGAGCTAACGGAACACAAACTAGGCAGCGTCTTTAGTGCTTGCCATATAACACAACTGCATCAATGGCCGTACAGTTTTGCTAGATACCTTGTGAGAAGAATTTGCGTTCAAGAGATAACATATTATTTATTCTTTTTTTGTCAAAGAAGTACATTACTCCTATTCTTGAGTGATGCGTATTTTGGGCAATGCAAGTTGTTAATAAAGAAAGCTTTATGCGAGTATACTGCGCGAGAGAATGTACTGAATATTATGGATTTTGATGTCTGTGCCATGAGGTAATTGGTTCGTATATGCTCTTAAGCTTTGCAGTTTATATATTACTGCAGCAGTTTATATATATAATTTTTATTTATGAGCTGTAAAAGCTCTGAGTTTAAAGATTTTTTAATTATTTCTTTCTGGTTTTTAGTAAAACAAAAGTCAATGTATACACATATCGCCGTATAATGTACCTGGGATTTTTACATATAGCTTACTTGTTTCACTTGGTGAAAAAGGGCTTAAGTATCGATTTATGCTTCCTCTCATATTTTGTGTATTACAAATTTTCAAGAAACACAATCATTCCGTATTAAAAGTTTCTGAAAACTACTAGAGGTTTGTAATTATGGAACCACTAATGATAGAAATATTTTACAAAAACTAGAAGATGTTGCATGTATTTTGTATCTAATTTATGAAGTTTTAGAAATATAACATGCTGCAATATTAACTGTTTCATATTTCAAGATTAACTTTTCTCCCAACAGTTCAAATATTTGTTACATTTTAAAAAAGTGCAACATTATTTGAAAATACTGGTGGGTAATACCGTAGAGAGCATTTGAAAATTTTGATGTTATACAATAAGCAGGAGGTCAAATTAATAAAATCAATTAAAATATATATATTTACATTTATTGTAATACGCTAACTATTTTGTAAGATAACTTTTAGTTGAAGGTGCTATCATTAACAATATGCTTAATATTAGTATATCGTAGCGTAATATAACTGCGTTACATTGGGCTCGTAAATAAATCCTATATCTTTATCAATATTTCAAAAATAATTCATACTCTAATCCATATTTCGTACCATGAAGTATTTGTCAATATATTTTAAGATCTGAGCTACCTCTTTATTTCTATCCATTTCTTTGTCAACAAGTGCTGGTTTTTATACGAAACTATAGGACTTTCAATCTTCCACGTGTTCCTTCGAATGACAGGCTTATGCGTGATGTTCTTCAACGATATCATTTAACTAATGTATAAATAGTCTCCAAAATGAACTGCAATGAAGTGAGAAATTTTCCAAGTTATAAGATCTGGGGAAAATTAGTCTAAAACGATACATAAACCTATATCTAGAACTTAAAATGATAAAAGCAGATACATTCTAGTACTCCACAATAAATTGAGCTTAGAAAATTAGTTAAGCATGAAGATGGCTATATTTATTTATGACACATTTCTATATGGCATTGCAAAAGCAGGTATGATTAAAATTACTTATTCTGCTTCTTCAACTAGTTAAAATTGAGTTAAGTGCTCGCAATAACCCCGAATTCAGTCTGCCATTTCATTCTCATCCCTAATTAAATTAATACTCTGTAACAAATTGCTATAATGTTAAAAATAGGATCTATATCATGTCAAGGTTTTCAATACTTTTTAAAGTTAAGGCAAATCACTAGTTATCAACTTTAAGATTAAAGAATCCTTTGTATTCAAGAGTCCACCAAATATTGAGAAACTTTACAGAGACTTCGAAAGTAGATCTGCCGCGATAATTTTATTTCTTCTCTGTTTCGAGCGTTATTGAATGATGGTAGTGTAGGAACAGTAGCAAGAAAATGTTCCTTGCCAGGCAACCTGTCTGATTAAAGCAGTACTTAATTGAGTTGACGGTGATCACTTGCCGTAACCCAGCGCCTTGTAATTAACGGCATGGCAACATCAAAAATTCATAATTTAAGTTGATATCACAGTTCTAAAACTCCTTTAAAGTACGCGGTACACATTCAACGTTCTTTAATACTTTAACAATGATATGCTGACTGGGTGAAGGGACATTTAAAGGGGACCCAATTGCTTTGGATTACTAACAAAGCATGCCATGAATATATTAATGAATATATTTTGGAGGAAATATCATTAGTAATCTCACAAGAGGGTCTAAGATTGCCGATAAATTCACGAACATATGAGTCTGGAAAGCTCAGACTCTCGACTGATATGTTTTGAACTATTTCACGAATAAAATAATTTCAATATAATTCCCGTAAACTTGGCTTACAATATTGTATACTAGTATTATGGATACTTAATCTTTTCAAGTCATCTTGCAACAAACGAATTCCAATGTCAGTAATGCCAATAGAGAAGAGTCAAATACGGATTTAGGACTATTTTATGAATAAAATAAGATTAAAAATAATATATATTTGAAATTCGGCACAGAATATATTAACAATTGTATAAATTTTTATACTTATGAATACCTATTTATTCAGAAACAGTGATACTGATATAGACGAAAGGCTACTAACAGTCAAATCGATACCGTTCGATTTACTAATACCAACTAAGAAAAACAAAGCAGAGATAAAATTTTTCCATACTGAACAGGCATTTATTAAAATTTATGGTTTTTAGGCATATATTGTTACATAATTTACTAAATAATTTCAGTCTGTTTGGCTGAATACGCAAGAACAATTGCTTGAGTGAATAAACATTAAGTTAATTAAATGTACAATTAATGAAAACAGAAAAGCGGTTAGTGATGCGTGCTCAGGAATTATATAGTGGATGTATAGAGTTGGCTACACTGAACACAAGACAAATGCACATCGCATGATAAGAGATTTGATAACGCTTTACGATCATTTAACTGCAATATCGAGCTATGATTGGCCAAAATTCAAAATGTTGTCTCATTTCATTGGTCGATTTTATGATGACGTCACACAAGTGAAGTATTCTTTGTAATATTTAGATGTTATGTTTTAAATTATCATTTATAGCTTTTGAAAAGAAAATTTTGGATGCAAACGAAATAAATTAAATATGCACATAATAAGGAAGCTAATGTGAGTACATAACACTTTTTAGTAAGTGAACGAACATTATAATATATGAAAAATAGTTGAATCAACATTTAAAAACACGGATATAGTATATAAAGTATAAACTAGAAAATCTATTTAACAAAATCATTTTAGGTAAAAATTCTGTGAGGTGCATTTCATTTATTTTTTTTAATCTTACTGGTTTACAGAATTGCTGGAAATTACTTCATATTTAAGCCCTATCTTAATAAATTAAAATATTCAACCACGTTCATTTAGAAAAACAGTTAACATTTTCACTATATTTACGATAAGAAGACATTTATTGTAAAAGCTTAACACATGACTTTATAGAACCCGAATCAAGAAATAAAACATCTGTTATTTATGAAGGCAAAATATTCCACATTTAAAATCCTCCAAATTCAAGCATAAAATATAACATTGCTTACAAATGGGTATAAATAGTGAATATATTTTATTTATTATAGTTATTGTTATTAACTTTTACACATTTAAGACAAGAAAATATGCTGGCCTTGTTTTAACAAGTGGTTTACATGCTCAACCAGTATAAATAAAATTTCAATTAAAATGATTGATTTTTCCCTCTTTAAATTAAACAAATAAACCCTATCGAGTCTCGCTTATTGTATTGAAATTAAAAATAGTTAAATTAATAAAAGCAAGTTTTTCAATTATCAACAAAGGAAATAAACTTAAATTTTAGGAACTTTATACAAATATTTTATTTCTAAGAAAACTTTCCCCACAAAAAATTGTTGAATTATTGCGTGAAATAATAATTAATCAGCAATTCTAATTTTCTTGTTCTCAACTTTACTTATTCAGCTTATGTGTCCTATTTCATGAGGATCTTATAAACTATTTCCGAATTTAAAGTAACTCATTACTTACCTCATAAGTGAGTTCGTTTCCATACCAGCAGTAAAGCAGAAGCTGCATGGTGGACAATAAGAAGAACTGTAGAGAACTAGCAAAACTGTCCATTGCTCCTGTGTTCAAAGACTACAATAAAAAAAAATCAATGATATCATAGTAGTATGCAGTTGTAATATGCTGTTGCAGACCAAACACATTTAACAAATGCTGCCAACTTATTTATCATAGATCATTATGACTGCATTGTACTGCTTCAGGAGGCTTTTAAAATTATAGTTGAATGTGATCAAGTAATCTGCTGAGTGTGTTCTGTAATATTGTATGGTTATTAGATATTGGGGAAAATGACTACAATGTAAAATCACAGTAATTATTTTTGTAAGCTACAAGCTTAATTCCGTTTATTCTTTTAAGTACGTTATAAGTAGACAATGGAATTCTTAAGTACTTAGCATTAAGTTAGGTGCACACAAACACAGACTGTGAGCCATCACCAGGCAGTTAACAAGAGCCGACAGTGGCAGGCGTATGGAGAGAGGGTTATTTGTAGCTCGTGCCCAACTATACCCCCCACCCCCGTTGTCTACAGTCCGATATCCTCATACCTTCATTCTGGATTTGGTGTTTAGAAATAACGCCAGAAATGCTTTAATTACAAATCTTGTGCGCTTAAGCAGTGATTTATGTTTTTGATATTATATTTTCCGCAGCAGGTGATGTCCTTATTTCTACTATTCTTCCCTCACTCCCATTATTGGGCGTCGCTTTCCCAGCATATTCTCTGCCGGTCTCAAGGCAGTAAACATTGATTTGTGAAAATGATTAGATAGTCTAGTTAAGAGCAACACGATTTTCCGTATAAACGCTATTTTAAATATGATCAGCTGTCTTGTGCGTGCGAAATTGATTCAGAATGTTCTCTCCAGAATTCAGTCCCATATAGTGCACACATTTATATCTACTGATTCAGTGCAAAACTGAAATATCAGGAACAACAACTATAATGAAATCGGCACAAATCCTGAAAGTTCCCCGGCAAAATCACTCATAAAATTAGAATGAGCTGGAGTTTTGGAAAACAGAGACGTTACAATGCTCGAACTTAACCGTGTCAAACAGAATGTATTTCCCAAATATAATGAGTGTTTAGCTGAATGAGGATAGATTCCAGCACGTTCTATAATATATTGCATATTCGTTTTAAGAAACAGATTTGAAGTGCGGAGGCCGCCGGCTGCGGCACGTTTAATAGCAGAGACGTAAAAAATCGCATGGGCGGACAAAGTTTACAACTAATGCCCGGTGTTATTTTAATAGATTATTTTACTTACCACGCTGACACTGAAGATGCTTAAGCAAATTGAACAGGAACTGAAGAAGAACTGACATAGGAAAATGGGCCCAAAGATATCCTGTATATCATCCAAGAACCTGTATAAAGACATACGAAAATTGCATTAAATAGGTGCCAAGACTTACTATAAAGTTATTGGAGTATATTAAATATATCGCATAAGCAAATTAAATAAAGTTGAACAAAAGTGTCCCATTTTTATAAATGTTGAATTTTCCACGGAACTGTTTTTCATAGTGTAAAGATATTAAAATTGTTGTAGGTAATATTTTTACTAGCGTTAGATTGGCTACAAGTTTGCCCTGCATAGAACTACATTTTTCAGCAAGTAAGATGACGGTTGCTTTACGTGTACCTCTTTAAGATATTTACTCAGAGCTTATTAAAACATCAAAATTCAAAGTGAACCATAAGAGAGCGCAGAATGTTACACGTAAATGGCTCAGAGATATTGGAGAGCAATATATCCGTAAACGTTATGAGAAATTCGTTCTTACAAGTTATGTTGCAAATCCATGTAGAGGGGGGGCAATGAAACTAGTAATTACGCTTTCAAGAAGCAATCCTGCAGAGTACAAAGAAACATCACTGGAAACCAAGCTTCTTGAGTGAAGTCCTCGGAGAAATTTTCATTTGAATTTGTAAATTAAAATTGTTAAATTACTTTCTCATGCTGATAAAATTGTACACTATTTCTTGAAAATATTTATATGACTTTTCTCCTTTGTTCCTTTGCTAGAATGAGACCACTTTTCATGTTAATGGAAAAGTGAATAAGCATAACTTAGTTTTTTGACAGAGGATAAGCATGAACTGGCATGCGTATTTGGGATTCCCCCATGATTAACGTACTCGTATGGTGAGTTACTTATAACTGATTCTTGGATATGTTACAAAATGTTCTGACAGACGATATGCTGGAATTATCCTAAGAAGAATACTCTTAACAGTTTGAAGAGGACGGCGCACCCCCACATTAAACCCTTCAGTTCGAAGAACTTTGATGCCACATTTGATAAACATTGGGTTGGCAGGAAAGGTCACCTAACACCAGTACTTGTGACCCCTAGTTATAGGAATGCTCCTCGTATAATAAACTCATTATTTTTATGATTTCAAAGGCGGATATATAAATTATTAAGAATGAAAACAAATCTCATAGGAAACAAAACAGGAGACATTTCAACTTCTGCTTTCTAAAATAAAATTAATAGTTAAGAGCTATCAGACCAAATCTGTTTCAAACAGAGGAAAATTCTAAAAAGGAAATTCTAGAAGACAATGCAGTTTTCCTTTCTTCAACGTCAGCTATACTTATCAGTTATAAAATTACTCCTCTTAGAGTACAGAAACATGTTAGGGAAATTAGATAGTTGAGAATGTTCGTGTTACAGAAGCAGGAGATCTTATACCACACCTCTATTCGGAAACGCACCAGATTTGCTACTACAAGAGGAGTGAAATAACACAACACACTTTTTCACTGATTGACTGCAGTGTGCTACTGTTCAAATGGTGCAGACAAGACACCGCTGCAGAGCGGGCTCAGACAAAATGACGGTAATAACGTGAGCACAAAGTTTCAACCGTCATTTAACCAATGCAACACTTTATTGTGGCAGATAACAGCAAAATCAGCAGAAGATTAAAAAAGAGTATTGAAATGGGGCACCTACATTTCACACAGTAAGCCGCATGAAGGTCTTAAAATTGTGCCCACGCTCAATATTTATTTGTAACCTGCTTACCTTTTAGGCGCACAATTTTAGTGAAAATCGCCAAGGCGACACACTATTAATATATTACCTTTTAATTAAACTAAGCACGCAGAAATATGCTTAAGAGGTGGCATTAGAACCAACTTGAACACAACATTCATTACTTACTTAATGCTCATAAAAGAAATTTTGATCTGAAATGGAGTTGTAAGCATTAAACATAAATTATAATTTTTGAAACCTAGGAAAAGTATTCATATTCATAAGAAAACTTACGTACATTCCAGGATGTTCCGAGTTCGATCTTCATCCTTCCGGAGCCGAGAAGGCAGTCCTCGAGTCTTTAGACTGCGGTCACCTTACAAGGCAGTTGAGTTGAGAGAGTACTCGCGGACTCTGATTGGTGTAAGGAGGAGAGTCACATATGACGCAAACTAGCCCGATACACAATTTATTACTCCAGCTGCAGTAACTAATGCTTTCGTTCTAAAGAGGCGAAGATGATATTTAGTGCATTTTAAGTTGCTGAAAAATACATTGAATATATATTGTCGTGATTTTTCTATCTCGCTCTCTCTGCGTATAAAATGCCACATGCATCTCGTTCAAGGGTTTTCTCCAGTCATAAACACAGAATAGAAAAATAACTTGTACTAATTCTCTCTCAAACATATAAAACAAATGTAGTTTTTTTTTTAAAAAAAAGTAATACAATGTGAAGAATAATAAAGTGATTTATGTTGAGCAAGCAAGATCCTAACGAAAGGTAAAATTTTAAACGCAAATTGATGGATCAAACAAGTATTAAAAAAATTGCCTCGAGAAGTTCTTGCGCAATGTATAGACTGCAATTTCTTTCAGATATTAATATTACAAATGAGAAGGTTCGGTGAGTTCTACGGGACTTTTAAAAATATATCCTTACCGCTCACAAAGGATTTCGAGTCCCCACAATGTCGGTGCTGGTGGTCTAGTGGTAACAATGTTTGTCTTGTAGATCCAAAATCGCGGGTTCAGTTCCGGCCAGAGTCAATGGATTTTTTCGGGAGTAAAAATCCTAAATATGGCTGCCTTCAGAGCGGAAGTAAAGCCGTGGTCCCGTGGCGTAGATTTACGGTACATAAACAGCCTAAAGCCTGAAAGAAGAGGACTCTGAGAAAAAAATTTCCGCCGTTTAAAGCCCTGAATTAAATGGGAGGTAGATGCCCTGAGGTGTTAAAGAGCGTCCATAAATAAACCAGATTAGTAAAGCGTTTCGGCAGCTGGAAATGCCACAGCAGGCTACACCTTATCCGTCTTGCGCTAATCGCATACCAAACTATTATCCTGACAAGAAGAGACCATTCTTGTATATAGTTTGGATTTTAAGAACACAAATTACTTAAAATATTTTTACGTTCTCAAAAAAGTTCATGCCATCAAACATCAGAACACTGAAGTTCATTCGCTGCGATATCTCTTGAAGATCAGTAGGACTTCTCTACCGGACACGCCTTCACTAGACTCGATTGGGCACAAAGGTCTTCGTTTTATTGGTGTCGTGGTACACTCTAGGGCCACAGCTGAACCAGTCCACAATATGTTTTAATTGGCGTTTATATCGATACTTTTACAGAAGTAGCAGTCTGGATGAAAACAAGGCATTAAGGAGCTGAAATCTTGGAAGAGTTACCCTTTTGATTAGAGCGGAGCCGGTTCTTATTGCAAACAAGATAAGTCGCAAGATTCTGTAAGATAATGCGAATAGGAAGAGCAGCTTCTTTCTGAAGCATCACAGAAACCTGAGACTGTAAGTGATAGATCTATCCTACACGTAAACCTATCTTGGAAGTTTAATAGCAAATATAAGTGATCAGTTTCTAAATTGTGCTTGTGATGTATTTATTTAATAACTGAACATAACATACACGCTGAAGCCATCTTCCTTCTTCTCTCTTGACAATCAAAGATATAAACACTATAGTTTCACACAACTCAAGATAATAGTACCAAAATATTTCATTTTGTGACAACCTTCCTCAACTTTTTCGATAGTTCGAGAAAATTTGGGGCTCAGAGAGGAATCGAGCCCCAGTCTACGCTGTTTACTGCAGAAAAAACGTGTGCTGTTGTCATGTAAACTATGGTGGTCTACGTTTTCGACTTACTTTTTGGAAAACTCCACCCAGAAAAAACAGTCGCACTCAATTTGGTTCCAATTTACTTTATTTCAATAAACACACATCAAAGATTTCTATAAAATTTTAGTTTTCTCGTAATCCATTGTTTATACCTATACATTCCAAGAATAAATGCTGCCAGAAATACTCTGATACCGATATGAGTAGCTGAGGTCGTTAAGAGGTACTCTTAATGCTGGGGAGGTATCTTATTTTGGTCTGTAACGATTCCTTACTTTAAAAAAAAAAAACCATTATTTATCAATTTATCATTTCATCTCTTGAATCGCCAATGTGCTCAGTAATAAAAAATTAGGTTAAATACTATTAAAAATATTGTAATGCTTCCTGGCTCCTCTGGAGGATCTCTCGGACCCCGCAGTCTGCGGACCATAGTGTGAGAACCGCTGTAGCAGTAAATAAAATATAAGGATATTGCCTTTATTGAATATGTGCGAATTATCTTTGTTATTTATGTTCATAATCTGTCCAACTACTTTTTGAAAATCAGTAATTTGCCTGGTGCCTAATTGAGAAGGGCAATATTTATGCCTCTGTTTTAGAAACATATTTAGAATTATTTTTCCATTTTTTTTATACTGGAAAGGGTTTTATACCATGTTACTTGGATGACTGGCTTTTACACAATAGAAAACGTGTCCAATATAAGGAAACATACTTGAGTAAGATCTGATGGTGTTCAATACACTCCTTCAAAGATTTCATAGCAACAGCCTCTGCTGGACCATATCGAAGATCAATAACTTCCTCCGTGTTTCCATATATTTCTGAAATAAGTAGTAAAATACAATGTAAGTTAAAATTATTCTTTTCTATATTCTTTTTTAATCTTTTATTTTCTAGGATAAATGTAAATTTATTGAAAGCATATAAGTACGGAAAGACTAAACTTTTGTTGTACAATGAATTTAAACGCGTAGAAAGCTCGTGGTTGGATATTTTATACTTATGAAGTAGTAAATTTGTTTTGTGATGTTTTTAGGACGCCTATATTTTCTGAAAAGAAAAAATTGGCAATTCCTTCTTCTAGGCTGGTTAACCGTCACAGGCTGTTAGCTGACTACAGAAACCGTTGCGTCCGGTACCTCCGTCTTATGACAGTGCAGGAGAGCATGTGATCAGCAGGTCGACATCCCGCCGGTTCCCATTACGTGCCTTTCTATACCAAAGGACACTACCTCTCTATTAGGCAGCTGCCCAATTGTCCTCACGAGGTTGGGTGGATTCCGTTACAGATCATCCTAACTTGGAAAATTTCTAAGTAGGTATCGGAGATGGGATTCGGGACCTTCCGGCCAGCAATCAGTAACATCAGTTAGGCATAATTTCAAGGAGGCGGTAAAGAATTTACAAGAATGATCTTAAATCTAGAAGGAACATTACTAGTAATATATGTGCGCTTTTTATGCTACGCACGCATACTTTTAATAGTCGTCCCCGTTCTATTATGTGCTTGTCCCTTGATATGGGTATAGCCGAGTGCGGTTAAAACACAGAGTAAGCCCCTCACTTGCAGTTGCTCTGTCTCTCACGCAGCTTTCCAAAATATACCGCACTTCTAGCCGAGAGTTCAGTAACTCAGTTGATTTGAATCAGTTACGTTGTATGTTTAGTAATGTCGGTAGTTAAATATAAGATATAGGAACATATTCCTATATAGAATACCTACGTTAAAACAAAGTCTTGAGCAGAACTAAAGGAAAATTTGTGCGAAAATTTTATGACAGATCATTGCCAGCTAGTAACACCATAAAAAACTCGTAGAAAAATGTATACTACGGGTTTTCTCAATGACAAAAAATATAAGAGCCATATGTTTTTACAGAAGAAAAAATAGATAAGACAGATATCACACTAGAATACACATCACATAAATCTCTCGGTGGTATGACATAAGAGACAACAATTTCAAGAGCGAGATCATACCAGCAAACTTAATTATTCTAATTGCGTTTTCAATAGCGGAGAAACTGATCCGAAATTCATTTTTTTCATCAGCGAAGCCTGGGTTTGTGCTTATACGTCTCAAAATACATAACACATGTTAGTTTACTGTAAGACGGTATATGCTCGCACCGGCTGATACTTTTTATGCTCAGCGGGCAAGAGGCAAAAGGCAAGAGACTGCTTCCATGCTAGATATAAAAACTTTCCTGTATATCAGGAAAAATAAAGTAGGAAAATAAATTCAGTTCATTCAATAATCCAATAGCACAGTTCACAGCTATGTTAAATAAACACAATTCTTTAAAAATGCTAAAATAAAGTTTTAAATATTACAAATAAATAAGAAAATAAAAACATAATAAACATAATATTTAGATAAGAAAGCGAAATAACAGAATCGAAAAAGGACAATGAATAAAGTGCCAACATGTAAATACTTAATTTTTTCTAGCTGGACGATAATATTTTATCTATGAAGGATATTTCAAGTTCAGTCGTGATGAACAAAAACTTTATGCTCTTTAGAAAAACAAATTCTACAATTTATTACGTGCATTGAATATCTATGTCCAGTTATAATGGTTGTACTGGAAGTTAGAGCTTCTGGTTTGAGGTGTCCCTTACCTTTGTTTTAGATGACAAGTTGTAAACTAAAGGAGTTTAATTGTGACCATACATTCTCAGTAAAACTGTTTATCATTAGAGCATGAAAATAATGGCAGTTCGATTGAATGAAATGCCATATCAGTAAATATTACACATTTGTAAACTAATATCACTGAAAGGAAAAATTCAAACATTGAATAAAATTGTAATAACACATATAGTGAATGTCTCTGATTCGGTTAATTTAATAGACATTTCTCATTCTTTGACATACGAGACGTGATTAACTGACACTCGCCCGGACTCCATGGCCGGTCAACTGGGCATAGCAATCAATGGGGGCATGGGATGGCGCAGGAGGCAACTATATAGATAATCATATCGCGGTAGGAGGATTAGTTCATTTGTATCGTTTGGCTGTACATCGTTGAGCAAATATGGTGCAGATACCCGGGCTGTCAAAAGGGGATGAACGTGCCATGATTCAATTTTTGAGTGAAGTTCATCGTCGTCAAACATGAATACAGTGTGTGTTGAGAAACGTATATCGATTACAACAGTGAAAGATTAGACATGTATGCTTTGGAAAGCATCGATGTTCTACGCCCTGTGGATAAGGAATTATTATATCGAAAAGTCTGTTTGCAAAGGGTCCTGCAGATGCTGAACGAGACATCTGAATTTGTGTCTGCAACACTTGTGTCGACACGAGGAAGATGGTGCGCATAGTGATCCTACAGCTCTGACTTATTTGCGATTTTCATTTGTTTGAACTTATGCATGTGATTTTGCAAGGTAAACACTTTCACAACGATGATAACGTCAAGGCTCTATGCGGAACTATAACCACGAACCTTTCTCTCAGACGGTAACCGACCTTGGTGAAGCAATGGGATGCTACCTGAATCCCCAGGATGACTTTTGCTCCTAAGACAGTACCTTATTTTAATTGCTTAAATGCTGCTGATTCTGTTTGTGTTTAGTTTGTAATTTATATACTGGTTTGTATTAATAAAGGGGTCCGCACATGATTCAGTTTATCACGCCTCGTATAAAGAGAGAACGAAGTAGAGTGTTCACAAACCTTGTAAATATTCGTCTCGTTGTGAAAGTATGTGCAATTCAGCATTTCGTTTGTCACTATTATCCTTGTAGCGAGTGTTTGAAAAAGTGACCTGGTGAACTCTATCCTTAATAGTCTTCAAAGAATACTTGAGGAGCCGGAATTGACCACAAGAGTGCACCAGAAGGCTCACAATGAAAGCATCCATGCCAATGTTTATAGTTGGTCCTACAGCATTCACAAGAGTTTGAAAGGCGAATGCCATGCAGTAATAACTAGGCTTTTGAATATCAAAAGGATACCACGCTCTGAAAAATTAAGGAATTAGTATAAATACTACAATAAAAATAAATAAAATCTGCAATATTCCGTCCCGGCACCTAATTACCCGTACCGGATGTATATTTCCAAAAGTTATCATTTATTAATCAACTGATTCCCACTGTAAATAATCATGTTACAGATCATTATATTTATATAAAATAAACTAAGCAAAATAACTTAAAACATTAAATCTAATTAACAATTCACTACAATAAATAAAATTACAATCTACTGGAAACAATGAAATAACCAACAGCTGCTAGTCAGCTAACTGCCGAAACTAAAATTGACCGTCGGGAGCTGAATGGTTAAAGGGCTGGTAACCAGCACTTTTCTCACCCTATCTAAGAAAATTGTAAATTCTACTTATTACCTTTTTACTTCAATCTTCTAAATTAACTGTTTTTTTACTTAATTTTAAACTTTATTTCTCTTAAAGTTTTAATGGTTTTTATATTCTTATTCTAATAATGTGCATACATAAACTAGTCTCTACCCTGCCCTCCTTGGTTCACTTAACACATTAAAACTTCCCTTTATGTATATTTCTACTCTTTCTAATCAATCACTACACTACCTTCACTTCACTATAGCAATCATCAACTATTTGGATATTTTGATACTATTTATTTATACCCATAACTCTTGTTCCCTAAATCATTTACTTCCTACTCTTCAGTGCTTTCGTATTTTATATATTTTATCTAATATTTCAGTTAAACTTTTTCATTCATACACTAATCACTTATACAATTTTCACCATCACCATTTCTTTCTCGTCGAACCGCTCTGTCACTTGGCTCCTCCTTTCCTTGTGGTCCTTACCTCCCCTCCGGTCTTCATTCTTTCTCCGCCTTTTGCACTAGTTTGTTATAGTGGCAGTCACATCTTCTCTCCATCTTCTTTCTTCTTAAGTATTTAGGATGGTCTGGATAGTAAAAGTTGTGTTCTAATTATGGTATTTATTGTCTTGTATTACTCCCTTCTTCTCTCGGTCTTCCTTGCCCTTCCCTCACTCTTCTTTCTTGTCGGCCCTGGTGGTGTAGTGGTTACCATACTTGCCGCCTAAACTCAAGATCGCGGGTTCGAACCCGGCCAGGACCGATGGATTTTTTCGGGCGTAAAAATCCTAAGTATGGCTTCCTTCGGAAGGGAAGTAAAGCCGTGGGTCCCGTGTCGTGCATTTACGGCACGATAAAGAATCTCAAGCCTGAAAGAGAGGCCTCTGAGCAAAATTTGTCGGCCGTTTCACGCCCTGAGTTCAATGGGACGCTGATGACCTGAGCTGTTAAAGAGCGTCCATAAACAAATCAATCAAAAAAATAACAAACTTTTCTTTCTTCGTCTCTAGTCGTTGTCAATTCTGTTTCTTTCCAATCTTCTTTCTTCTTCGCCACCGTGCCGTAATTTACTTCTTTCAACTCTTTAGATCTGCTTTTTAGATTCTTCTTTCTTCATTTCACTGTCATCACAATTCTTACATCTTCTCTATTCTCTTCTGATATACCATCTTCTGCTATATCTCTTCCTCCTTCTTTTCTGTCTCTGTTATTTTCAGTATCCAACCTGCTTGTTTTTCTACCATCTTCTAGTCTAATTTTATGGTTTACGTTTTTTTTCTCCTTGAATAAAGGACATATTCTCTCTCTCTATTCTCTTTTCTTTGCTGCTGTTGTCCAGTCGTTTCTTCTATTGTTATTATGTTTAATCACTATCCACAATGCCATCGCTTTTCTTCTTCCTCCATGCTTCTTCCTCCTGTGATTTTCCTTCTTCCTGTTGCACCGTCATGTGTAGTCTATTTATGTTATTGTTGTATGTGTTGTATTTATGTACATGATCTCTCTGATTTTCTTACCACCTCTGCTTGGATAACATCAGTTTCGATCTTCTCCTGTGGTGCCTTTACCTCCCACGTCAATTTGCTAATTTTATTAGTAAGATGATGTAGTTGAACGTATAACGTTCTCTCTGATCTGCTAATGATACTTTAAATAGAATTGAAATATTTTTGAAATCAAGATCTGAATGACGCAATATTAACTAAATGCAGATAAGCCTGGTATCTTATGCGAATAGGATAACTAAGCTCAAACATTTATATTTTGACTAAAGCAGAAATAATAATGACAGAAAATTCTAAATTAGAAATTATGTAATTTGACAAGTCTTCACACCCCCGCGTGCCTAAGAGTGAATATGTATGTATGTATGTATGTATGTATGTATGTATGTATGTATGTATGTATGTATGTATGTATGTATGTATGTATGTATGTATGTATGTATGTATGTATGTATGTATGTATGTATGTATGTGTATATATATAATAGTAGAAAAGGATAAAACAGTAAGAAAAAGTCACGCTTGAGTTCGAAATATAGCGATCTCAAGTGTGACTTTTTCTTAGTGTTTTATCCTTTTCTACTATTATAATTACTGTTAATTTGTTACATTTTTAATAGTGTTACTTTATTTTTATTTTTCTTTTATATATATACTTTAATAGTAATAATTATTAAATAGCCTGTAGTAACGAGTAAGGAAAGTTCATGTATCAGAACTGCTAGAAGTGAATGTAAACTTCCAGTCGCATACCTTTTTCCCCCCGAGCAAAAGGCTGCCTATTGTCACAAAGCTAATAAAATTAAGTGTATGCCGACGTGTGGCATGAATCGGAACAATACGTCTTTTGTTTACTTACTTATTGAAGATGCTTCGAAAGTTCGTTAAAAATGCTACAGTAGCACGTGTTGGCGAGAATGGTTTCCTTTCACTTTGATATCGGATGATCACAAACTCACCAATTAGAGGCCAAAGAGTTAAAAAACTTAAAAATGAGCGCGTATGGAAGGATTAGAACTCACTAATAATATATGAATATTTTGAATGCTTGGCGAGCCGTGAGATTCCTTTTGTGGACCATGAGCTCCAGGACCACGTGGAAAAATTTCGGAATTGGTATATAAGGGGAAATACCTTGCTAAGGCACGCAGTTTTCTAGAGTACAAGCCAGGCAGAGTATGCAGTTTTTGGGCAGCGAGACACGCAGTTATGAGACGCAGAGAGGATTTGGGTTTGGGCAGTAGACGCTTTTATCGTTTTCAGTTCAGGCGGTGTACGTAGTTCGAGGTGTCAGTCCGCATAAATAGATGCAGTTTCGACTTCATTTTAGGCAGTGTCTCGGTTTTGCGAGTTTTAGTTCAGTTCAGCGAAGCCCGCTAATCTCGTCGTCAAGGAGATAACGATCCAGGTGACCGTCAACAAGCTATCGTATAAATAAACACTTCTAGGCGTTGAACAAGGCACTGTAACAATGAACAAAAATCTAATAAAACAAATAGATAAAAAACTATAACTTAAAATAAACCAGAAGTTTATTCTTGTTTGTGGTTTTATTTTTATTAATAATGTTAATCATAACTTTTTGAACATTAAATTTGATTTCATTTTTTTTTCGTGTGATTTACACTCTCTCCAGTGACCATGACGACACAAAAGGAGACTTCAGGCCCCTGAAAGACCCGGGGTACGAAGTGGGACCCTCAGGTAGACGCTCTATTAGACATTATTGCATCGAAGTGGTCGCGGCCGGCATTAATAAATCAGAATCCGATTATCTTTTAATTAATGCCACTCCCGCGAACCTCCACTCCAACTAAAAATAGCACCAGTAACGAAAGCATTCGACCTTGAAACAAGAGCCGAGTGTCTGAGAGTTCTCAATTCCTAATTCCATTGAAAAATAATACGATATACTTCCTGAAAGTACCTCGTGAATACAACAATTTCAGTTGAGAATTCGGAGTAATCTGCTCACCTCAAGGCCAATGTCTTTATATATTTATTTATTTAACTCAAAGTAAAAAGTTAATATACATTGGAATAAAAGTAATTACTTCTGTGAATTATTTACTGCAAACAGTGTTAAATCTTCGTTCGCTGATTATTTTATCAAAAGTATAATTTAAAGTGCATATAAAATAAATTATCTTTAGGTAAGAGAGATCTCCTTACTGCTGCTGCTGCTGCTTTAACGGTGTCAAAGCTCACTCAATTGTCTAAGTTGAAATTGGATTTCGGTTGCTAACCAAGGGGCAGTAGTGTTGTGCCTTTTCTAAGCGCATACCTATCGGCGGAATTACCTAGTGCTGAATAATGAGGTTGAAGGTGATAATGGAACAATTGGAGGAATTAATGACATAGGCAGCCGGACAACCCGGAGGAAACTTTGTTCATAAACGTCACTTGCGATAGTTAGATCGAACGAGACCGTTGGAGTTGGAACGTTCTGATGGCAATAGTGACAACAAACAAAATGTAATGTGTAGATTCCAAGTGGATAAATTAAAATGAATTTATGCACTAATAGAAGGCAGGCATTTGTTAAATATAATTGTTTTGGATATTCTAAAATAAATACTGTAGTTTATAGGGTGTTTAGAAATTCAGATCATACTTCTACGGATTAAAAAAAAAACCAAAATAAACGTTATTTGTTAAATTAGTTCGGTTTGTTAATTAATAATGTAAATTAATGAGAAACGTTTGCTATAATTTACTATGAACCTTGATCTTATTGCAATATCAGTGTTCCTCAGAAGGTGAAGTTGTATGTTACAACTTATGTTGAAAGAGGTAATTTCATCACAGGTAGCGACACTGAAAAGAAGCTCGTTTCCGGTTACAACTTTGCATATCGTGTATAGCTGCGGCAGCTATAAATTGCAGCAAGATCTATCTCGGACCTCTTAGTACTGGATTTTGAAGATTGATGTTCATAATAAATTATCGTAAAATGCCATATAAGTTTATTATGAGCAGGTTGATTTAGATTAAAAATTAGTTTAAACTCATAGTATTTAGCAGAAAATATGAGCTTTTATCTCTTTTGCTACCCCTAGAAACGTGGAAGTCGAATTTATGAACATCCTGTGAATTCTTTATATTTACCTAAAAATTTTGAACAGAAACTTAAGGTATTACATGTCACATTTGTTTCCGAACATAAAGAAATAAATTCAATCCAAACATTTCCTGGATAAACTTTATAACTAGCAAACAGTGCACTTTTTAAAAACATCAGATGAAAAAATACCTTCTCTTAATCAAAGAAAATTTACCATAATCCCCAGAATATAGTTATTAGAAATGAGAAGGCTATAGTTTTTTTTTCAAATTCTATTATCATTATTTCGATCTTCTTTGTTAACCAGTTAGCATAACGTCATTTGTGTTTTCGTTACAGGCATCAGAAGGAAGTAAAAGTAACAATTTAATTTTTGCACTACATTTTCTAGCACCGAAGTAGTTTTAATATGATTATGTGTCGATGGTTCTTGTTGAGATATCTTTCTTTCAGGGGTTCAAAGTCACCTTTTGTGCCCTCGTAGTCACGGGAGAAGGTAGGTGAAAGGGGAAGGTTCAAATCACAGGACAGTGCTTCATTAAACGTCTAGAAGTGTTTATTCACATGATAATATGCTGACGGCCACCTGGTCGTTACCTTTGACATTAACACCGCCAACTACACCCACTGCCTGAAATTGCATCTACCGCGCTAAAACTACACTCTATGCCTCTCGTCTTTCATTTGCCTACACCGCTGGTTTGAAATCTAGAAAATGCGTAAGCTCAAGGTAGGGACTGTATCTGGAACTGCCTTCTGAAAATTACTTCTGGAAGTGCGTTCTGGAAAATATCTTCTGGAGATGCCTTGTCTTCTACTTATATACTAATTCAAAGTATTCCCACGTGTTCGTGAGAGCTCACGGGGTCCACAGCATAGTGCCCACGTATTACTGAGATTTCAAAATATTCAAATTATTATTGGTGAGCTCTTGTGCTGACTTGCGCGCCCACTTTAAATTCTTCAACTCTTTAACTTCTCATTGGAGAGCTCATGATCATTCGATGTAATGACGTCATTACCGACACCTGCTTCTTTGTATCTTTAACGAATTTTCGAGCATTTCCAGCAACTAAGGATACAAAAGACCTATTTTTCGAATCAAGCCGCACATTTATATGTACTTAGCTTTGTCTTTATAGAAAAGCCTATTGCTCGGGCCATTATCAGTAAGAGAGAATACAAGGGATTACAATTGGTAGTCTTTCCCTCGGGTCAAAAAGGCACGCGTCCCGGTAGTCTAAATACATTTTTCTGATACATGAAATGATCTTGCCTGTTACTACAGGCTATATAAAATATTTAGTTATTATTATTTTTTAAATTGTGTATAGACATTCACTCTCAGGCACGCGTGGGTGTGAAGACCTGTGACACACATCATTTCATAGTATTTTATTCTGTCGTTATAACTTCGGTGGCAATATGAAATGAATTAAAAAATACCTAAAGCTTTTCACTGAAGATAGCCAAGCGAGGTGGCTCAGAAGGTAACACTCAACGTTCAAATTCGTTTGGGCAGGCCATTGGGTTTTTTGTTGTTTCCTTTGGTCGCTTAGGCGAAAGCTGAGGTAGATATTTTGTTTCCACGAATTTTCCACCCTCCCATTTCATATAATTTAATTTCAGGATCGAAAATTCCAATCGAAATGGGCTGATGGAGTGTAACTTTGAAAATGTTTCTGTTTAGACTTCTGTATGGAAGCGGCCTTGTTGAGGGGCTCGAACTCTTTGGAGAGGGGCTTCGTCTGCTTCGGGGTGTTCTATTTGGAAACAACGTCTATATTTGTGCTTCATCGCCCATGGATCCTGGCGGTCTGGTGTCTCCCTCGCTCTAGCCCTTCCTCACGGAGGTGCCTCCATTGGAGGAGTAAACACAAACGACCAGCTGTTGAACAAACCTGAAGTACCGAAATATTCTCCTCCCTAATAACTACTATGCAATTTACTGCAGATATAATTAAGAACAGGTAGGCAAATGTTTAAGCACAAATTGAATATATTTTATCTATCAATTTCCAAGAGTTTTGTTCTGAATGTTCGCTTTGTGGAACTGCATACCAAAAGCTCATACTTAAACATTAATTAATGACTTATGTATAAACATATAGGGTTTATGGAAACTTAATAAAAATGTTTTCGATCCTAAACTTTGGGTTTATATATGTAGATAAGTGAAATAAGATTCTTAAATATTGAGAGCAAAAGAAAGTCATTAGTATTTTAAACTTAACAATATAAGAACAACGAGTACGTATGAAATTACTTTCTCCTCTTCAATCGTAAATTAACATTTTTGGTTCTGTCAATGGAGAGCTTCAAACTTCGTGGGAACTTCAGTGCTAGTAAAATATTTCTAAGGCTTCTATTAAAAGAATTTGTTCTAAATAGGCAGAAAATACAAAAGATAATTTGGTTTTATGTTAAGACAGTAAAATATCGCCAATCACAAGTCTTTTACAATATTACTCGTTTTGTTGATATTTATAGTTACCCATTTATAAGCCTTTTGGGTGATGTGCCGTTGGAGTTGGAGACACTTTTTATTTCCTGATATGAGGAACTTAGAGCTCCTATGACAAAGCTCGACACAGTGACGATTCCAAAAATGTAGTAACTCCAGGACAAGATACGCGTGTAAAAATTGGCACGATCCACAATTTTGTCGTGCTCCTTAGACCAGCGCAGATTTCTGGAAAAACCTCCACTTCTCAACACTGCCACCAATTGGCGTATCTGCAACATATTTTAAACTACTATTTGAACTAATTTACTTAATCTGTTCTTGCTAAATAACACTCTGTGTCAGGGGCAGGTATTTCCTTTGTAAACAGCAGTCTATCAACTATATAAACTCTTGCTGAAATTGTTTAACACAATAAATGAGCAAGTTGTTTTACAATTATCGGCATTAATACTGTTTTACAACTTGAACAAAGGATGATACAGTAAATCTACCTTGAATCATATTAATGGATGTTGTAATACTGAAAACAAAAGAAAAACATGTTAAATTAGCTATCTGTGAATGCAAACTATAGGTTGGTCATATAGTTTTTTCTTATAGCTAGTCAGTTATCAAAAAATAAAAAAGTAATCCTAAAATACACGCCATAATTTTTGACGACTATAAACGTGTTTTGAAATTCCTTCTTCAAAAAAGAAAGAAACAAAATCGTTAACTGGACTTGAAAACTTTGGGGATCGGGATTATCCCGCAGTTTACTTATTTTGTCCTTTATATTTAGTAGTGTTTTATGTACTTTTTTTGTTAAGGTGTTTTAATTATTTGTTTTTTTTTTCTACAATGAATAGTGAAAGATATTTGGGTGGATGATTATTATCTTATTTTTTTAATAAAAATCTAACAATGAATGTCTTCTAACTAAAAAAATAAAAGACAATAAAACCAATTGGAATAATAATTCAATGATATCATTAACAATGATATACCTCAATTTGGTTTCAATTAGAAACAAACCATTGTCAAAAAGCTCAACACAAAAGACTGTATTCTGGGCGAGGCAGTCATTCTGTTTACTCATATTTTACGGTCAATCTTGTCTTGTTACAGTATGGCGCGCTTTCTATTTATTAAATCCGGGCAGCGTAGTCTTAAGACCCAGTAAAACCTGTGCAGTTGCTCACAGTACAACTCAGCGTCAACTCCACGGTTGTTTGGAACCTGCATAAAATGGACAAGACCTGCGCAATTCCACCATACGCAAAGTATCACCTTTTGCTCAAAACAACTTCGACAAACCACTGGCTGAGGCTCTTTCCCACAAAGGATGCATTGATTTCTCTTCTGATAACAAGAGCCTTTTTATCTTATGTCACAATGAGTTTCTAGAACCGGTTAATATTTTTTCTACCACGGATTCACCTTCCATTTCATTCAACTTCATGCCCGCTCTATCTGTGTGCTTTTCTGTGTTTGTATCGTCTCCGATACCGTCCTGATATTGGACTGACAACCAAAAGTTACTGTTGTTTTGGAGATGCCAAATCTTCCTGACAATTCACGAGTACTGGCAAGCAGAATTTCGTTTTCTATAGCTGAAGGTTGTCCAGGGCGCAGAATATCTTCAACTCTAGTGCCCATAGTACTGACAACATTATGAAAACCTACCTGACACATTTCTTCAGCTTCTGACTTAGATTTCAAATCTTTTCTCCAAAAGAATTTCAGAAGAATGCGAACTGCTATTTTGTCATCGCAATTTTTTGTTAGATTTGAAGAATATATACAAACATATTTAAACTCGTCTTAAAACCGAATTCTTTAAAACTCTGCAAATATAAACAAATAATCTGTTACCTAGCAACTATGAGATAAATGACAAGGTCGTTTATAGGACAATTTTTCAGACTCACTTAATACTTAAAAGTGAAATGGAAAGGAGCAAAATATGGAATAAAAATGTGTTGCAAAAAGAAAAATAATGAAAATTGTATAATGTATTGAAACAAGAATAGATATTCCTGCTGGAAAGCAAAGTTCTGGCTTTCTGTATAGCATCTCTGCCGCGAATTTGAACCTAATTTTGGGTTGTTAACGTACATCAATTGTATTTCAATTACCTTCAGATCTCAGTTTTACTTGAATTAATCAATAAAATGATGAAACATATTAAATGCAATGATAATTGTATTTTTTCACCAA
Organism: Metallyticus violacea; assembly: GCA_030762175.1. Lineage (NCBI taxonomy): Eukaryota > Metazoa > Arthropoda > Insecta > Mantodea > Metallyticidae > Metallyticus > Metallyticus violacea. Next base: position 65,632,967 of record CM060835.1, read on the forward strand.
TTTTTAAAATTGGCACTAGTTTTAAGTACTTCATCAGTAACTGTTTACCTTTCCACGGAAGTACCATCAAGCGAATGTCCGAGTCAGTCACCTGTACTCTAAAGGACGCTCTGATTTTATTTTGTCAGTCCAATATCAGGGTGATCTCAGAGACATTACAAACATAGAAAGACACACACACATAGAACTGACAAGAAGTTTGATGGTGAAATGGAAAGCGAATCCGTGGCAGAGAAATACTAGCCGATATTTATTCTTCTGAAAACAGACTGAGGAAGACCACAATAAACTTAAGCCAAGTTAGTCGGTCGCAGCATTTGAACCTGAGATCTCCTAAGTCCCAAACGTTACCGCCTGAGCCAGTCCGTTCGGTGTTTTAACTGTACTTATTGTTTTTTAAGTTTGTGATCCTACATAATTAAATTTGATAATTAAGTTTTATATTATTTAGATGTTTGTAAAATCCTAGGGATATTCCATATTCAATTTCTACAATTCTCTAAATATTTCATTTTCTTATTAACAGTTATTGTAAGATGTACTAATTTGTGGAATATATTTTCTACTGTAGTCCATTCTATTGTGAGATCCTTTTTAGAAATCAATGGCTGCTGACGAAAGCAGTAAAGTATGCAGAGTGAAAAATATTTCATAACAATATAAATCGTACCAAATGAAGAACCAAAATTCCGAAATATAGCATTAAAAAGACCTACCCATTATTTAATTTTTAATAGACTATAAATTTATGAACCGAATATAAATTAAATGATAAAGTAAATTGTTTATTGATTTAATTGACATTTAACTAATTATGCATATTATGGATCGAACGGTACAATATTACTTTGGTAATTCAGTTTTAACTATAACTAATGTACTGCTGTTGCCAATAATTGTGATTACTGTGTGCAATAAAGTTTTAAGTGAAGTTTTGTAAATTGCTTAGCTTCCTATAAAGATATGAATATACTGACCCTTTTTCTACGCTGTAGAAAGCACAACAGCTTCAACGTTGCAGGAAGAAAGGTAAGTGCTACTTGTCCGTTAGCTGCAAGGTTTTCCAAATCATCAATATGAACAAACAAGTCGATGATCTGCGTTACGACGTGGATTAACATTGCCACGACAACAGATGAAGTGTAAACTGAATAAAGTCGTAATTTCATATGTTGAAAGCGGCTCTGTTCAAAACTGTCCCATAATCCACCCAATTTCAGCGTTTTGAGGTTCACTGCCATGTAGTTGCGCTCCATTCTGCTAGAAATGTAATTACATTTGTTACGTGCAAATAATGTTTTTCTAAATAATTAAAAACTATAGTATACACGAAAATTGTATTATTGCTTACATTTATTTAAAGACAGGGGATGGACAACATAAGATGAACACCTAAGTACATGCTAACAAATCTCATATTATCTGGATGCTTCTGAGATTGGAAGTATATAAATATTGGATTACATTTAACGGATATTGTATTACTTGAGAAACAATAGAGATGGGCTCCATTTGGATGGTCAAGGGAATAGAAAGAGCGCATGGAGGAAGGTTAGGAACCGGCGCTTGAGGGATATGGATGGGCAGCAGATAATTGCGCAATGCAGAAATTCAATTTCGTTGGAAGTACAATCAGGGCTAAAATGGGATTGGGGAGGGCAGCAGTACATCAAACAGGAACTAATCTCACCAGATAAGAGTTTGCCTGTCTCAGACTAGGGGGGATGATTAAGATCACTGACAAATATGAGGGGAGAATTTGTCCTATCTGTGAGGAAGGAAAATCATGGACACATATGGTTTAATATAAACACGGAAGAATGGAGGGAAAAGTATCTACCGCAGGCAAGGAATGAGAGGCGAGATTAGGAAAATATCTGATGACAGTGAGAAAGTTCAGGTATGAAAGTCTGGTAACGGGGGAGAAGTTGGGAAACAAATTGAGTTAAGCCAGCTGTGCATTATCCATAAGGGATTTCTTTATATTTTATGTGTATTTTTAGTATTTTAAAAAAAATATTCTTCCGATATTTCTTATTTTGTTTTTATTATTTTATTTATTTGTTTTATTATTGCTGTATATATAAATGAAAAATAATGCAATACTATTAACAACACAACTAAAATAACAATAACTAGAAAAGCAGAAAAGGATACAACACTAAGAAAAAGTCACAGAATAGTAATCGCTGTATTTCGAATTGTTTGAGTTCTTCTATGGCAAGGAGACAAGGAAATATAGCGATTATTAATCTGTGACTTTTTCTTAGTGTTTTTTCCTTTTCTACTTTTCTAGTTACTGTTATTTTAATTACATTATATTGTCGCATGTACGGCTGAGGGGTGTAGCAAATTAATATTTTTGGAAGATAAATTCGTTTGGTTTTATATTTAATATCTTTCTTTAACGTGATCACTTTAGGAATTTCAGTGTAGCGGTCAATCACTTCAGAGGCTGCTTACATGGTAGTTTATAGTGACATTAACTCCTGACTAGTAACAAGCAAAACATGCTGAGCTTGGATCTGCCACTAAGAGTTGGAAAGGGTCATACACCTACACAGTACTTTCTTATTGCTTGATATAATTCAAATCTAACGAGGTAGCACACCATATTTGGTATAGTTTATGTCACAATCAGAGACCCCCTAGGCAATCATAAAACAATATAAGGGGAACCAGAGCTACGGCTCGGAGTCTATTTGGCCTTTGTCTGCCCCTGGTCTTCGTCTTCTGCCTGTCGTATTTGGAGAGCGACCTGCTGACTACACCCTCAGCATTGTGGCAACAGATCCTTAAAAGGTAAGGGCCAGTCAGGGCTATCACTTGTAATCACAATCCAGACGGGGGACTTGTCTCCTGTACAATAAATTGAGTTGGCATGGCACGTTGGGTTTTGTCTCTACCATCACCCTCCTAAGTAGCTACCCCCTAAGTCACAACTTTAGTCGTGGCAATATAAATGTTTTATATCTTGTTTTGAATATCTAATGTAATATCTTGTGCTAAATCAACCATACTAAGTATATCATAAAAGCAAGTGCACCGGTTGAAGTTGTTTTGTATTATATTGGTGCCACTGTAACAAATGCGCTGCTGCTACTCTTCTAATGCCAAACCTTCTCCAGTTCTTGATAGAAAATGAAGAAAGGGTAATGAAACATTGTGTTTCCAAAATCTTCCACTTTGGTTCAGTAATGTTGGGTGTGCAGGCCAGAGAGGAATGTAATTTCATCTTCATACTCCTTAAACTATTTCTAGCTGTGTAAATTTGAGTATTGTCATGTTGTAAGGTATTGTCCCTGCAGAATTAATATCTAAGACACTAAATATACCTATTATATGATCGCCCAAAATGGCCTTCTGCCTGTTAAAGAGAACGGAACCTGCTGAAAAACACGATAAAATCCCAAACCATCGCAGAATCTCTATCCTTTTTGCACTGTTGGAAGCAGTCTGAACAATACACTTCTGCACACACACACATACTACATGATCTGTAATGGGAGTAGTATAATGGTTGATACATTCCACCACTCTATGTTTCCATTTATAAGTTATTTATATTTTGTATTTCTAGCATCGCTATCATCTCCATTTTTTAATCTAGAGGATTGTCGGTAGTTGGCAAGAATGTTTTTTTTAGATGTTTCCTTCGTGCTCTTACAGTATAGAAGAGTTTCGTGCCCATAAGTTTACTTATGTAATAATGGACTTCTTATTAAGATTTAATAAATCTCATTAACGCCCAGTTCCATTTCCCTGACACTTCTGTGTTCAGCCGATAATGTTTTACCATGATGCTGGGTCTAAAACCTCTCAATATATAATTACTAAACCTTGCCAGCGTAATCATGTACACACCAACTGACCTAACCTCTACAATTTTCCATTTTTTAATATAACGTCTGATATACCCTGAACTGCACAGACGTATGGTTAACATGGCTCAGAATGCACAGAAAAATCTAAATAAGATAGTAGTTTAGTGTTTTTGTAGAGGGAAAAAAAAGCTGCCAATTGTATATTTTGTTCAACCGTTACATTTTAGTTTTAAATTTACATAAATGTATACTAACATTAAAAATATTTAGAATATGAATGAAACAAATCAGCAAATTAGGTTTATAAAATTAAGTATAGATCACAGTTTATCTAGGAAATAGGGGGCAAAATCGTGATACGTTTTCTTTTCAAACAGTTAGCAATGAGATATCATTTTAGTGTACCGATATTTTAATAATAATTTATTGTACAGCGTGCAATCGATTGGACAACGGTAGCTTTCAAAACATCCAAACATTTATATGCACTAGTGCACGCTCTTGTACCATTAAAATATAGAGTACTGGATAACGTAATAGACTATTTTAAATCATCTATTTTTGGAAATAAAAAGATGTCAAATATAGACTGTTTTACTCTATCAACGCATAACTTAATTTTTAAATGTATTTTAAACACATGTTCTTCCTTAGCATTAAATTGCTTTTTATTTTTCGTTCTTAAAAATAGACATTAAAAAGATTAAAAAACATTATTTCACAGCAAAAACCTAAGTTAGAAGTGTTTGCAATCTGCTAGTCTAGATTTATACTTCTGAATGAGGAAATCTACCTGAGATGGGTTACATTTTTAACAGATACTTCTATACATGAAGTCCATAAGGTTTCGACCTGATATAGAAGGCCACGATTCATTTTTGCGGTGTTCATGTTATTTAATATTCACGCGCGATTTAGAAATGCACATATTGTACTTCTTTTTCAGTCATGCCATTAATTTGCTTCGAGAAGCTCATTTAAGTCAGAGTGTTTCATAATAGCGTGGAGTTCAATACAGAACAGTGATTACTTTTTAACCAAAAACGTACTTCCGCCAATGATGTTAAACAATACCTTGACGGTGTTTAAGAGGAAGCTTATACCACTGTGAAGGAATGGTCAAAATTCTTTCGTTTGCACAGAGAGAGCCTTGAAGATGACCCAAGTGAGGGAGGGCAGTAGATTTATTGGCACTAGAAAACATCTCCTATGATGAGGAGGAAATTCTGACGGATAGGCGTCTGAAGATACAAATAGTTGAAGCTTTCTAAAACAATTGTGCTTAGCATCCTTCGCTTACATTTGCATGTACATTAGGTCAATGCAAGAATGGTGTCCCGAATTCTTTCAGCAGATCAAATGCAAGTGCGCGTGAAATGTTGTCAGAAGATTTTGAATCATTGCCGTGGTAACAAGAAGACGTAACTATGGTGCTCTACTATGACCTTCTTTCAAAAGGGAATCGATAGATTGGCAGAAGAAGGTTGAACAGTCATGGCAACAATTTTTGGGGGCTGCAGAGGAAGGCAAATGATAAACTTCAAAAAAGAAACACAGTGATGACTGGGAAATAATGTGCTGAGCGTGGAATGCTGCGACGAGGAGTTTGTCCACTGCATGAGAGTTCACTAGAGCTGCTCTAAACACATATGGTTTCCAGGAGTTAGGTCATTCAACATACAGCCCAGAGCTTGCCCCTAGCAATTATTTCCTATTTTCAAAACTGACGGTGGAGATTCACGAACGATAATGGATTAAAAGACACTGTTTCCCGCATTTTTCAGATAAAGTTTTTAAGTGGTTTTAAATGTTAATCCAGAGATGTGGAAAATACACTGTAATAAAGGGAGATTTTACTGAAAAATTATAAAGTAATTTATTCTATCACCTACTTAGCATGATCAGGCCGAAAAAATATGGATTGCACATTTAAAGTGCACAAAACAACTTAAATTAGTGTCTCATATATCTTCAGTAATCTGTATATGGAGAAAGAACATATAAAAGAAACGTGCTATAAAGTCCTAAAAATAATGTAACAAATACTTTGTATGATGAAAATCGTTACCTTAGGTCACCTTCCTTCCTTTATCTACGCAAGGCCCGAATCAAATGACCTTCCTCATTGAAACTGCCCCCTTTCTATGTATCACTAGTAAAAGGAATTTATAATTGGGAAGTATTGCGTTCGATTAAGCTATAAGATTTTCATTGTGCAGATGCATAAATGACTATTTGATGTTAGCACATTTGACTTCAGAGAAGATTGTCTACTATTGCTTTCAATTTATACAAAATGCACATGTTGACCTTTTTTCTTCTTTTATGCATGAACTTAAGCTGAAATTGTTAATGTGAGCCAGAGCAAAATACCGTATTGGTTTATATACTGAAGAAAGTTGAAGCAGGAAATAAGGCTGCCTTTATTAATTTAATAACTAAAGGCTGCAGAATTATATTTATAAAGGCATTAGATTTGATAAGGATAATTGTTATGTATATGTATAAGAAAATCATTTTAGAGATAGGTATAACAGAAATAGAAATAATTTGTAACTTGTAACTTACAAAAGGGTTTTGTATACATTTTGTGTAAAATATGTTAGAAAGAGACAGATGTATACCTGACACCTCTCCACTGACCGCTCCTTAGAAAGACTGAAGAAAGGGTAAACTATCTTTCGTTAGGTCACGAACTTTCTACCCAGGAAATACTTAGGAGTTGACAATAAGAGAAACATGTGGCCGTAACGGGACAGTATTTAACAAAGTCAGACGTAGCAATAATTTAAGAGAAAATGAAAATGTCAGAACGGAGACGAAAATGTTTTATTACGGAAAGCCGAAAACAGCCATAAACACGTGCATTATCTCCGAGAACATTTGGAAATCTACAAACTAAGGAAGGCAAAAGATTATCAATAGAAATCAGAATGTAAGGAACGGGCCGAAATTTATGACAGGCTGTTCTGGGGAAATTCAAGTTCGTGGGAAGACATTAGATCAAGGGGGAAAGAATAATTCTAGCCAATGTTCTTCGGATAAAAGTTAACGAATTAGGAGAACTTAGATACCAATAAATAATTTTAGGATAGCCAATGACGAACATGTAACACAGAAATAAATAAAATACGAGGGAATTTGATTTAGAGAAAGACGTGGCGATGTAGTAGAAAAACTAGAGTACAGAAGTCAGAAGGACATTCCTACATTCGGGCACTCAGTAGACACATACTCAAAGATTCAGAGGGACATTCAGACATTCATTCAGGCGAGATACGAGAGAATTCACTCCAGAGATATACGGAAGCTGGCAGCCTAAGTCACACCAAAGCAATCCGCCTAAGCCACACGAAAACAATCAGTTTAACTCTTTTCTAAAGCCAGTCTAAGTGTGTAGTGAAGTCAGCTACGAGCCGTCAGGAAGTAACAGTAAGTTCTTAAATAAATCAAATGTTCAAACAGTGCCGGACTTATTAATACAGTGAACAATCTCCTTCCCCCCTAACGACTTTCAAGTCGTTAAAAACAGTTCAAATTTACCCTGAGAACCCATCCATCCCCCTACATTGGAACAACTATATTATCCGTTGCAAATTATCGACCTACAGTGGAACCCCCAATACTACCCGTTCCAAAGTATTCTTTCGGATAATAATATATGTTTTTGATCATAAAGTTTTATTATTTTACTGCATGGTTTTGAAGACAGTATAAAATATAACTATGCACAATTGTCATAGCTTTTGAAATATTTTAATAAAACATAAACTTACTCCTAATGGGGGGGGGGATAAAATGGTTCAATCTGTTTAGTTTTCTGAACAGATTAAATAACTACAAATATTGAAATATAATGAAAGGTCTTGACAAAAATCGTCAAACGTTGTGAATACTGATTACAAACAAACATGTTAATTAGGAAGCAAGAAATAGCACTCAAGGGTTTATGGGACCTTGATCAATGTGTCTATGCAGTTTCCTTAATCAGAACATGACTGCAGTGGAAGCAGCCGTAAGCACTTTCCTTCTCGCTCCAATGCCATCAACTTATGATAATTTGGCAACTATTTCTCTTTGTGGAGTTTCAGCCAATTAGCTTCCAGTTATCTGCGCTTTCAATTCCATACCTGCAGGACAGTTTCGTCCGTAGCTGCCAAAGGTATGGTCCTAACAATATTTCATGAAACTAGACATTCTCCTATATTCTCTTAACCATTCGTTATCCTCTTATCTTATTCGGTCTGGCGGAAAGTCATAGTGGATACTTTCTATTTACCCCCCCTCCCTTTTTATCTCTATTTGCAATGCCTAGAGACTTCATGCAAACAATAATGCTTGTCCTGAAAGGCTTGAAAGTGTATTTCAAAAGATACGTATTCCTTTTGTAGTTTGTATTCTCTTATGCATCTAGGGCTTATCGTATTATGCAAAAAAAAAAAAAAAAAAAAGTAAAAGTATGCTGACCTTAAAAAGGAGTACAAATACCACATTTAAAATTAAACTCGTACCTCACCACCACATTACACTTTATCGTCTTGTGATTCACAACGAAGACAGGCAGCTGCCGCGCTAAGTCAGCATTGCACAGACTGTTATCATCATGCCTTTACTAATTGGACATAACGAAATGACATATTGTGATCATGTAGGAATGCGGATGTCTATGTCTATTTCTGGCATCGCCATTGCAGTCGATAAATCATAAAGCAAGAGAGGAGGGTTTGAAGAAACTGTGTCCGATAGGAGTGAAAAGGAGTTAAGAATGATGTCTGTATATTTACGAATCTCATATTAAAAACAGTTTATTTATTTTTGACTGGTTTCTGGTATGTTTCTTTTCCTGTGTGAAGAAAATACGATATATTATTGTCATTTTAAATGTTAAATCTTAATTCCTACTCATAGAACTTTTAGCACAACAGAGTTTTTTTATTAGAAGTTGGAAGAAGTCTTATAAAGTTGTATCCTAACTTTTAATCAACAGTAGTTTTCCTGCTCACATGAGACTATTTTATCTAAAAATATTTGTTATTATTTTACAGAACAATACTTAATTATTTTACCCTGTCTTAATGTGCTTTTATTTCCATTTACTCTTTAATAATTGAAAAAAATTCCTTTACCATCACTTAAATGTCCAAATATGCAAAGAATATAAAAATATAAATAATGAACCTATTAATATACACTTTATATTAATATGTGTCATATATAGGCATATTTACGTTTCGTGGGAGAAAACGAAGAGCTGGTTATTCCTTATATACGTACATAGTTCATCGTATTCTCTTTTAAAGTCTCTGAGTTTGTTTAAGTTTTATTTTTCTCTATCTTCCCCCTCCCCCATTTATAAGTACAATACTTCTGCCAGGTGAACTTTGAGGGATTGTCCAAAATGGCATTTATTTGCTGGCCGCTATTCTTTTTTCCATTACTGTATCGTCCTCTCAAAGTTCTGTCACAGGGCAACTTTTCACCAATGCCTATAAATCAAAGAGTCACATGAATATACAGAGGCGTTAGAATGAAATGAAATGTTGATATCGAATGTTATGCTCGTAACAGAATTTACCATATATACTGTGTGAGGCATAGCAAGTAACGTCACAGCGCTGCTAAATGGGAAGATTCATTACTTGTAAAGAGTGCGATTGAAAATATTATATGAATCAAATACAAATACTCGTTTTAACGTTTAAAACAAAATATTGACACTCCTGTTTTGTACACCGTATATGCCACTTTTTCAATCATATTGTTTCTTTTTGACTTTTTATTTCATTAATTTTATATATCATAAGATAACCCTTCATATTCTCGAACGAACAGTACACCACTGAATGTTTAATTTTTTTATCACTTAAAACAAGTTGTAACTTTAAATGTATTTTAAATACAACGGATTCTTATCAGCGTTTACTGAAATTAAAAGAAAAATGAATAGCAATAGGCTACTGCTATCTTGTGGAGTAAATTAAATCCCGATATTTTCTAAATATATTACTCTGTTTTTACATTTTATTTTCTATTTTTTTCTAAAACGTTAAGTACTGAAGGACGCCCTTTAGAACGCCTTGAATTAGAATGCTATACATGCAATTTCCTAACTTTTGGATCCAATTTCCTATACAGAGTAGTATAAGGAACTTTAAATAGTTCGGCCACTACTAGGATAAATGTTGCATCATCAATAACGGATTTTATAGCATGATCATAGCTTACAAATTCCACTGAAGTCTACACTCCTTTTTATTGTGTCTCACCATCTGAAATAACGAACAGGATGCTTTTAGAACAGCAGATAAATTCGTGGGCAAATTCGGATTATAATATCCGAATTTCCCCACGGAATGTTAGTCAAATTTCTCCGCTCATTGTCAAAAGAGTAACGCAAAATAATTATAAAAGTTTCAAGAGAAGTTGTCAATGTCGTGGAATTCATTTCTAGATTAAGATGATTCCTTTTCCTTTACCATAAAACTTCGAATACACGAACTTTACTATTGTTATAACTTTTTAAGATAGAATTACAAAAGAGTTATATACATACCTCGGACACGTAACAGAGCGTAAAAATAGGTGCAGACTTATTTAACAAACTTCAGTCTAAATGGCGCCATTCATCTCCTCTGTGTTTACTAAAAAGTTTACTAATGTTATATTTTTCCTGCTCTTCTATAATTATTTGTTTTTGATAACTGTCCACCAAATTTGGCCACAGCTTTTTGTCATCTTTGTAAAATACTAACCATTATCAGCTGTACATCTCATTAAGTAGTAGTAATGCGTATTTAACGCTTTTTAACTTTACGAGCCTACTCTCTCAGTACACATGAATCAAATACAAATACTTGTTATAATGTTTGAAACATTACCACTTTTTCAATCACATTCTCTACAATTAATGCATTTTTCCATTTAGGAGTGCAGTGACGTTGCTTGCTAAACACACACACTTCTATAACAGTTCATATGGTAATCACCTGTTACAGGTATAACATACAACATCAAACATTTACATATAGTCTTATCCCAGTTCTACGGAATTTCATTTATAAGCAACCATTGGAATTTCTAAGCACTAAAACAGAGTGAAGTTATATTGAAACTGGACTGTAGACAACAGGTGGGAGAGATACATTAGGCAATTTTCTTCCCTTACGCCTGTCACTGATCAGTTTACCTTCCACTTGAGTTCTTGCCTTATTTGTATTGGTCTATTAGTTTAAGTGTACCTAACCTGGTGCTAAGTGCTTAAGAATCCTGATGTTTATTTACAGGTCTTGTGCACCCACTCAAAGTTTTGCGTTTCGGTTAATAAATAAAAGAACTTCACGAAGAGGAATGTCGAGTCGGATTATGCTTTTTAGAAGAATGATTGCGGTAAAGAGAAAAGGGTTGAAACCCGAATTTGAAGGAGGAGCGGAAATACAGCTATTAGTTACTGTTGCCGCCATCAGCAGCGATGGTGTCTTCAAGTTTCTAGTTCCCGAAGAACTCCAAATTACCATGGTGCACTTAGACAGTTTAACTTATGTGCATTTCTTCCGGCCGTACAACATTCTTAAAAAGTATATTGCGATATGGTCTTAGTCCTTGCTACTAGTTGTGAGACATGATGGATGGAAGATGCATTAACGAGATATACCTACTGCAACCACTCGTTCTGTTAAGCCCATTGTGTTGTTTCATTACGCATTAGTCTTTTTTGGTCGATATTTGAAGCATTTTCAAATTACGTATTTATTATCGTAACGTTGCATCATCATATCTTATGCACCCTTTGAATCCGGGCATAAAACTTTGCACCCTTACATTATCGCTCGTGCCCTTTCTAACGCAACTTTCGACTCTGTGAGATTCCCTTGTAAACGTCTGGCAGAGGCGCTGCCCACACTTCCATAGCGCACTTACTTTATTGGTACATAGGGTATTAGGTTATATTCGTCTTCATAAAGGTCCTAATAAAGTAGGTAGGATATACAGGTTTGTTACAGTCTTTTGGGGATACTGTAAAACGTATAATAACACCTTGTAGACGATGCTGGAATTTTCATCCTCCCTTGACTTCAAAGGTAGTTTATTAGGAAAACAATTCTAATTGACACATTTTAGTTCGGCCATGTATTACTTTCGTATAGTTTTTCCCCTGAACGTTTTAGTTCGTGGTTATTTATTTTTTCACTGCAGAAAAGTTCTACATAAATTCCGCACTCACACACCGTGTTAATTATATTAAAATATATTTATATATGAAATGCGTTGCTACTCTATTCTGCCGTGGAACTGACATGGAACAGAATCAAAAAACAATGTTGAGGGACAGGGAAGTACGGGCAAGCTCGGCTGTGTGACAGACCTCATACCCACGCATGATTGAGAGTGAATGTATTTAGATAATTTAAATAGTAATAATTATAAAATATTATATAGCCTATAGTAACAAGCAGGAACATTTCATGTACCCCAAAAATGTATTCATTGCTACCTGGACATATAGTTCTCTTGACGAGAGGGAAAAGGCTGACTATTGTAGTCTTTTGTTCTCTCACTTACTGATAATGCCTCGAGCAATGGGTCTCTCTATTGTGACAAACTAAGTGCATGCAGGTGTCAAGCATGAACCAAACAATAGATCTTTTGTATCTTTAGTTGCTGGAGATGCCCCGAAAATTGTTAAAGTTAGAAAGGGAACAGGTATTGGCGATAACGTCATGACATCGAATGATCATGAGCTCCTCAATGAGGAGCCAAAGAGTTGATGGATTTAAAGTGAGCGTGTTTGGATGCACAAGAACTCACCAATAATCGTGTAATATTTTGAAGCCTGAGACTCCATGGGCGCTAGTATGTGGACCCTGGGAGTTCTTATGACCACGTGGGAGCACTTTGAACCTATTATATAAGTGGAAGACAAAGCCGTCTAGACAGTGGAGGACAGATCGGACATTAGGGGTCGTCGCAGTCCCAGATATCATCTTCTTCGTCAGTACCGTACAGCAGAGAACATGGCTCTTATTTGTGGGGGAATCTGAATTATAAGTAATTCAGGAACCAAGAAAAATATAATCAGGAGAGTGATACGTGGAATGAAAGTAACAGAGTTCGGAGAGATAAGGTGTGCTTGAACAAAACTGAATATTATTCTAAGCTATTTTACTATATAAATTGGTAATATAAAATTAATTATTAATGAATTATCGTCTACTAATTCTTGTTGACATTCATTTATTTGATCTATCTCTGCCTCTCCGAGATGGCATGCATTGCATGTAGGAAACAGTCATGCATTCAGCGCTGGAGTACTTTTCACTCAGTGCGTAAATCATACGTGCACTCTTGGCTGGTCCGATCTGTATTCTATCAAGTTTGTGTTACATCGATACGAAATTAATTAACTTTGATAATTTCATATGGTAGTTTCTTTTTAATAAATTACTCCAAGCAGTCCATTGTTAATAAGAGAAAGGGTGTACGCAGCTCGCCCGTCTTTCTAGTCAGATTAATACTTAAGATGGTAGAAATATTAATAAAATACAGAGATCACGAACCTTAGAAAGTTTGGTTTACGAGTAAAGCATATATTATCCCTATGTAGTTACTGAAAGGGAATGCTTAAACTTAGTTTTGTAATCCCTTTATCAAAGGATTGCGTGCTTTAAAACAAGCGATAGATATTTTAGCCCTAACGGAGCTGTAAAGTTAGACACTTGTTCAAGCAAATATTAAATTGTCACGCAGGTTCAACTAACTGGTTTAATCAGTGGCGTGCGTTCAACTTTATATGCCCATACTCTTAGGAGAGGTAATTTATTCTTAACTTACTGTTTTTTTCCCGCCACAATCGCACTCGATATAATGAACATTTCGCGTAAACAGAATTTCCTATTCATCTAGTGTTGGCCATTAGCTATCTTAGAATAAAGCGGAACTGACGTGGTTCTGTGAGTAAGGAAAGAAGATGTCTTCTAGAAAACTTAAAAGTAATGATAGAATTATTTATGGTTCTAATAACTAATACTTGAGACACTTCGTTCTGAACTTCATATGGTCATATAGGATTTAAAGATTATGCATTTTTGAATTTCGGAGTACTAAAGACCAGTTAAGGAAATTAGTTATTGCATCATCAGTATATTTATTTTAAGTTTAAAATCATAGTTGTGGAATAGTTATACATAGTTTTGTTTGTTACTGCCACGGGTGACCGAGGTCGTTAAGGCACGGACTTGTGAGAGAGAGGTCTAGGGTTCGAATCCCGCCACAATCATCCTCCCTGACTGAGTTTTCCAGGTTTTACTTAGTCCTCATAAATGGCAAATGCCGAGAAGATACCCTAAACTAAGGCCTCGAACGCTTCCTTCCTTAAAAAAATCCTTTCCCAATATATCTTTTCATCTTATTATCATCAGTGTCCACCGTTTGTGGTGCCTCAGTAGTAAAACAAACGTTAAACACCATTCAAAATAATAATAATAATAATAACAATAACAATAACAATAATAATAATAATAACAATAATAATTTTATAGATTTCAGCAGGCAGTTTTAGATTTTGTATTCCCTATTTACATGTTTAAGACTAATTATGAGTTTTCTTCCATGTTATAGTTCAGTACATTACAAAAGGACAATTGCGGTAATTTTGAATAATTACAATAAAAATGACAATAATGACGCATGCTTGTCTTAACCAAGCTGTTCTTTAACATCTTAGGATTTTGTTCACTAAGGAAGAAAAATTACATGAAATAAAACTATTTTCTTATTACATTGTTACTCGGAAATAATGCTTTTCAGAAGATATAAGAGGAAATTGTTATTTACCATTTATCTGAAATCATGAATTGAACTATTTTTGTGTCAATACTGCTCAAAGATACCAGGAGTGTAAACAAGCACGTTTCATCCAAAAAACCAGTTTGAGAGTATTTCTCTTGAAAGTGACAATTTATTTCCTTGTGCCTGAGAAAATGTACATTCATAACTTTGAATGTAAGTAATGAATTGTGAGATTCAAAATGTGAGAATGTGTCACTGAATTACTCCATAAAATACACTTTTGAAAACTTTGGAATGCAGTTGTTTCTTGTGGCAGTTTTTCCCTTTTGTTTTCTACTTTTCGTTTCATATTTGCTTGATATTTCCTTGCTCCAATATTAATTGTATTGCTATTGTTTTGTTTTCGATGAAACTGTCTTCTATATGTAACCGCAACTTTTATTTCCTATGTAAATTTATAACTATTGAATTCAATTTTATATTAAAATTAATTTTTTGAATTTAATTTTCTATTCCATTTTAATACTAACTAAATATTAAATTAAGTAATACTATTATGTTATAAACTCAGGTCTACTTTATCTATAGTGAGAATATATGAATTGTGGGTCGGTAGAGAGAGGCTATGTACTACAAGTCAAGTCATCAAGGCTGTATAATGTATTCGTAGTTAATTTGAGGGAGACTTTGTCAGCGAGTGGTTGTGTATTCGTGTGTTACTCGGTTGTTTTCATTGTGTGTAAATAATTCTTTATTAGTTATGCCAATATATAAGTATAGTTTTGAATAACAAATTTTATGTATGATATATAATGTGAAAACGGATTCTTGCAGAGAGGTGGTAAGGCGATTCGCAAGAAAATACTCTGGAGAAAATGGTCGCCTATTTGTTAAAAAATTACGAGTCACATCATCTCTCAATGAAAAAAAAAAAAAAAAAAAAAAACCTGTTCGCAACTGCCGTGCTCTTACTGAAGAAAAGTTAGATGAAATACAGGAATTTCCTACGCAGATGCCGGCAATGTGTTACCGCTGAGGAGCATCATTTTTAACATTTCTTATAACACAAGTTAGTGTTTATTATCAGTTTTAAATACAGTATCATTTCATACTTATAGTAAAAATATAAATACTAAATTTACGTGCGGCGACTCTATTCCCTGTTTACGTTTGCGGTGTCTGCACATCTTCAATAAGCAGTCGCGCTTAGGCGGCAATGATTAACAGAACCTTGTGACCACATCTCTAATATATTAAAACCTGTGAAATCGGGCGCCTCAGTAACTTCGTCACCTATTTTCTATATTTTTGTACATGCACAATCTTACATATCTTGGTCACCTGTACTTGTACTTTTTTAATACTTTCTACCAACATTTTTAACCTGTGTATGTTGATATACCCTGAGAAATTCTAATAATTGTAACGTTGTTTATCAGCTTTGACCAGGCTACTGATGGTCTCCGGTTTGTGTAACAAAATATACATAATATGTATTTCCTAACTGCAGTGTGGGCTTTTACTTCTTTTAGAAAGAGCTAGGAATATGTATTCCTAAATGGTATACAATTAACCAGAAAAATAGGAGAGGGGATTGTACATTCTTGTCGTAAATGAAATGGTGGAACTGTGACAAAACAGAGTGGTTAACCCGAATACCAACTGCTAGACAAGGAAAGTAGAAAAAAAGTGCAAGATAAACCTTATGGAAACTATGAACATACGGAATTGCTAGAGTGAAATCACTGCATAGTTATGTTCATTTATGAGTTTATAATTTCAGCATGTCTAAACGGAAACCACAAGCTGAGTTATATATGAATAAATAAAGAAGTGACTGACTAAATTATAAATAACTGATTACCATAGATTTATATTCCTTTTGTTATAATATATGTATTTATTTGTTTTATCCTGCTGTAGAATTATTCATTACATTATTTTTATTACTATCATAAATATTCCTATCTCCTTCATAGTATTGTCAGGGTTTAATTTTATGTTTTGCTTGTATCTTTATTTTTACTTTCAGGATGTACGTAGGTTGATATATGTATAAATTGTCATTGCTGGTGCTTGTTGTATATTATTGTTCTTTTATTTTATTTTTTCTTCTTCTTAAGTTAATATCTTTCATTATCCATATTTATGTATTAGCATACATTTATTTATATAAATCGTGTTTAACATTGGTCTATATGTGTATGAGTATTATCAACATTACTGTCAATGTTGTGATTGCAATATTGTCGCTATAACTTCATGTAATTATTATTAGATTGGTGGAGTGTAAGAGAAAGCCAAATGGCCTGAACTCCAAAAGAATGAATAAATAAACTAATTAATTAATGTCTAAAACTGTAAGACAAAGCAACATTTCCGAATAGTCCGAAATTGCAACATTAAAAACGTTAAAAAGGTGGTAATAAAAACTTGGGAAGAAATTGCACGAGAGAGGGAGAGAGAGACAGACAGAGAGACAGAGAGAGAGAGAGAGAGAGAGAGAGAGAGAGAGAACTGCAGCGAACAGAAAATGAAGAGGAAAACACAATCACAATATGTTCCTGTAACTAAACCTATGCTACATAGGCTCTAAGCAGTATTACCAAATGTTTGGTAATAAGTATTTAGAACACGATCAATTTCATGCTGCTTACAGGAGAAATATGCTGGAGTGAATAAAATGGCAGTCGACGATTGGAAAAAGAAATTTCCTGATGTTTTAAAATAATACACTCTTACCCACAAAGAAGTTAAGGAAAAAACGTTTCTCAATCGATATCTTCCTCAATGTACCTACCTATAAATGATTAAATAACGCTTTCGTTCATACATTAATAATCAGGGCAATGGGTTGTTTCCGAACGGGAAAAAACAAACAAATAAACAAAACTTTTTTTTTACAAATTTTATTTAACATTGTGACCTAGGGTGAGTTAAAAGTACAAAAAATATTTACCTTCATATTCATATGATTATAAAACGTATGTAATGCAAAATTTGGCAATATTCACACATACCCTTGACCACCAGTATACTTTTTATGCAACCATGGGTAGCCAATATACAGAGTGCGCCTTAAGATTGTTCATATTACGCATCTTGCTGTTTAGGTAAATGATGCCACTGAGTAAGGAGAAGCGATACAAGTTATTTTGTTGGTGGGAACTCGCAGTCATTGGAAAGTGGCCGAAGAGTTCATTAGGCTGCATCCAAACCGTCCACCAACAGATGTGTTGGCAAACTGGTATAAAAAGATCAAGGAACGAGTCCATGCATCACAGGTCTTGCAGCGGACTGTAAAAAATGATTAGTGATGAATTAAACAGTACTTGTGTGATGATAGCTTCGCTGTCAGTCCCAAAAAGTTCCCTTGACGCATGTACTGTGGAATTGATGTATTTAAGAGCAGCGTCCATCGATCTTAAAACTTAATCGTTGGCATTCATGGAAGTTGCAACTCCATCACCCATAAGTGAAGATAATCCTGCTAGGTGACTGCAGCTCATGAACGGGCAGAAGGAAAGTGCGAAAGTAATATATTTCCATAGTATTTATTTCCATTTCCATTACACATTCTGTTGTCTGGTGGAGCAAACTTTTGTGTTTCCGGGAAAGTCAACCATCAGAACACTCTATATCTGGTCACCACAAAATACTCTTTGGTTAATTTCTTCAAACGATCAAAGAAGCCGCTGGGTCATGATTTGGTGCGGGATATGAAAGACGGACTCTTTGGTCCCCTATGTTTTGACGAGAGATAACGGGTGGAAGATATCTGAGGATGTTGCAAAAAGAAGCATTTCCAGCCTACTCAACCCAGAAGGAGACTTCCTGGAATTATTTCAGCAGGATGGTGACCCTGCACATTGTGCACGAATAGTATCTACATGAAACTATTTCCCAAACTATGGATTGGATGCAGAGGACCCGTGAAATGGCCTCCAAGGAGCCCAGATCTTACTCCGCTTCATTTTTATCTCTGGGGCAATCTCAAAGCCATGGTAAACGAAGTAAAAATTCACAGCGTTGGCCATCTCAAAGAATACATTGCGCATGCGTGTCGGGTAATTTCCACGACAGAGATTTATAAAGTGATGCAAGAATGGAAATTATATTTTCATCTGTGTATGCAACACAATGGCGAATGGAGATTTGCTGCTAAGGTGTTAAGAATACCTCTTTAAACTGCTGTTTATGTTGGGGGTTGACTGTCTTAAGCATCCCAAAATGTTCAACTGGATGAGATTCAGATGAATTAAGAGGCCAAACAACTATAACTTTCCTCTGGTCATTGTCCTATAACTCGCGTAGTGTGACAGAATGCATCATTTGTAGACTTTGCAGTAAAAGAGCGTATCTCGTCTTTAGTGATGCAAGTAGCCAAAGTACATTCCAGTAACAGAGTCGAGTAGTTTCCTCCAGAAGGAAATAAACCATTACATTACTTCTATCATGTATCCTGCTATTTGCTGATAGTGCAGTCTATAGCTTCTCATTTAACATGTACACATTATTCAAGAAGAAAGGGTATACAGACAAACAACGTTCTTCCATTGATTCGAGGTCATGTTACGAATGCTTACTGAAGGCGTTTTTGATGATGGACAGAGATGAAAATGAATACTCTGATATGCGACCACGCAGCTGCATACTCAACAGGGATCCATGTCCTGTGTGTTATGACGCTTTCTCCTCACGCCTTGATTAAAGTTTTATGTCAACTGAGCACTGTAGCCCTTCTGTTGTACTACTCCGCTCCGCTCTCTACTCTATCGTCAATAAGGCTAGGTCTTTTTATGTCGCATTCACTACTGTAAAGTTGTGTGTACATGATCCCTCTTTGTGTCAAGATATACTTTTGGCTTGCACAGTTGCTGAGAGAAGAATGCCTTCTCTTCAGATGGTCAATGTTTTGGCTCATGTGGAAAGTGTTAATATTGTTATTAACAATAATTAATGCTATTTTTTCTGATATAAAATCATTTCATGGGGACAGTAGAAGTAGAGAGAATGTTTATTTATGGATGAGTGGTAGTAACTTAACACTTTTCGTGGCATACTTTAACACGTGACTCCAAAGCTATTGATTGTGCTTTTTAAACAATTGTAGACAGGGGTTAATAAAAATAGAAAACTAACATATAGGGTTTTTTTTCTGGTTTCCCCTGGGCTCTTAGAATAATGCTGGGATTTTTTTTTTCATCCATTTCACCTCATTTCATTCCGCTGGCTCTGTTGCAGGGTCAAAAGTGTCACTGTAGGTGGGCTGGTGTTGTGTGTGGTGTGGCGGAGATTTGCGCGTTAGAAAAGTTTCTGCTACGGCATCTAGTATAGAAGCGATCTTATTGAGATACTCGGATTTCTTTAAATGGAATGTTCTATCTGAAATGTGAAGCCGGAATTAAGGCTGCCTTTATTAATTTAATTAAAAGGCTGCAGAGTGATATTTATAAAGGTATTATATTAGATAAGGATAATTGTTAGGTATATATATAAGAAAATCATTTTGAGATAGGTATAACAGGAATAGAAATAATTTGTAACTTGTAACATACAAAAGGGTTTTGTATACATTTTGTGTAAAACATGTTAGAAAGAGACGGATTATGTATACCTGACTCCACTCACTGGCCGCTCCTTAGACAAGGCTGAAGAAAGGGTAAACTATATTTTGTTAGGTCACGAACCTTCTACCCGGGAAATACTTAGGAGTTGACAATAAGAGAAACATGTGGCCGTAACGGGACAGTATTTAACAAAGTCAGACTTAAAAATATTTTAAGAGAAAATGAAAATGTCAGAACGGAGACGAAAATGTTTTATTACAGGAAAGCCGAAAACACGTGCGTTATCTCCGGGAACATTTAGGGATCTACAAACTCTTTAGGCAAAAGATTTTCAATAGAAATCAGAATGTAAGGAAAGGGCCGAAATTTATGACAGCTTGTTCTGGGAAAATTCAAGTTCGTGGGAAGACGTTAGATCAGGGGGGAAAGAATAATTCTAGCCAATGGTCTTCGGATAAAAGTTAACGAATCAGGAGAACTTATTTATAAATAATAATTTTAGGATAACCAATTATGAAAGTACAACACGAAAATAGATAAAATACGAGGGAATTTAATTTAGCGAAAGGCGTGGCGATGTAGTAGAAAAACTAGAGTACAGAAGTCAGAGGGGCACTCGTCAATTCACGCATTCGGTAGAGACACATTGAGAGGCGCATTTCACACTCGTAGAAGTCGGACATTCATAGATTCACATTTAGACATTCAGTAGAAATACCTTCACAGATTTACACTCACACATTCATAGATTCAGAGGGACATTCAGACATCCAGATATTCACTCAGGAAGCCAGTCTAAGAGAGTAGCGAAGTCAGCGGCGAACAGTCAGGCAGTACTTTACATGTGAATAAAATATTTTAAACAAGTCAACCTTGTGTATTTTTGGGCAACACATTTCTCGTTCCCGTGGATCTATACTGATCCCGAAACACTCCGGTGGACCCTGAGATAAAATTCAACAGAATTGGAGCAAACGACACCATCCGGTGAGCAGCCCGGACAGACTTCGAAACCCCCATCAACACAGCGATCAACAACTACGCCTTCCCCCGCACCCCAATTCCTGCTCCAAATGTTAGGGCCCCCACTAGATCCGTCACTCATCATTGCGGAATTCTGGTCACGCGATGTCTCTCTCATTTTCATGAAGGTTTCTCTACTGAAGGCATAGGCATAAACAACCAGACCAAGAGTATGCTGAAGCCCCCAAATTTTTTTTTCCTTACTAATTGCGTCTAATCCAATCACTTTAAGTAATAGATAAAGTAAAGATTTTCTGTTTTTATTGACCAAAAACCGCTCTATAATTCACTTAACGAAACTCAAGCCTCACTAAAATAAATGAAGAATTGTGTTTGATGGTGAAGTTTCATAAACTTCAATGATGTAGTAATACTAATATACAGACACACTGCACATTTCATTGTGCATTTCCTATACAGGAAACGTCATTTAACATTTCTTCAGTCAAAGTAAGACACTATACCTATTTCCTCTACTCAATACATTACCATTTCTATGAAATATTTAATAGGAGTTATCGATCTAGGAATTATCAACTACTTATATATCGGAAGGTCACAGGGCTATCTATTTCAGTCATAGGGTGCTAAGAGCCGCGCGTCGGGACTAACTGCAACTCATGCCACTATGTTACTTGCCAAACACTCGGTTTTGTTGAATCATAACCTATGAAAATATTCTACAGGAAACTGTATACTATGCTCATTTTAAATGTTTATATCAAAATTTAAAGAAGGAAAGAAATAACAAAGAGAGAGGGGGAGAGAGAAGGCTTTTGTGGTATTTATAGCAATATATTTTGTATAATTTTATATGTAATTGTTATTTTAATTACATGTTGTAATGGAATTTTATCTTCAGAAGTGTAAATAATTTTATTGATATATTATTTTATAAATTTATATTTTGTACATTCTTAATATGGCGTTTAGAATATAAGTATATGTGTTGCTGAATACGGGGTTAATTAAACACCGGCTAATTCTGTTAGGGGCTTGACACAAAGGTATCTCTGAAATGTGCAATAAATAAATACTTGGTTAACTTGCTGGGCTTTTTGATATGAAAGCATCTATCGATTCGTATTTGGAAAATGCTTCCCGTAGGGAGAGATTCCGCTGCTTGTGATGCCTTAGTGCAGTCTCTACGGACTTCGGGCACTCGCGGTACCTCAGGTTTCCCTGGAGGTACACCGGCCGGTACATTCAAGTCCCTCCCGAAAGGGAATTGTTCCAATGGGCTGCCTCTGGGGAATGGGATTCCCGACACTCATGAGTTTGAAGTGCGCTATGGGAGCAGATTAAGCTGCTGCGGGAACCAACCTGGAGAGCTAGGAGGTTAATGCAAGAGCCGGCTGCTACTCGCAGCAGAACCGCATCCGCTGGTAACAGGCGTCTTTTACTTCGTACGTTTTAAGTAATACGTAAGCTGCTAATAATTAAGCACACGGTAGAATTTCACACTCGATTCTACATAAATTATTTAAACTAATTATAGACAATTTGCAGGCAAAGGAACTACATATTGTGTAATGATAGAATTATCGACAATACCGAAGATATGTTTGCATTATAACGTTCAGATTTCTCTAGGCAATTATAGTTTTTATAAAAAATATATTACACAAATATTGCTCCAAAACCATAAAAAGGATGTAGTCCAGCACCCAAGTCTTCGCTTTCCTATTCTATCTTTACCTTTTCTCCTCTTGTTCCTGCTCCTCCTCTGTGACGTGTCAACGGTCCGTCTATCGCCTGCCGTAGCGACTTCTGATTTCTCTACCTCCGTCTTGCGATTTCATTAATAGAGGGCAGTATTGCAAGGAGGGTTTGTGATTAGCATATTCTCTTTCAGATAGTTCCGCAATTATCCTCATGAGGCTGGGTAGACCCCTTTCCAGACCTCCCTAACTTGTTTAAATTCCTAAGAAGGTAACGGGAATTTATTCGAGGACCTCTGGGCAGCAGTCAGCAACGCTAATTACTATACCAAATAGATGGTCATTTAATTTTCTGCTTATAGAATTTACTATGGGGCAGATAGTCGATCCAACACCTCAAGTGCTATCTAATAGTGTGCTAAGTTATAACTGGGATTTGAAACAATCATAGCATTTGTCCAAGGACTTCTTTATTATGGATTTCATTCATATATCTTTAATGTACGGCACTTAAAAATAAAATGCACATTAAGATCTAATCTAATAGTCAGGGGTACGGGAGAAGATATTCTGGAACTTCAGCCTTGCTCAAGGACTAGCCATTGGTACCTACACCCCCGTGAGAGCACCTTCGGGAGTAAAAGTTGATGAAGGAGACATGAGAAGTAGGGACCTAAACAGGGTTCCTAACATTGTTTCTAGATATAACACCTCGATGCAGGCCGAAGCTCCGCTATAAGGAGTTTAGGCCTCTCATAAGGATAGTTTCCATACAAGATACCGGGGCAAACACCTTTCCAAAGGACAAGCCACCGTCACACCGCACCGATCCACCTCGCCCTGGCACTTTCGACCCCGTAACAGAACCAAAGGAATAAAGCGATATGAAATGGAACAGCATAAAATTATTGAAAAGTAAATCCAAAAATGCTTGGCATGAAAAATGTTTTAGTAAGCATTAAATAATACTATTATATATGCTTTTATTATTATTATTATTATTATTATTATTATTATTCATAATTTAATGATATGTCAAATAGTTTGGGGAAATAAAAGATTCTGAATTTAAATGATAAATTTTAGCAGCTATTGTTAGTTGTTTAAGTGCTCTTTACTCAATTATATATTGTTAATCTCTTTGTTCCAGTTATTTAAAAAGGTATTCACATATAGTGTGTGATAATAAAAGCAACGTGAGTCATGTGTGAAACTTACAGCTGCTCTGGTGTATTTTATCTGATAATATCACACGAACCGAGGAGGCCCAAGTATTGTGCTCTGTTTCATCATGTACACTTTATAACATAAAATATCAGTCAAAATTTGTAAAAAGTTTAATGTTTCTTGGAGAGTTTATTTCTTTAATTTATTTATTTAAGACTTCATCATGGTGGCTTTAGCGGGGATTTAAACACCTATGGTTTATTTTTTGAAGTGCTTTCTATAAGAGAAAGTATTTGAAAAAAAACTCATTTAGAGTAACATATTTTAAGAATTACAAGCTTAAGAATGTGGGTATCTACATAATGAAAAGCACAATCAACATGAGATAGATATAGTGAAATTTCCAATACTCAATTGTATTCTAGTGTAAATATATCAATGCTTAACCCGTTTATGTGTCTATCATTTTTCCTGATTATTTTATTTCCTATGTATTGCAATTTAAATTCCCAATAATATAATACAATTACATTTCAACAGCAACTTTTGTTCGTTACAGCAGAGAGTAATCGGTATGAAGCCGAAGCATTATAGGAACACTGATCTTTTTTTAATATGAAAAGAAAATTATATATACATTCTCAAACATTATAGTATATAATACTTATATACATACTCATTCCTGGATCTCGCAATCACGTGAACAAAATACTATGTTTCAATTAGTCCATCAGCATGATTGAATCACTAAGGCGCAGTTGTTAACTGGAGTTTATTTCTGACTGTAATTTAAAAGTAAGTAGAGGCTAGTCATTATTTCTATTGCATAAGAGTAATCTCAGACTATGTAGTCTTGAGTTTGCAATAACCGTCAAACCTAGGGAAACATCACGAAATAACAGGGAAATTCGTGTTTAGAGTGAGCTGATGTTTAAATTTTCAACCTGAGAAAATGAATACTTATTCATTCTCCCCTTCTTAGTGATACGCTTTTTTTCTTAACATGTCTTCACACATGGATAAGGAAATGTAAAAGAGAATGCGAGAAAATTTTGGCAAATGTGAAGATATTATTATTGATCTGGTGCTTATTACCACCAGATGAGTGTGTGCAGCCTAAAACTCTAGGAAAGTTGCAAATGTTATAGAAGCCTACCGTAAATTTCTTTACATCACCCTCTTTGGTTGGCATTTTAATGAACTGAGGTCTCAGAGCTGCAATTGCTCTAGTAAGTTTATGGATGATATTGGTCGTTCCTTTCTCCACTATTAATATACATCCAATAACTAGCTGGAAATCAAGTTAGTAGTATCATGAACACCGAATTTAAAATACTATTTCGCTTAGTTTGTGATTTTAACGAAGACGTAATATCTACTCCAGTTCTTCGAATATCTTTTGCTAAGCGAAATAGCATTTTGAATCGTTTGGCATTCACTTCTAGGAACAGATTATACACATGAAGCATGGTTAAATTTATCATCGGATCAGATGTGGTAATAATTAGAAATCTGTATGTACAATAAACCGTTTGTAAGATTAGACTAACATAACCTACAATTGAACACAACGCTGTCTGCTGTTATTATGCGGAAATGAAAAGTAACATTGAAGAAACTTTATCTACATGAAATTAAAATAAATGTGGCAGCATTTTATTTATAAATGAAGTTATTATGCTTGTGTACTCTGAGAAATGTTTATTTAACAATTACTAAACTCCAGTTCTTGAGAAAATTCGCGAGTTAGATTTAATTTGAGGTTAAGACGAAATAATCTTACATTAGTGTTTATACAACCAAGACTTCCAAGTTAAGCATAACTGATGGTTAATTTTATACCCTAAACTCAAGTTAACTCTTTATAGAAGTGGCCCCAAGTGTCTGCTTCTGCCTTCATTTTATCTTCTTATTATTCCACAATCCTGCCTTCATTTTATCTTCTTATTATTCCACAATCCTGATAAGGTAAACGTCAGATAACTTCAGGCAGCGATGTACTTCAGCATCTCGGGCTTTCACTAATTTGTCCCATTCAACATTTGAGTTAAAGTAATACGTGTTAATCCTTAGACGCTTTCAAAGATAGACACTGAATTATTTTTTGTTTGTTTGGTTTGGTAGTTATAAGGCGCTCGATTGTGAATGTTAGAGAATCTCGCTTTGAAACGATACTTTTGACAGTTTTAAACACATTTTGCGTGTAATTTAATTCTGATAATTAAATGTTGCTGATTGAACACTAAAGAACCAACACTGGAGTTTGCATAGAATTGGTGCTATTTTTCTTATTGTTTCATGAAATGAACGTTTTAAAAACAATTAAATATTACTCCAATCTTTATATGACTACAGAAATAAATTGGAAATGCACCTAGAGCTGGGTTTCCCAGACATTTTGGGAAACCACTTATCAATAACTCAGAGCCCACTAAGAAAAACTTATTTTAAGCAAGATTGTTCAAATATGCACAAATACTTAAAGCGTATATTACTCTTTTAAAACAGAAAGTGCTCGAATTTGGCTCAGACTGCAGGTTTCAAGTTAATCCATACCTCAAAATTCTTATTTTTTTTTGTAATATCTGCTAGAATAAGCGAGCGTTACTTTAACGTCGGCACAAACTCTCTCACACATTGTCAACTCGGCAATGGATAAAGAATGTTAGAATATTTTATCAGATAAATGAACTGTTGCGGAAAAGATTTATAACACAA
Source organism: Metallyticus violacea (assembly GCA_030762175.1). Taxonomy (NCBI): domain Eukaryota; kingdom Metazoa; phylum Arthropoda; class Insecta; order Mantodea; family Metallyticidae; genus Metallyticus; species Metallyticus violacea. Next base: position 65,659,715 of record CM060835.1, read on the forward strand.
TATACATAATGGATAAATATGGAAAGGGCACTATAAAGTCCTTTATATCACTTTTTATAAAAACGCGCTTCCATGCATCTGAATAAGAATAACAAGTTTATTGTTTTTTTTTCCTACTGTCTTTTTGAAGGAAGGCTCAGTAGCATTTTGATTAGGAAGTAGTTAAGTAGTATATTTCTTCTTCGCTCGCTTTGCAGCGTTTTAATATTTATTATGTGCGATATGTTTCTTCAATGTAAAGCGTTTTTCCGCATTTACCTCAGTTTCACCGAACAGAGTGGTACAGGCGGTAATGCTTACGGCTCGTGTTCGAAAGACCCCGGGGTCAAACCCCTTGAAACCAGTCATCTTGACCTTAGGTTTCTTTGTGGTTTCACCTGGTCTCTTAGGCAAATCCTGGGATGGAGCTTTCCTTTCCACGAATTTTCAGCTGTTCCATTTTATATCATTTCATTCTGTTGGTTCTGTTACGCAAAGTGCACGCTTCTTTAGTATGACGTGGCTTGTGCATTGGAAGGGTTTCTGCCTCGGCATCTGGCATGGAAGGGCTCTTTAGAGCAACTCGAGCTCCTTGGAGAGGAGGGGAGGGGGTGATTCCGCCGGCATCAGGGTGTTCCAACAGGAAACATGTTAGAGACTCCGTCTATGTCTTGGCTGGTTTCCCCCTATGCTCATCCATTCCTCCCGGAGGTGTCTCCACTGGAGGCGTAGTCGGTTCTGGTGGTATAGTGATAACCATACTTGCCTTCTAAACCCATGATCGCGTTCAAACCCGGCCAGGATAGATGGATTTTTTCGGGCGTAAAAATTCTAAGTATGGCTTCCTTCGGAAGGGAAGTAAAGCCATGGATCCTGTGTCGTTCATTTACGGCACCATAAAGAACCTCAAACCTGAAAGAGGAGACCTCTGAGCAAAATTTGTCGACCGTTTCACGCCCTGAATTGAATGGGACGCTGATGACCTGAAGACACAAACGATCAACCCTTGAGCAAGGCTAAAGCATCTTGGTCAAACTCAGTTATAACCTGCTGCAAAACCCTTTCTTTAGTTTGTTCCGCCAGCTTGTATGTCAACCACAGTTTCAACTGACCGCTGTTGTGATACCTTGCCTTTGCATCACAAACCAAGGGTAGCTTCAGTATGATCATATGACGCATGCCATTGGTGTTAAGAGATGCTTGAGAAATTATTTCACATTCCCTTCAGGCTTCAAAACTTGTATATACCAAAAGTTGTTATACATCACAAAATAAAAAGAGCGTGTATTTTCTTGTAAAAAAATAAAAAAGTATTTATTCATAAAAATGTAGAGGGACACATGCTGGGAGGGGGGAATGCATCATAAAATGTGCATATTTTGATTCAGAGTTACGTAAACCCAGTTCTTATCCCCAACTGTAATTCTTTATGGATGTTTAAAAAAAAACTACATTTCATTAACTTCCTAGCCCTAGCAATGATAATTTGCATTATTATGCAACCAACTAAACTACACCTCGACTTGATATTTTACACGAAGTTGAAATAGGATTTTGAGTGTGAAGACGGATGAAATGTAAAGATGACTTGATAAGGAGATTAATGACTGTTCGTCAATGTGGTAAGGAATTCTGGTATTAAAGGAAAGGACGAAGATTCAAATAAAAGGTCAATTTCAGGGGTTGTACAGGGGTGCAGTCGCAGGATTTTAGGTTATGGTTAGTTGACGGCCTCGTAATATCCTCTGCAAATCCCGTTGTCCTCTCTTCGTTTTTTGTCTTCACGGTTCTTTCCCTGCTCCGAGGAGGCGAATCTCCTCGCTGCCTCGGCTTAAATTATGAAAGATAGTACCTTTTGGGAGACGCTTGGGCGCCCCACGGGAAGAAGAATTGTAAGGGTGAGTCCAAATGAGAACTATGGGTCGGTTGCAATCCCGAATATATATTTATATGTTTCTTTATTGAAGTACGTTTTATGATTGGGAAACCGCTACTACCTTGAGGGATTCGAATCATAATCTCACTCTTCGAGAATGAAGTTTTCTCACAGTGACACCAGGGATTGAATGGTGAATAAATAAATATAATGTTACTGAACTGAATGTTACGTAGGTCCGTGTTGTATCCACGCTTTTTTGAACTCTTAACACTATGAGGAATCTGACAAATGTGACCCCACTGACTGACTGCTGACTGGCTACACTGACTGACTGCACTATCTGATTGACCGGACTGACCCCTAGCTCCCCACTCACTAACCAATAACCAATAACTTTTACTATCGACAGTCCACTCTTACTATCGACTGCTCAACTCTAACTATCCACTGATCAACTCTTACTACCGAATGCCCCGAACTCGCGGCGTTCCGATGATTTTATTCACATTGAGTCGGTCGGTTTCCGACGCCGTGATTATTTAAGTTCGCTGAAATTCAAACGTTTTGATTGCTGCTCTTTCCTTCTCATTGGTGCTTTAAATTTCGCGTCTAATATGCCTTTGTCACTTGTTGCGTCGGTTCTCTGACCTAACTACGCAACGGACGCCATAGGGGCTGCAATGTCCTTGAGGAGGAAGCTAGAGCTTAACGGTTGTGAAAAGAATTCTGTTTTTCTCCCCTTGGGTTTTATGGTCTTGGGTCAGAGCAAGTCATAAACCGTCATATTTCTTACCCTTCTGTAACAATTTCGTGCAACGCAACTTTCTCTGTAATATTCAAGAAACTGTGAATGCTACGCTCTTGTGAGAATAATATTTGTTGCCTGTATAAATTCATATGTTATCATTTCTGATTACTTTATCTTAGGGGGTAGGGGAAATCTCTGTTTCAAAGTCCATATACAAAGAATAAAGATAACCTGTAAGCGTGTGTATTAGTTAACAATGACAGGAATTCTGTTAATTTAATACACACTATGTTTATCCAATCGTATACTTTCTATCAGCTGGACATTTGTTGGTATCGCAGCGATAAGTGTTCGAAACTACGAATCATGAATATTTAATGATGATATCTAATATATTTTCCTGCCGGATTTTACGGTACTGAAAATTACTAGATAAAGCTCTAAATAAACATTTATATATTAATAAAACTACAGCAATTGAACAATTAATGTAAAATGAAAGTCCGCTTTAGTGAATGTAATTATAAATCCTTATATTTCACCTTGTTGCCAATTTTACGGTAATTGTAACTTGTTAGAGAATCCTTTAAACCGTGAAATATAGAGAATTCTGACATAGCGTCTTTGAAAGCGGATCTGCCGCGATAATTTTATTTCCTGTCTGCGTTGAGTGTTGATGAATGATAGAACTGTGGGAACGGTAGCAAGAGATTGTTCCTTGCCAGGCAACCTGTCTGATTAAAGCAGCACTTAATTGAGTTGACGGTGATCACTTGCAGTAACCCAGCGCCTTGTAATTAACGGCATGGCAACATCAAAAGTTTATAATTTAAGTTGATGCCGCAGTTCTAAAACTGCTTTAAGAAGTACGCGGTACACATTCAGCACTCTTTGATATTCGCACAATGATCATCTGGGCGGGTAAAGGGACATTTAAAGGGGACCCTGCTATGGCAGCTTTCTAAAAATATAAGAAAATATGAGACAAATAGAATTAATCCATTTGCTGATCATTAATAGAACGAGTTTTCTTTAATATTTCGACAATGAACGACTATAAGTCTCTGTGAGATAACAGATACCTGTATAAAGATCAGTGAAATTATTCTGCACCTCAGTCAAAACTCAATTTTTACTAGAAACTTGATAGATTATGTGACTTTAAATAAACTTCTGCATCCAAATATATGCTACTTTTTAATAATTATTGCACTTTTATTTTCGTTTCTGTATTTATACAGGTTTATAATTTAGCATACAGAATGTCTGTAAAGCCACTATCTAATTTTGTAATTCTTGGCCTATGTGGTTTATATTACAGGTTATGATCAACTATGAATAAGGAAGAACATTTCCTAGTCGTGACTAGTCGTATTCAAGGATGCAAGTGCAATATTATCCGAGGGAGATTTTAGCGACTGAACTGAACTAAATAGTGTTTAACGCCTGTTTTTGCTACAGAGGCTCCCGGGCAATAACACTGATGGTACATGAGATGAAATGATATATTGGGTAAAGATTTATTTTTAAGGAAGGAATCGTTCCAGACCTAAGTTTAGGGTGCCTCCCGGCATTTGTCATTTATGGGGAATGAGGAAAACCTGGAAAAAACCTCAGTCAGGGAGGACGGTCCTGGCGGTATTCGAACCCCAGACCTCCCGCTCATGAGTCCGCGCCTTAACGACCTCAGTTACTCGTGGCGGTATTTCAGTGACGTTTCTACAAACCAGGACTATCAATGAAGCGATGCGTCAATTGTCCCGTTATACAAGGGGGTCTCTTCTTGATGCGAAATAAAGTGGGTGTCCCAGTATACAAACACACGAACTGTTTGAAGAGGAACCAAGAATGTCACTTTGTAGAGTATCAAAGTGGCTCCAGATTCCCAGAGAAACTATCCATTAGCTTTTGAAGACAAGATTAGGGAAGAAAGTCTACCACATTCATGGCCTTCATGAAGAAGATTATCCAACACGACAGCTATGTGTACACAATTAGTTGACCAGATCAAAGATGAACGTTTGATGACGCATGTTCTCTTTAGTGATAAAGGTCACGGACACAACTGTGGCATCTGGACCATCGAAAAACCACAGCGATTTGTGACATGGGAGAGGGATTTAACAAAGAGTAAAACGTGGTTTGGAATGACAAAGTCACAAGTATATCGTCCGTTTTTCTTTGGGGAAAAATACAATAACAGGGACAGTTTGCCTTGATATGCTTAAATAATTTGTAGAGTCATAGCTGATTCAAGATAGTATCATTCAGGGTGTGTTCCAGCAGGATGGAGCACCGCATCACTATGCAAACGTCTTGCTGGATTACCTGAACGATCGGTTTTCAAATCGCTGAATTGGGTGGGGTGATCGGCTCCGAGGTCACCGGATTTAATTCCATTATATATATATATATATATATATATATATATATGCCTGGGGCTTTCTAAAATCCAAAGTCTATCGAAACAAAATCAATTATTTGATAGTGTTGAAAGCCCGCATTTGGCAAGAGTTGCATAAATTACTCCAAGGATGTTGGAAAATGTTTTCCATCACACTGCTGATCGATTTGAGCTTGCAGTGACACAGATGGTGTTCACATAGAAATGGAAACTTATTAAATGAGATTTAGTGAGATGGTCACAAGAATGAATAATTGGTTTAGTTTTACAACAAAATATCTCTTTAAGTCAGTAATAGTGTATTTCATTTTATTTTCCGTGTCTATCCAAAAACAAATACTGACTTTATAGTCACCGTGTATTTATCCGTTGTTGTATTTTGTGCGTAATGTAATGATTAATAATAACATCTAATAAGTATAGCGTTCCTAGAAATGCAATGTTTTACATGCTCTACTGTAAATCTGGGCTGCTATGCCAAACTAACGACAAACGCAATAAAAAGAGCATGGAGAAGACGAACTCAAGTCCTTAAGCTACCAAATGTTACATTGAATTCTAAATTAAAATATTTGACCTAAATCATTTTTAAAATACCCAGGACCACGCCCCTGGTGTTTTTAACATTTAGTTAAGCAATTAGTCTTTATTGATTTACAAAATAATGCTTTTTCATAAAAAATGGAACTTTTTGAATTTAGGTGGTAGCGGAAATTGGCATATTCTGGAAATTTCTATAAGAGTCTACTGATGACACACATTTAATGCACTTACGTTAAAATGATGATCCAATATCGAGTGGTTTTTGGATAAAATGTATCACGAAATTTAAAACCCCTAAAAGCACAGAAAAGAAAAATAAGATATGGTTTTCTTTGTTACAAAGATAGAGAGGGGGAGGGGAAGGAAGAGAGAAACAAAGTTTTAAAGAAATTTGTAAACAAGATATAGTAATTATTTTTCAAAATTTCTTCCCATTTACCAGTTATCGTTAGAGATGTTATTTAATATATTTTAGTGATACATTTTAGATCGATTTTTCTTCTTAAGTATTATAATAAACTGAATGCAGAATATTCCCCAATTTATTTGGCCCACAGCTATCTCTGCTTTAATTCTTGAAGTTTTCTTCGGTGTATTAAAAAAATAATTAATTAGCAGTGACAATTCTGTTGTCTTGAAAGTTCGCTAATGTTTTAGAATTTAATAAAGAAAAGTCAATCGTAATCTGGTTTGCGGTAAATGGTTTTTACCTTGAAAATACTAACAAAGTGAAGTTTTATGAAGCAATGGTCTGGAAACTCTCGAAATGCCAGAGAAGCTAATTTATTCCATAGCAGAAACTAGCACTTCGCTACTTCGGGGTTCGCCCAACTTCCGACAGCACTTGTACTATTACAACAAAGAAATTACTCCGAGTTTGCAGGCTTAAAGTTGGCCCTCACAGAAGCAAGAGTTAAATAGGAACAATCCCCTACGATTCGTTTTTGTTCTTGACTAACTTTATCCGCGAGGTAGAGATAACACCGGGAGAAGTCGCTTAGTTTAATTTATGGCTCCCTCACGAGAGGGCATCACTTGCAATATTGAAAATGCGTGCTGGTTGGGCAATTAAATGTGTGATCAAGATAAAATCGAGAAATTGAGAGTGCGCGTTAAAGAGATAGCAATGTAGGGATTATCGTTGTTTGAAAGAAGTTGTTACACTAGCCCGGGGAAATCTTGATTAGGAAACAACATGGCTCCTTTCCCAAGAGGAGATCTGTTATCTTTCCTTATTTACTGCTGCTGTACGCTCACCTCTCTATTAACTATAATGTATGTACAATTGTTAATCACTCAGAACTTGCTAGGGTGCTTCAAGTTGTAAGTTTTATTTACAATAACATAATTGTTGCAATGGAAAAAGTGATCAAAATTAAGCACATAATAAAATGTGAAAACAGCTTCCTTGATTTTCAGGAGTCATTTAATACTAAAATATACAGAAGTAATGCTTATAAACATGTTCTTAAACATTAATGAACACTTAAAAAGATTAAAATAAGTCATTGTTACAACTATAAACTTAAGATAATGTAGTAGAATTTCATATATTTATTTAATATATTTACTTTTGTACAAGGTATTATTGCCTTCATTATAGCAATTGCAATTTTATTCATAATGCCGCTTAACGATTTTAAAATCCAAACATTTCCTTCCAATTTACGAAGTCTTTTTTTTGATTATTAACCTCCACCTCTACCACTTCTACATAGTGCAATAAAATTGTAGAATGGAGGCATTTTGTGAAAACCTGTGGAGGAAAATATTAAATAATTTACAATAATACGGACTTATGAAATGTATTAAATTTGAAAGGAAGGAATATTAATACCAGCAAAGTAGATTTTATCACAAAGTACACTGAAACTATAAGTATTTAGGCACTTTAATTAAATAAAATTTACATAAAAAGAAATAAATGTGATACTTTAGTACTCATTAAGTCAAATTTTGGAGCTTTGCATACAGAGCAGTTTGTTTGAAAAACCCACATAATTAAAAGCAGCAATCAAATACGATTTCCCGGAGGCTTTAATGAACGTAAGAGTCTTACTGACAATAACGCTTGGTCGCATACTGTCATCCCTTGCCTGGTGATGAATAATTATAGACTCTCTTTTGTTGGCTTTCCAAGACGCAAAGCAAAGAATATGTATGCTTTGAGATATGATACAATGTACTATAGATCTATACAGTTGAGCCACATAGAAACTACGCTGTTCCGCTGTTTTCATTGGAATTGAACTTTTTTCTTTTAGGTCCTCTTTAACAGAGTTTTATCGCACTGTATAAAGCTACAGAGCGTGTTCTTCGCGTGTTCTTCACTTACAGCGAGCGAGAAGGATGTTATAGATGCAGAGGATGTAACAACATCGTACGCAGCAAAAAAAAAAAAAAAAAAAAACCACATAGTTCAATGTTTATGGTATTTCCATTGCAAGGGTATCTTTTTCATTCTAACGCTCATGATTTGGAAGAGATGAAAAATGATCTAGAAAAATATGGTTAGATTGTATCTTCCTTAGTAATTTTCTGAAATAACGACAAACACATACACGAATTAATTTCAAGGGCTGGTGAATTAATATCCATAAAGTTTCCCGAAATTGTAATATATACTATTTGCTGTAAAGATCCTACCCGTGGGAAGCGAAATATAGCTTTGTCACAACAACGTTATAGTACACGTTTTATAATAACAGTATAATTATTGCTTTATTTATTATCTTATTTATTCAAGTTGCCCTTTCATACGAGTGAAATAGATATTGTGAAGATAGCATAAAATACCGCAAGTAACACTTTATACGAGTGAAATAGATATTGTGAAGATAGCATAAAATACCGCAAGTAACACTTTATTAACAAGAAATACTCTTAATTCCTGAATACCGATTGTCTTAGCATTTCAAACAACCTATAAAAGAACTTAACCTCATTACAGTAAATCTATTCAAATCTTTACTTGAACACATATAAGGAACATTTACACTTTATTTTGTGTGGCATTATAGTCATAAATATAAAATTTCATTTTTATTTAAAAGCTTACAACAATCTACACGAGCAAGGAAAACAATAAATACTTTTAAGCCCTTGAAGAATAGTTTTGAATGATTTTTAGTATTGACTTTAAAAACGATTATTGTGCTTTAACAATACGAATTATACGTGTTAAATATTCAACACACGTTTTTTTAAACCTCTCAATAAATATACATGTTTGGGAAATAAATTATCAATAAGTGACAATTAAGATATAAACATAGCAATATCACATAAAATTTTTGGTTTTTTTTAGTAGAAGAAACAGTGTTTTGAGTTTTGTCTTCATTGAAAACCAGTCCATAAGAAGAAAATCATATTTTTGAGCTGTTTAAATTAGCATACATTATAAAGTAAACATGTATGCATAATGAAGATGGTATCTTCTTCTTCTTCTTCTTCTCCTTCTTCTTCTTCTTCTTCTTCTTCTTCTTCTTCTGCGGCGCCAAAATTCGAGATCGGGCCGTGGCCTGCAGTAGTGACCTCTGCTTCCTCTCCCTCCATCTTACGACTTCGATGATAGAGGGCAGTGTTATAGAGGGAGGGCATGAGATCAGCGTGCCCGCGCATCGCCGGTCGCCTATTACGCAGCTTTCTAGGTTGAAGAACGCCACCTCTACATCAGGAAACTCCCCAATTTTCCTCACGAGGCTAGGTGGACTCCGTGCCAGGTCTTCTGACTTAGAAAAATTACTAAGCACGGGAATTGAACCTGGGTACTCCCAGCCGGAAGTCATCAACGCTAACCACCAGACCAAGGGGGCGGTCAACGTTATTATCAGAAAACATATTTGATTAACAGTCCATAATTTTAATGACTCCTTTTAGTAGTCAAAATATTAATAATCACTAAAATATTGTGAGAGATATAATCAAAGGCTTTGTTAAATCACATGACACAGCACCCCAACATTGATAATCACCAAATTTATTCAAATACAATTACCATACTTTCAACAGCAGAAGTATTTCATTTTCCTTCCAATCGACGTGGAGTCAACATATGACCTATAAATACTTAACGTTCTTATATAAAGCAGAAGAATTCACATCAACTTTTGGAAAACACACACCACCATAATCGTTTTTAAACAGTTCTTAAGAAAAGAATTATTAATATTAATTGTTGTTAGTCAGTTTTATATCCATGAAGGGCAATATCCCTTTATTTTTCTTTTAGGCCCTGGTTTAGGCAATTACAGAATAATTTGATCCAGCTGCAATGACTTCTTTTTATTCTGCCCAATTTCTTGCGAAAGTTATCCAAGTGCAGTCGACTTTCTTCTTGAACAAAACCGCCCATCGTGTTTTTTTTTTTTTTTTTTTTTTTTTTTTTTTTGGAAAGGGGGAGAGTTCGAACAACACTTCGTCTTCCTGTTTTTGGATCCCGGACTTGTTGCAGAAGTCCATCTGTCCGAGTTTAGTTGGAGTACTTGACCTGTTCACTTCCAAAGTTTCAATGATTTATTTTTCCCATGTTGCTCTTCTGTAAAACATTACATTTTCATTGTAAAGATAAATATTATTTTATAAATTAATTATTCAAAGATAAATTTGTTCTTATGGATATTGCTATTCATTTTTGTTGGAAAATTTATAGCATGTTATTCTCTTTCTCAGCTAGTGCCCAGCTGTCCATAATTACGTTGTGATATTATTAAAATAGAATAAAATGAAATTTTTCCAAAATTTGGAGAATCGTTTATAATTTATTATTAATAAAGCTGAGAATAATGGGGAAAATAACTGCGAAATCATTCCAAAATTTGAATCATCCTTATGGAGAAAACATGCACAAACTCACACATACAAACTGGATCAAAGTGATTTCATTTGTAAACTAAACTTCAAGGAATCAAGCTGTGCCTAAACAAATGAGTGCTTTCACAAAATTCCTTGTCATTTAATTATAAGATCGCTGTGAATATTATCTAGAAAACATAAATTACCTACTTAATAAAAGTTATAAAGAAAAGTCGCATTGCTCAACAGACCCCTTTGTGGGCGAATATGCCGAAAGTAGAGGCGTAACTTTGCGGATAAATTTCCCGCCACTATCCTGCATTTTCATTTGCAATTGGAGGAATGTGGAATTCTTCAAAATGAAAACACATGATAGATCGTGAGAGAATAACTAATCAGTATGAATACACGGGCTAATTTACTAACCTATTTAGGCCTTCACGGTTTTGTGATAGTTTGTTGAATTCGCCGACAGTAACTCAAAGTCGGTCCTGGTGGTATAGCGGTAGCCATACTTGCCTCCTAAACCCAAGATCGCGGGTTCGTTCCCGGCAAGGACCGATGACTTTTTACGACCGTAAACATCCCAAGTATGGCTTCCTTCGGAAGGGAAGTAAAGCCGTGGGTCCCGTGTCGTACATTTACGGCTCGATAAAGAACCACGAGCCTGAAAAAAGAGGCTTCTGGGCAAAAACTTTCGTCCGTTTCACGCTCTGATTTGAATAGGACGCTGATGGCATGAGATGTTAAACAGCGTCTGTAAATAAATAAAAAAGTGACCTCATACCATATTTCAAATTCTAGCTTATCTCCTTCAATGTTTGCTCTTACTTTTAATTTTCCTTCAGTCCACAAGGCTTTTAATTTTAAATTTGATAGGACATCTAATCCTATAACTTAACTACATTCTCAAGTGTAGCACTAAATTTGTCAAAAATAAAACACAATAGAATTGCGATATTCGTCACTCTCAACTGAACTGTGAGTTATACGCACATGTTTTATCTTACAATCCGAACAATCTGTTGCCAGTGCACTTTTTCTTCACCCTTAAAGCTGTCAAGACGGTCATCAATATCCATGTAGGGTAGTGTTTCTGGAATAAGATAAATGCTAAAGAAACTCTGACTTTACTACAAAAGTACTGATATATTGTTACTACTGTGATTTAGTTATAAACCTTGTTCGCTCACGAGGTGCTTTATGTCTCATCTACTAATGCGCTGCATCTGGCGGTACCCGTGTTTCAAATCCGATTCCTAAAACATATACTTAAGCTATAATGATGCTGGAATTGTGGTCGTCCTTTTGGCTAACCAGCTAATTTATGATGCTTCTGATTTCATTACTAATGTTTTCTTTTACATTCCCAAATCCCTACTTATCAGATTTCGGTAATAATTCTATTGGTGATTGTTCAAGATTTGCAATAATTTCATCTACATTTTTCTACTGTACATTTTTGCTTATATTTTTTTATTTTGTACTTAATCATAGAATAAAATAACTGTCAATGTTGTGAACTGCAGTTCTGAAAGGATGCAATTGACCAGTAAAGTTCTGAATAAATTGCGTACATGAAGAAATGATTCGTAATTATGTCGAACTTTACTGTCAACTTCCAGCATTCTTCGCGAATTGTTGTGGGCTGCTGTGATACTTGCAGAATAAGCTCAAAGTGACGTTTAAGGAGAAGGGTGTTGTGTTGAAGTGTGGGTGCCGCCGCCTTTGCATAGCCCTTAGTATCCGAGAATAAAACAGCCTGAACAGAGAAGGTAACTAAACCCAATAGTATCAATTCATGAATAAGATTGTATTTGGTTGTTGAGGTTTTTATATTCTAGATTTTCAAATATGTGCAAATAAACATTAAAACGTATGTGCAGAAAACAACGAACAACAGTAACACCAGTGTCATCCCGCTAGTTGATTACAACAAATAAATGAACAATTGAAACCCAAGCAGGGTTACAAGTTCCAATGTTGTGACAATAGTGACTTTACCGACATTGCGACAAATAGTGTGCCTTACCACAAAGGCAGAAAACACTAAAACTCACGGAGATTCTGCGGAAATCTCGGATGAATATTAAGAAGAAAATGTGCAACTCGCGAATGCAGAAAAACTAACAGATTTTTAGAACTTCTATAGATGAAGCGAGTGTTGTTAAGCAGACTAGTGTTTTGTGATTTACTGATTCTGATGGCCTTTGGCTAATATTTCATCATCTAATGAAAAGAAAGATCAGTGACATTGTGTCTCAAGCACGCAGTTGTAAAACCTATTGCACTGTTAAACACTAGAATTTGAAAATCATAAGCTCATATACTGCACAAAGTTAAGGGTTTAACTCCGGTTCTATTTGCCCTCAGCGGATTACAGGGCTTACTGCTTAATGCTCCTTATGACAGTTGACTGGAGTGCACTGTTGGATTGTTTGGGGCGCAGGAAGATACTTTAGTACTTCAGCCTTACTCACAGCTGGCCGTTTGTGCCTACGCCGCCAAAGGGGATACCTGTAGGAGAAAGAGATGAGGTGACGGGTGGTAAATGTGCGAACATAGACGGGTTTCTAAAATGTTTCCAGAACACCCTGACGTCAATGCAGCCCCCCTCAAAGAGTTAGAAACCCTGAGAAGGTACGCTTCTATAACTGGAAAGCCATTGTCATGACGTACCAGCCCACCTCGCCCTGGTACATTCGACCCTATAGCAGAACCAACGGAATGAAATGATATGAAGTAGCAGAGTGGAAGAAAGCAATCCAAGCATTCAACCCGAGCCTTCTTGAACTGCAAGCCTTACCACCTGAATCACCTCGTTCTGTTGGCAGGGGCAGAGTTACTCATACGATGTTTAATTATAAGGAACATATAACTTCACAACATTTTCTTAATTTGATGCAAAGTATTTATTGCTTTGTTAGGATAAACTTTAAGTTATAAAAGGTCTTAGTAGACGAGATTCTTAACATTTTTTTTTTAAATTCCGCTTTTGAAGTACTTACTGTTGTCTGATATACACATATATATGTCCTTCAACATAATTAATACATTATGGATGGTTTTGGGAATGCTGTCGCTATTGGTCAGTCTTTTCGCCTTGTTTTTTCGTATGGTACTTATTTAATTACGAGATTCTGTTATTGAGACAACGTCGTCGGAAAAATTCTTCTAAATTTCTTTCATAAATGTTTATATCATCGTTTCTTTTCATTTTATGAATATACTTCGAAGTACCTAGTTAACAAAAAATAAAAATGAGTTTTTAATTAAACTTTTTATTTAATTTTGATATGAGAATGCTGAGATAACATAAAGCGTTATTATTTAAGTTATATATTTCCTTTGAATGGAAACTTTTATGTGGTAAATCAAAACTGTTAACAAAGTCTCATTTATATATTTTTTGAAAATATACACGATTAAACTTCATAAAAAGGCAATAAAATTTTAGGCATTTTATAAAAAATATAGGTTCATGCATTTGAGGATAAATTGAAACAAACATTTTGGTTTTAATCGCCTTGCAGTTACCTAAATATTCGAAAACTCGGATTTTTGGACACTTAATATGACGTAAAATGCTCTGATCTACAATAGTTTTTTATTTTAGTGAAAATGGTAATATTTGAGAACAATCTTTAAGATAGTAATTGGTACATGCCAAAACGTCTCAACAAAAGTCATTCCAGCATTTCTTAGTACAAGAAGCTCCTGTTTAGGTCATAAGGCTCATGCAGTAAAATAAATGTATATAAGGCATCAGAAAAACCAACAACGAGAGTGGGCTGTTAGAGCTTATTAAAAAAGCGAAAGAAAATGTAAAGCGTTTCGCTTGCGCAGAGAAAACGTTTTCCTCTGCGACGCTAAAACTCGGGAAATAACGATGCATTTTGTTCTATTTTTTTTAATTTTCCGCCCTTATTTCCACTCTACCAGGCTATTGACAGCCGCAAACTGCTTCTAATTTACACTTGAAAAGGGAAGGGGTAGTAAAAGTGGTTGAGATGTAGGCGCAAGGAAAGCGTGCGCATTTAGAAATGGTACCCGTAAAGGCATTTCGGTGCGTTGAACTCTAGCAACATAATCTTACACGGTTTCTGGTCGGGTTGTGATGCATTTCGGGACAAGCCATGCGTACCACGTTGCTAATCTTAACGATGGAAACCTTCCAACGCGACATTCATTTACCTCAAATCTGTTGCTATTTTTCTTCCTCTTCTTTATATTTGTTTTGTATAAGGTACTTTCACTCTGTGATTCTTGTTCTTCTGTTTCTGTCGTGTATGTCTTTTTTGTTTATTTTTTTCCTTTTCAACATTTATTATTCGCCCTTTTATCTTGTCTTCCATTCTCTTCTGAATCTAAGTTGCTATAAAGAAAGTATGCTTTAGTCCATTTTTTCCCTCGAGTTTGATTTCGTAAACGGCGCCAAAAGTCCACCTTTGAAGACTGTTGACTAAAATCCACCATACAGAGCAGTTTCTAATACCCACTGAGACATTTGACAAAGTATAGGTGCGAAATATAGGAATAAAATATTTAGTAGTAGTAGTAGTAGTAGTAGTAGTAGTAGTAGTAGTAGTAGTAGTAGTAATGGTAGTAGTAGTAGTAGTAGTAGTAGTAGTAGTAGCAGCAGCAGTAATAGTAGTAATAGTAGTAGTAATGGTAGTAATGGTAGTAGTAGTAGTAGTAGTAATGGTAGTAGTAGTAGTAGTAGTAGTAGTAGTAGTAGTTGTAGCAGTAGTAGTAGTAGTAGTAGTAGTAGTAGTAGTAGTAATAGTAGTAGTAGTTATAGTAGTAGTAGTAGTAGTAGTAATAGTAGCAGTAGTAGTAGTAGTAGTAGTAGTAGTAGCAGTAGTAGTAGTAGTAGTAGTAGTAATAGTAGCAGTAGTAGTAGTAGTAGTAGTAGTAGTAGTTGTAGCAGTAGTAGTAGTAGTAGTAGTAGTAGTAGTAATAGTAGTAATAGTAGTAGTAATAGTAGTTGTAGTAGTAGTAATAGTAATAGTAGAAATAATAATAATAGTAGTAATAATAATAGTAGTAATAATAATAGTAGTTTTTTATTTGTTTTATTTACGGACGCTCTTTAACATATCGGGTCATCAGCTTCCCATTCTATTTCTGGCGTGAAACGGCTGATAACTTTTGCTCAGAGGCCTCTTCTTTCAGGCTTGAGGTTCATTTACTTGCCGTAAACTCACGACACTGTTCTCTAACTGAAAAACTAAAAAACAGAAACGCAGAAACTCGGGTCATTAAATATACTATGTGTTCCTTCGGTATGACCACGCCATCTTTATTCTTTTAAACCTATGCGCCCAGCAGCATCTCACACAGCTTTCCTAATATACGGACTTCTATTGGTGGATATACTTTTATAAGATATTTGTAAATTCTTTATTGGATGAAGGGTCTACGTGACTCCCTGAATCTTCTCACACACTTCTACCATAGCATTCTCTTTGAAAGATGTTCTGCCTATCTCTTCTACTCCGTATCTGCATAACGTGTTTATTACATCAAGCAAATTCTGTAGCATCAAAAAAGAACCTCAATTGTCAAGGATACAACCTTCATTCCTCAAGGAGGCATCCGAGGGTGTATTTGTTTAGAAACACAAAACAGTTTTCGGTCCTCAGTTCAGCACAGCTTATCAACCCCTTGATTCTGACTGCTGGCTTTCAAGAGGGCTACAGTGGGCCTCATAATTATCAGACATATTTTCCTATACTGCGACCATATTATGAGGAACACGTATAAACTTGCAATTATAATACCTGGAATAGCAATAACCCTTACAAATATGGTACATGACTTCAATCTTAAAGTTATGATCTGTATATACTTATTACTGGTAATTATTAATTTATTCCTAATCATTTATTATGGGAATTATTTCAGCCCTATGCTGATTATATGATCTAGCGGCAGCCTAAACAGTTAATTTTGATTTACTTATTCCATTATTTTGTTACCCAGTATTATGTTAGATTTTATTACTCCCCCCTCCAAAGCCATAACTTTTGATTCCAATTTTGGGATTGTAAGATTAATTCTTTTGTTAAATAATTCATCGGAATCTCTCTGCAGGTCTTTTCATCATTGAATTCAATTAATTGGTCGTCAAGTAACGTAATAGTTTTTAAAAACATTTTAGTTTTTATAAGTTTTCTTAGATACTAAACCGCATTTTCAATATTATAACAACTTTGTCTATATATAAATGAAACAATATTGGTGAAGGCTGCTGGTTTGTCTTACATCTAAATTAATATTTTGTATGTTGTCGTGACCCAGGCCTCCTAAACAGCAAAAATCTACTCACAAATCTACATTGCGACTTTAAATAACTAAACTAAATATAACTTAATCATCTTGTAGGAAAACGGATTCTTCGGGATATATTGCGCAATAAACACCATTAGTGTTGAATATACTGTATCACAATTTTTCATACTCGAAGCTAACACATGATAAAAGGTATTAATTACTTACAAATCTACGTCGGCGAATAGACATCTTGAGGAAGGCTTGTCTCATTTACTGACTTGCAAAAACCAAGGCAACCGTTACTTATAATGTATCTACCATTCACTATCTTCCCTTTCTATTCTTGCTGTTAACGGACTTGATGATTAGCATTTTAAACAAACTGTCCTACATTCTGTTGCTAATAATGACTCTGTAATACGATGTAAGTTGACAATGCAACGCCTCATTATTAATACAATTTTTATAATTGCCACAATATGATTTTCCGTTTTGATTCATAACATAGTTTCGTGTTTTGTAATGTTTTTAATGACTTGAATCGTGTGATGTGGAATATATTTTTTATTCTTATATTCCATAGTCTCTCTCTTCTAATGCCATTGAATGCTTTTTGGGAGTCTATAAAAGTTCTTTATTACTTTCTCTATATTGTTATATAATTTTCTTTAATATAAACTGTCAAAATAGGATCTAACCCTCCTAATCCTAATTGTCTCTTCAGTAAAGTGGTTTCTGAGACATTTTAAGTCATTTCAGTGATTATTTTAGCCCATGTTTGTTACAATCCATAAAAAACCTTGCTCTTCTGCTTTGTATTTATTTAAAAAATGGGATAATCTTTGCTATTCTCCAATCATATGGAACATTTATCTGTTGCCAACATTGATTTAAAGATTTAAAAAGAACAGTTTTCATATCATTTCGTGTATATTTTATTGGAATGAACCTAATACGATTGTCAGCATGTAAGATGCACTTTATCTCCGAAAAGAATGTAAGAATTTATTTTTTTTCTAATAAAGTCCGATAACAGAGCTTAATCTCAGAATCTGAAAGTTAGAACTTCTACGCAACTAAGAATGACTAATAAGGACTGAAAATCAAAGAGGCAATGTACACCATTATTACTCTGAGTTTTTGTCTCATTAAAAGAAAATGTATTAATTAGGATGCTTATGAGGTTAAACGCAGTGTTAAGAATTTTAGTTTAGAAAAGCACAAATCTTGCAAGGACCAGTTTCCCTGGTGAGTACCGAAATGAATTCACACTATGCTCTTATGGGATATTACGTGCTTATTTTTATTACTGATTTTTAATCTCTGACATTATTTTTAAAATTACTTGGTTTCAAATATGACCATATATAATTTTCGGAATTAATAAAAGTAATACGGTAAGTCGATTCACAATTTACATGTCTTAACCTAAACATGAATGAGCACATGTGGATATGTTAAGGACAAATCAAGTAAGAGTGCTACACTAGCATATGAATAAAATGTTGATTACTGTAAACGTAATATAGGTAGGTGGTAAAATTAATATTTAAGATATATACAAGAAGCTGTTAGCTTTCTATGCAAGAAATTTGCAGGCAACTCTCTATTTCTAAGGTCGATTCAGAGTCACCATTCATCCGGGTCTTCACTAGAAACATGCCCAATTTGTGTATGTATCTCTCTTGCACCAATATTTATCAACAGACGCTCAAACTTCTGTTGGAATTAGAAAGTGTAATGGTAAATGGTCACTTCTTAAAAGCTCTGTTTTCCTGCATTCTGCCAGAAAATGCCACTACGCATCGCTTTCTTCGCACAGTAGGCAAGTTCTTTCCCCAAGAACATTTAACTGTTTTGTTTCCTTTCCAAGCCCCTAATCTGAGCAATGCGAGACCACTTTTTTCTTCTGTACCACAGACATCTAGACAATCCCTCCTCCCCCACACTGGATCTATTTGAGCTGCAGGTTAAGCGATATCTTTTTTGCGCTTGAGACTTGGTATTTTACCTATTTATATCTCGCACACGTCTTTTAACTATTTTACAACTATTGCGCGTATTGTCCTCTCCTCTTAACCAAATATATCCTAGTCCAATTTTGTGTAAACTTTTCCTTATTATCTCTTCCTTTATTTTCTCTCTCAGACAAACTGCTGGAAGAAGTGTTTGATTCTCCCTTTTTATTCTTAACCAATACTTAATTGTTCTTAGTTTTCAGTTTACACTTTCATTAAGAATACCAAACTCTTTAAGAACCCCACAATTAAGCCAACGTAAATATAACTCGTTGGAATGTTCTCCATAATGATATACGACATATCGAATTCACACTCCAGACGGATGTTGTAAAGAATACCACAAGCTGTACGTCAACTTCGTTATTTAGGTTATTCGTGATGCAAGGAATGTTCTTTTTCCAAACGCCGAACGGAAGTTCTGTAACATGTCTTGTTTTATTTATGTACACGGTTGTACACTCACCTCATTTCGTACACGCATTATAGAAGTCGTTTCTGAGCATAGTCACTGTCTCCTATTAGAATGTCAGCTCCTTTCTTCAAATTAAATCACGATACCTCGATTTTAAAAAAATACTGTTAATCATATGCTGATTACTGCGAATTAAAATGTTAAATATTTTGTGACCCAGATACTACACACCTGCATGTTCAGGTACATTCACCCCTTATCTTATGATTTATATACAATTCAACACTAGGGGAATCATGGAATTTTAATGGGAATGTGATTACTCCAGCACATCTGGGAGTTTTACCACTTTATAAAATTGTGTTTTTATCATCATATGAATAGCTCCGTGCTGGATTGGAACTTGTCTAGCCAAAGATTCAGACCTTTCTGCTATGGTTCTACTGGCAGAAAATTGGCTAATAGATCGGAGATCTTAGCATGAAATTTGAAATAATGTAAAGAGTAACTTTTGTTAATGCAAAAAGCTATAAAGAGCAATAATACAGTTTATTTTACTTAACTAAATACAGCCATTTGCATATAAACTTAGTAACTTTGTAGAAAGATACACTGGCATTCTAAGTTAATTATTTCCTTTTGTATGGTATAGCAAATGACATTATAATATTGTTTGCGCACTCTTTAGAAAAACTGCATCGATTTTTGAACTTACAGTCGGTAAATAGATATATTTCTTTCTTCAAATAAGTAGTCCATAGTCTCGAAATTCATTAAAATCTTTCAAATACTTTATTTTAAACGCTGGTACAAGTATTTCGTAGACTGTTTTGAGCTATCTTGAATGTCACCCACTTTTTATTAAGGTTCTACTCAACTATTACTTTATCGAGGAGAAGAGTTAGAACTAAGTAAGAGTGACAAATTGAATATTGCTCTAAGACTGATAATAGGAAATTGAACAGATAAAACATCGATTAATACAAGATATTACTTTCCATCAATAATGGAACGAGGCTTATTGGACAACCGGTTAGGAAATTATGTTTTAGCAAATGGCTAAGAGAAGAATAGGCAAGAGGTAATAAGAGCACCGGTTTTGCTTTTAAGACGTGGTCATGGATTGATAGGAGACTCTAAAAATAATGTGGGTTCAAATCTGGAAAATGCATTAATGATAAGCTAGATCATGTCTGACAATGCTATTCAGGAATGACCATAAATATTAAAATAAAAAAATTAACTTTAAATATGTTTATAATATATTATTAGTTAGTAAAAAGTACAGAAGTTTATGTTCAGCGGACGGTTCATAATATAACAAATGTACCTAGAAAATGTCCTTTAAAACTATTAGAGAACATAATAAAAGTAATGGCTATGAAAAGTAAAAACACGAAGAGAGCCAACAGGTAGACATAAAATTAAAGTTACGTTTTCACTAATAAGAATATAAAAATACAATTTACTACCACTACCACTACCACTACCACTACCACTACCACTACCACTACCACTACCACTTTGCCCGTTTTCTCCGATTTCTCTTCTCTGTATTATTACATGGATGAGGAAGTACTTCCGAGAAATAGTTTTGATTGGATTAGCAACAAAAAACAAACAAAGGAATACAGACGGCTGAGATGAAACGAGATTTGTTTGTTGGATCGAAAGAGAAATGTATAACGTAAGAACTGAATATATTTAACATAAATGAAAAGATACAACAAAATAAAAAAGAGATGGAACACTTAAAACAGTCAGTAATATATCTAGGCAGGTGATGATGATTATTGTTTAAGGGGCGCACAACATCAAAGGTCATTAGCGCCCAAACACACTAAAAACTGCGCCAGATCTAAAAATAAATAGTTGACACAAATAGTGTCTTAGAGTGAATAACAATAGCACTTTGTGCAACAAAATAAAAACCCATAACAAATAACAAATGGGTGTAATGGTCAACAAAGGACTGGTATTAAAATAAAGCCGCAATAGCGAAAAACAACAGTCCTAAAATGGTCTAAAAAGGGTCAATAAAACCCTGTAACCACCAACACTAGAACATATAAAAACTGGTAGTAAAAAACATCAGCAAAAGCTGAAAATAAACCAGTATTGTAAAAGTCTAAACTGGTAACAATAAAACCCCAAAACAGTAACAAGGGTTATATATAACAACGCAATAAAAGACTGGTACTAAAAACAATGCATCAAATGCTGAAACAACAACAGTCTTAAAAGCGTCTAACAATGCCGTCATGGATAAAAAGAGAACACCTCACACCTTGCTCCAAAAACCACAAACACGGATAAAACGGAGCACACGCTCAACAGCAACCACATCATCTGCGAGTAAGTCCTCAATAGAGGAAGGCAAACCTAAACTATTTCTAAAAGCTGTCAGATGAAGACAATCAATTAAAATGTGACGCACTGTAAAGGGGTGGTCACAGTGAGGGCAAGCTGGAGCGGCTTGATCATTAAAAAGATGAGAGTGGCTAAAACGGCAATGCCCAATTCTAAGACGAGCTAAAATTACTTCTTCGCGACGAACAGCGCGAGAAGAAGTCGACCAGTTAAAAGGGGCGGGTTTACATTCACGGAGCTTATTATTTGGGAGTAATTCCCACTCCTCGCGCCAGCGCGAAAAAATGGCTCTACGTAACGAATGTATAAAATCCCCGAAATAAAAACGCTGCTCGTACTCAGCAGGGTCTAAAAGAGCGGATTTTGCTGCAACATCTGCGGCCTCATTACCTGGGAGTCCGACGTGTCCAGGCACCCACAGTAGTTTTACCCTGACGCCAGCGTCGAAAAGGTTTAAAACCACGTTCTGGACCATCTGTACAAGAGGGTGGTGATTGTACAGCTGTTTAAAACTTAAAATAGCACTCAAAGAGTCGGAACATATAACACTGTTCCCCAGCCCGTGATCAGAAATAAATAAAACCGCCCGATAGATAGCATAAAGCTCCGCCATAAAAATAGATGTTGCAACGTCAAGACCATACGTAAAACTAGCCCCATTAAAAACAAAAGCACATCCTACACCTGTGTCAGATTTTGAGCCGTCGGTATAGATAAAATTCCAGCCATTAAAAGAGGATTTGATCTCGCTAAAAGAACAACGAATAATATGTGCTGCGGTCGAAGATTTCGGACTGGACGTAAGCCCGAGATGAACGGGGGCCTCTGCTAAAATCCAGGGGGGAGAAGAAGTTTCCCCGGCTAAGAAAAAAGCAGGTAACTCAATGTCAAGCGTCCGTAAAATCTCCCGAAAACGAAAGCCAGGGGGCTTAGGAGTAAAAGACCGAGCAGCATAAAAACGATCAAAAGACACATTAAAAAACGGCCCATTCGTGGGATGACGAGGTTGCGCAGCTAAGCGACAACCGTACGCGGTCAGTAAAACATCCCTACGATAAAACAACGGAGGTTCTCCAGACTCCGCACATAAACTCAGCACAGGACTGGTGGGGAATGCCCCAATGGCGACACGGATACCTCGGTGATGAATCGGGTTCAGGCGGCGCAGAACAGAAGGCCGCGCAGAGCCATAAACCACACAGCCATAATCCAGTTTCGATCGGATAAGTGAGCGATAAAAACGTAAAAGAACAGTCCGGTCAGCTCCCCAAGATGTGCCACTTAAAACACGTAAAATACAAAGAGAACGTTCACACTTGCCTCTGAGTTGCGCTATATGCGATGACCAGCATAATTTCCTATCAAACACCAAGCCAAGGAACCTAAATTCGTCTGCGAAAGAGAGTGCGTCTGGGCCAAGATGGAGCGAAGGTGGAGGATACTCCTTGTGGCGCCAGAAGTTCATGCAGACGGTCTTCTCTGCGGAGAAACGGAACCCGTGAGATACACTCCAAGCGTGAAGGCGGTCGAGACAGCATTGCAGGCGGCGTTCCAAGAGACAGGTTCTCCGAGAGGAAAGATAGATGGCAAAATCGTCCACAAATAACGACGATTGTATTCCTGGCGGTAAACACTCGGTGATAGAGTTAATCGCAATGGCAAATAGTGTGCAACTAAGTACCGAGCCCTGAGGTACGCCGTTCTCTTGAATAAAATTAGATGATAAAACTGATCCCACGCGAACATTAAAAACCCGGTTCTTCATAAATTCCTGAATAAAAACAGACATACGCCCACGTATGTTCCAATCGTGAAGCGTTCGGAGGATACCGCCTCTCCAGCAAGTATCGTACGCCTTCTCCAGGTCAAAAAACACGGCAACCGTTTGGCACTTGCGCACAAAACCGTCCATTACATGGGTAGTTAAAGACACCAGATGGTCGACTGAGGAACGATGACGCCGGAAACCACACTGGGCGTTCGTTAATAATTGCCTCGACTCCAACCACCACATGAGCCGTCCGTTAATCATTCGTTCCAACACCTTGCAAACGCAGCTGGTGAGGGAAATCGGACGGTAGCTGGAAGGAAGATGTGGGTCCTTTCCAGGCTTAGGTATGGGAATGACGGTAGCCAATCGCCAAGCGCGAGGAAATGTGCCGTTACACCAAATAAAATTAAAGGTTCGTAATAAAAAATGCTTTGCCTTCTGCTGGTAAATGCTGCAACATGGCAACATGAATGTCATCAGGTCCCGGTGCGCAATGTCGAGAGGTAGAAAGGGCATGCTCCAGTTCCCTGGCGGTAAAAGGAACGTTGTAGCTCTCCTGATGGTCGGAGGCAAACGAGAAACCTTTCATCTCAACCTGCTCCCTTAATGCGCGAAATGTAGCCGGGTAATTGGCAGAACTAGAAACATCAGCGAAGGTTCGCCCTAAAACATTGGCGACGTCAATCGGAGTGGTGAGCACTCGATTTAAAATCCTAAGACCGGGTATAGGTGTAAACCTTGGTTTGCCAGCAACGCGGCGTAGCCGTTCCCAAACTACGGATGAAGGCGTTGTGCGGTTAAAAGAAGAGGTAAAAGAAATCCAAGAGGCCTTTTTGCTATCCTTAATGACTCGGCGGCATTTGGCGCGAAGTTGTTTGTAGCAAATCATATTTGCTGAGGTAGGGTGGCGACGAAAAGCTCGGAGAGCACCTCGGCGTGCACGCAATGCGTCCCGGCATTCATCAGTCCACCAGGGAACCGGAATGCGTCTGGGGTGACAAGACGACCGGGGGATAGCCTTATCTGCGGCGGTAATGATGACCGTACGGAGGTGCTCGATCGCGGTGTCGACAGATGGAAATTCACACCCTGAAAATTCGGCCAAAGATCGATAGAGAGGCCAATTCGCCTTATCAATGAGCCATTTTGACGTGCGCTGTGAATGTGCGTTCGGAGAGAGTACATGGATCTGACACGGAAAGTGGTCACTAGAATATAAATCAGAGATGACGTTCCAGCAGAAATGTACAGCAAGCGAGGCAGAACAAATGGATAAATCCAAGTGCGAAAAGCTATGAGTGCTGTCAGAGAGAAAAGTTGGTTGACCAGTGTTGAGAACTATAAGATTGTGATTTAGCAAAAAGTCAGCTAAGAGGTTACCTCTGGCACACTCCGTGGTGGAACCCCATAGGGGGTGGTGTGCATTGAAATCCCCCAAAAGAAGAACAGGGGGTGGTAGCTGAGACAAAAGATCGTCCAGGTCAACTGTGCTGATGGTGCCGGACGGAGGTAAATAAACATTGCAGACTGAAAAACTAAGGCCAGAAAAGTGAACTGTAGCTGCAGCAGCTTGTAAAGGAGTCTGGAGCTGTAGTGAGGTGCTGTACACGTCGTTTCGAATTAAAAGTAAAACTCCGCCGTGAGCGGGAGTGCCATCTTCAGGAGGGAGATCAAATCTCACCGAAGAGTAACGGCGTAAATTAAAAGAATCGCTTGGGCGAAGCTTGGTCTCTTGGAGACACACAAGCAAAGGGTCAGTAGAACGTAAAATTAATTCGAGGTCAGGTCTTCGACTACGGAGACCACGCACATTCCACGAAAGGATAGCCATTGTTAAAATTAGATAAAAGAAGCTAAAAATTCACCACCTTACTTTTTGGACGGTGCAGGGCGAAACAAACGTCCTTTTTTCAGTCGCGTGGGACTCGGTGGTTTTGAAGGAGCAGGCACATCCTGCTCCATCACTTCCTCAGAGGGAGGGCTCTCCCGCTGAGAAGCATCCACCGATTCCAAAGCCTGGAATCGGTTGGATGTGGGTATCGGCGGCGACGGCGACCGCCTAGCGGGCTTGCTCCCATCATGGGAGCGT